>JAMZAV010000443.1:0-323101 GCA_024449915.1 Sweltsa coloradensis
AACGCTTTTATTTATTAAAAAATCGAGAAAATCGACAAATAAAAGCTGATATTGGGGAAACAAACAGCGACACATAGGGGTTATAATTTTCAAGTCCTGATTGAGATTCAACCCCCCCCCCCCCCAACCCTCCCCGCAATGATACTCGCCCTCATACTATGAACACACAGTATAACAAATACATGGAAATAACAAATACATGAACATTTTCCCTAATCTTGCTAGTTTACAGGTAACCATCCAGTTTCATGCGCATTTCCGTCTCTGGCCTGGGTTAATAAAAGCCAGGCCCCTCAAGATGTAATATGCTCAATCGTCGCTCATTTAAAAGTGGATCCACACAGCAACGTTATTATTTTGTCAAATATATGGTTTAATGATTGTCAAAATGTTGTAACATGGGAAACAGTCAAAATGTTGTAACATGGGAAACATGCACAATATGAAGTGCGTACATGCATAAGTTCACACGAAAGGATTGGTTCAATGCATAATACATTGCGTCATTTCCAACTTGGCGAACAACGCCCGGAAACTTAATTCGACGAGTCACACTACCATATACCTACGTAAAGGTTTGGACTACTGTAGTCAACTACACGTCCATCATTAAGATTAATAAAGTTGGCAGGAATTGAAGCATCATTCGCATATTTTATCAACATCGTTTAATAAAAAATATATGTAAAAATAATTTCTAGGGATTACCTTCGAATCCTCAATGATGATAGTTTAAAATATGCAGTAGAGGAATCTCATGTCATGTTACCTTGGCATATAAATTTTTATGTCTTTGTTTCTACATACGTACCGGCGCCCTTACAGACTGCATTAAAACTTACTTTAACGAATTACGTTTTTGTGTGGACCCACCTTTTAAGAGACAACAAAACCATGAGCATCAATTAATTCAATACAAAATACACAAACTCAACCTTACACCCTTACTGTTGTTGTCAATTGCTTGTGGGACACTGGGTACAATACAAAAGTCAATGCGCCATAAGGTTCAATCTACAGTGGTCCACATACCAAAATGTCTACGTTACATATTATGTTCCAAGATATTCAAAGTTCTACAGCAAATATCTAATGCACAATGTCCAGGGTGCAAAATGCCTACCGGTATTTTTAAGTTAAGTACAATCAAAATTTGTGTCGCATCCGAAAATGGCCCTAATGAACTCGCTTACTGAGCTACTTTCGGCCCACTATTGCATACACCTACTGGTGATACACAGCTTAACAGGGAAATATTTAATTTTAATTTAATGACAATGCAAAATGAAATAATACATCAAAATGGTTTCATATTTGTAGGGCTTCGTGTCACGATCAAAGAGGTACGTCCTTGGCATCCAAAATGCATCTTGGCGTCTTCTTCGTGATACATCGTGTTTGTGTTTGTAATATCTGAATAGATCATTGCAATAAAGCTGAAAAGATGAACTTCCATCCATCTTATTTCAATTTCTGTTACGGTATTTTATTTTATGAAATAATTTGCATTGGAACAAAGACGTGCAAAACGACGAACTGGATTGTAGACAATGCATTACAATTCACAACAGCGAGTGAAAATTAATATCGAGGACAAACTGGGCCTTCCAACCGAGACATTTGATATTGGACCACATATCGAGGACCATTTTGCGTGTGGACCTTATGAATTAACCCAGTGTCCGCTAATCTGTCTGTCATTCACTTGATTTTGATGTGTCATATTCTAACTAGTTCTAAAGGTGGCTCTGATATGTTGTTGGGGTTGTTGCATTTCTGTTTGTTAATTTTAGACACATTGTAAAAACAAAAAATAAGTTTTTGATTGCTTGAAAAATGTATCATTAAATGAAATTTGTTGTTTTTTATCACACTGAAAAAATATTTGCGTCACGTTGTCGTCACGTTTATGTTGTTGATGCTGTTATTGTGGGGCTATTGGTAGTGGAATTTTTTAAATATGTTTTAAAAGTTACAACCAAATAAAAAAATATTTTAATTTTAAAATAATTTTTGTAGGCCTACATACAATTTGCTCAGTGCAAAAATAATCAGAAAATATATTTAACTTATATACTTTTATATCTTAATTTTTAAAAAAAAATGTCATAATAATGTTGTTGTTGTTGTGGGGCTATTGGTAGCGGAATTTTTTAAATACTGTTTAAAACCAAATAAAAATATTTTAATTTTTAAATAATTTTTGTGTATGATTTGCTCAGTGCTCAAAGTGGATATGTAAGGTAGGTGGCGGGATGGCAGAGAATAACAGGCACAAAAACACGCAAGCCTGGGGGGGGGGGGGGGGGAGATTGCCAAAGACATCATCAAATAACTTGCAATCCATGAAATCCAAGTGCCAATAACCGTTTTGGTCAAACTCAGTAGGTACCCTTGACGGCAATAATAAAGGTTAAATTATTGTGAGAAATAGCATTGATTGATTGTTTCCTATTAGCAAAGGAATGCAGAAATAAGTATTCAACAATGTGCTAGCTACAAGTCCAGGTCCAGAAACAGGCGTCACTACATAACGTCATTTAATGCGTAAAATCGATTGTTTGTTGATTGTTGTGCTATTAGCATGGGAATGTGAAAAGGTTGTGTCCAAAATCAGCTATAAAGCCTTAATTTGTAGTCGTACTGTACGACTGTAGGCCTGTAACAGGCGCCTACAAGTCACAAACCAAATTTGAGACATTAATTTTGACAAGAAATGTGCTATGTTAACTAGGCCTATGTGCCTATATTTTCTTATCCATGGTTGATGGTTGTTGTTGACTGAGAAATGTGAAATATGAAAAAAATTAATGTGCCCAATCAAAACAAGGCGGCATGCTATTCCCCACCCCACTTTGAGCACTAGAAATTTTAAAAGTTTTTAACTGTATTTTTTAAGTGTTTAATTATGTATGTTATTAATGTAGGTTAGTTAATATGTAAATTGTGAAATCTTGGACAACAAACATTTCAGTAAAGACTCGTAACTCGATGCTATCGAGGTGTACAAAAAGATATTGCTCGATCGTCGCGACTAGAGCTAAACTCGCTCATGTTGCAGAGACTGGGTCTTTGTTATGTGGAGAATCAAACGGATATTATCACAAAGGCGTCGGTTAGACCTTGTAACTTTCACAAGATCTTTAACCAGAAGGGCGCACAGACATTGGCTGAGCTGGCCAGTCGGCGCTGGCTGCGGCAAAGAACTTGTCTTCGTAATTCAAGCAAGCCATACAACTAAACAACGTGGGGCAAACTGCAACAGGTCAATGTCCGTCACCTATTTTCCTAGATACAAACATAATATTGCCGGCTGTTGCTATTGATTAGTCATGTGTTTGGCAGTGTGCCTACACAAGTTAATGGTAGCAAGTATTAGATGCTTGCAAAGTTGATTGAAGCCAATAAACAAATGTAGGCCTACGCATTACCAGAGAATGTAAATTAGGTAATCACCTAATTACCAAACAATTACCAAACATAACATGCACATCCACAGGCCAAGTCACAAGGGACCCAGAGATTAGGCCTATTAAAACTAAAAAAGTACAGAATGAATAAATGTTATTAAAAAAGTGCATTGAGTTGCAGGTCTTTACGAAGTGTTTGTTATCCAAGGTCAAATAAAATAAATAAGTATTGTTATTAGTAAATAACCAGTGGTGCAATTATGTAATTTGGGCTCCTCGGCGCCGAGATGTTTCGGGGCCCCTATTCAAAATCAATTGAAGGGCCTAATAATGTGTAATAAATATGTTTACCTTATATTTAGTCAGTTATATTTATTGATGCAAAGAATTGCTAGATTCTCAAGACGCTCTGGTCCATGGAGTTTCTCATATAGCTTTTCATGGATGAGGAGAGTTCCCCTGACGCATTACCGGTATCACGATAATCGTCAAGACAAAAAAGTGATTGTTTCTACATTTGGGAAAGTAGATACTAAATCCACTCACTAGGAACTAGTACTTACATAACAGGGGAGGCACAAGAGAGATTGCAATATGATGGTCGTGTAATATAATGGTCGATCATATTAAAATAAATAAAATAGCATGGTTTATGTCTTCTTTATAATATGCAACTAGTAAGCTGGTGATAATAGGAGAGCAAATACAGCAGGTACTGTAGTTGTACTTGACGAGAGTTTCAGACGGGCTGTGGTGGCGCAGTCTTGACAAGCCATGGCCACTTAGTGGGAAACAGAATGCAATTAACACGACTGTGATAGGCGGCGAGGAAGAAATATCGTATTTTTCATCGCCTAGACTTTAAAAAAAATACTCGGCACAACCGATCAATATTTTGGACAGTTGATGTTCTTCCAATAGCATTTCAATTGTTGTTGTTAACCAGGGAACGGCAGGTATACAACTAAAGTGTCAAAAGTGGCCAGCTGACATAGCTCTTTGACTTTGCTTCTACAGAGTCTCTGCTCTTTTGTTGCATTGCTAAACAAATAATCTTCGAAAACACTAAGAATGTGCTGATCCCATATTCAATCGATTAGCACAGCGAATATAATCCAGCTTTGAGAATAGGTGAATAAAATAGAGACATAGCACGTGTTTGTCTGGCACCATGACATAGTTTGTCCACCACAGCCCACCATGACGTCATCTGAAACTCTAGTCATATCTAAGGGGACCCTAGAAAGGGTCCTAAAAGTGCCACTGGTTTTTTATTTGTTTCATAAACTTCACTTTTATATTGTTCTAGAGTAAGGCAAAAAAATTACAAAAAAATAATTTAAAAATTTTTATGAGACGCTGGTATGTTTTGTTTTGTGGACTAGGCCAGTTTGCGATCAGCGCCGGCTGGGATGTCGACGCCAACTTGGAAGTTGGTCCATGTTGAGCAAAGTTGACGGTTGTCACATTTACACAATTGTCAATGTCAATGTTTTTACACGTCCCAACTGTGTTGGTGTTGGCATCGAGAGTTGACGCTGATCGTGATATGGCCCAAATGTTCAAAACCAAATAAAAATATTGTTAGGCCTATTTTATAAAAATTGTTTATGTATTTAATGATTTGTTTGTATAATATATTTGTACTCGGTGGTGTAAAACTCGGCAGTGCAACTGGTGCAGTAAAGGGCTCCCCGGAGCATGGGGGTCCCTGAAGCATCCCGGAGCTTGGCTACAGATAAACCAAGCTACCTAGTAACGATAGAGCCAGATTCACTGTTTATAGTTAGTGTAACAATTCAAACATGTAAATCAAGGGAATAATGATCAATCGACGAGTCGACGAATTATTAAGTTTTCATGTCGCCCACATTAATTATTTAGCTCGGTTGGTTGAGAAAAATATTGAGTCTTTAGTCACGACTCGCGAGTGTACATCATGTGACTTGTTTGTTGCACTGTGTGGCTCGTTGGTCTTGTGGTTAACGTCTCTGCTTCCAATGCAGAAGGTCCGGAATTCGATTCCCACTTTGGGCAGAAGTTTTAAAACTTCTGATTTGTACTTTTAAAGTCATCAGTTCGTCGTCGTCCTAACGAGGCACATAATAAATTCAAGTTGTTCTGAATCGGCTTTGGTAATTCAGGCGTTGATACACGGGTGTTTGCACTTTCCATACCACAGGGCACAGATTGTTACATTGCCTATTAAATATCGATCTTTGGTTGGTTATTGCTCACTCGGCGATTGCGTCGGGGCCTACAGGGTTGGCTTGGTCACTTTGGTTTACTGTTCCCCACTGAAAATCAGTTATATGATTGAGTGGGTAGACTCTAAATACGAATTAATTAATTAATTAATTTAATGTGCATTATGACACAAAGTAAATACACACATTGTTTAGTCAGTATTAGATCATTAGTGTTGTTGGCGACTTATTAATAGACGCACACAGGCTTTCAAGTAGTTCAATATCCAACCGAGAAACATAATGTCTATTCCAAACATTGCCTTTCATCCGTCACGGATATATTTCCGCAAGACGGTAGTTTTCGCATTGTTGGTACCTGATAAGTTACAAATCTTCAAACCGTGCTAGCGAGCATGATATTTAATTAGTCTTGTCTTTGTGGTGCTTGGTTCAAAGTTAGAAGCTAACATTTCACGAGGCAAGACTCTTTGGAGGCAACTATACTAGGTAGGCTCATGTCATTTATATAGGGCATGTCAAAAAGAGTTTATACAATTTATTATTTATTATTTATATTGTTGAGTCGGTCAGATCGTGTGCTAGTCATACAACCAGGTACTTATGAATTATCTTGAAGGTAATGTCAAGTACAGAGTACTGGTAAATATGAGGCGGAGGGGGGGGGGGGGGGCACTTGATTTATTTGCACCGGGGCTTAGTCGATTTGTTACACCACTGAACATATCATACTGTTTTTAAATGTATCAAGTGTTTTATTTAATTATTTACCGTAGTTACTTTGCTATAGTGAATTGTTACTTACTAGGGATATGAATTCGGTTCCAGCCTCTCACGGATTTGAGTAACACGAATCCATGAAAGTTTAATGGAGCCGTTTTGTATATCCTAACCATGGACTTGAATCTGTTCAATCTCCATGGCTAAACTAGCAACACTACTGCAATGAATCAAGGCTAAATAGGGTATGGGCATGTCCATAACCCTACACTGGTCAGGTCAACTACAACTACTGCAATGAAACAAATGAAGTTGAACTGAAGGGCAAACAAACTCATTGGTTGTCTATATAGGACATCCAACCAAGTAAAACTATGTATGTACCATTTGTATATGAAGGAAAAAATCGAGGTCATGGACACTACATAAAAACAGTTTCATTTGTGAGTCACAAATTTTAACTGTTGGATAGTTTTCATTGGCACAACTTTTGTCATTCATATCAATTTGGAATATAATACTAGTTTGTTTTTGTTGTTCAATTTTTAAAAAAAAATGTAACCAAAGAAGATTCGAATCCTGTTTGGATTTGAATGATGAATTCTGTTGTCAAAATGTAAATAAAGTCATATTGTTATTATTGGAATGCTATTACATGGTGTGTAATCAGATGATAATAATATATAATAATACATCATGTTGTACTAATAAGATTTATAACCAGTATCAGATATGTTTATGATGAACGGTACTTTATTTTTCTACTGTATTAGCCACAAGGCAAAAAATTGCAAACAATTTTTAAAATCTATTGAATAGAAATTGAATTGTTGCAAGTAATTGCAAAATAATGCAAACAATTTTTTTTTAAATGTAATAACGATTAATGTACCAGTATTGTTTCAAGTAATTTGTTTTTTATGACATAAATGTACGTAATTAAATGATTTCGTCTTGTTTGTAATACGTTTCATCGTAATCGATTAGGTGCCGATATATCGATACATGCAAAACTTTTTCTACTGTCTAGCAGCAATGTAAAAAATCACACACAATTAAAAACAAATCAAGTTTAGTTAGATGTCACGTTGACTTGATATGTTTGTATTTCTGAAGCTATTATTGGGAAAAAAAGATTGAAGGCTTTTTCAGCCTGTAATAATAATAATCTTAAAGACAGTTTTTGGGATATTGTCCTGCGTTAATGAGAGTGTAATAATTATAATACTGCACTTGTGTTGTTGGACGTTTCACGTTTGACAGCTTACATAGGGCTGCATTGTCAAATGACTGAAGTGATTCCTGGGGATGTTCCTGGATTGAGCTCTCGTCTTCATCCCGTGTGTACTTGTAGTGGGAGATGAGATTGTGTGGGGTTGTATGTGGGAAGGGGGTCACAATGGAATGTATGTCTGATGGATGTTTCCAAGCTGCAGTCTTCGTGCGTTCTAGCATTTATTGGATTTCCACAGCTTCCTTCACAGCTTATCTTGGCAAAACTTGTTGAGTTGAGGACTCCCAAGTTTGTGGTGATTAGAGACGTTCTCTTGTACGTGTGTAGACTTTCTTTCAGTGATGCGTTTGCTAATTCTTGTCTCATTGTTCGGCCAGTCTGTCTGGTGACACTTGACCGCACTTGCAGCGAACTTTGTTCACTCCAGACCATCATGGGTGTGCTGACGCAGATAGGGGTAAAGTTTATCGAGTTCTACTTGGTTGTTGCTTGAGAACTCTCTCATCCAGGCACCTAGCTAGTCTTGATACAATGCGGCCCACAGTTCATGTGTTATTACACTCTCATTCATTCAAACCGTCTCGTATTAAATATTGAAAAATGAAAACCAATTAAAATCAACTGTAGGGCCTACTGTTATTACTGACACGTTGTTTATTATGCTGTGTGTGATTTAATAATACGTATTGCTAGAAAACTATGCGATATCTTACTTATGATTACCGGTAGCCTACATCAATGTTCAACTTTATTAATGGTCTATTGTATTGTGCTAGCCACAAGGCAAAAAATAAAAATGTATTACAAACAAAGTAGGGCCTACAAGCAAAATATTTGAGTTATTTATTGTCATGTTGATAATATCTTAAATAGTTGAAATGAACTTGATACACTGTTGTTGTATTGTATTGGAAAAATAGAACAGTGTATATATTAAGATAATTTTAACTATTTAAAATAGATATAGTACCTGTCTAACACATTTCATTTTTAAGTGTTGATAATATGTTGTGTTGTATCAATCCTTGACAAAATACCCGCCCTTTTGTGTTTCTACGAGTTCACGTATCCTCCTGCATGCACGCGAGATACCGCAGGGGTCCCGGTCATGTATCCTAGGTTCCTCCGAGGTCTTCCAGGTAGCATAGTATGGCAACCACTCGTCCCATGAGAGTGAATGATACCTAGGGATGCACACGATAATCAATATCGATCAATAATCAATAATGGATATTATTTCGATAATCGATTACCAAAATTCATTATCGATCATCAAACTATTAAATAATTCGTCAATAGTGGAACAAACTAAACCCTAAAGACAGAGATTATCCCACGTTGTGCCATACACTGGCTGGGCCGATGATGTCACACTCGAGATTTATGTTTGGAATTGACCAATCAGTCGGTAACGGAAGCCAAACACATGACATCGAAGACAGCCAGGCAGTAAATGGTACGTGGTTATTTTGTTTTGACTTACACTTGCCACACTTGAGGTTCCACTTATAGGTAGGCACAGGCTTTGTTGGTGATTTTTTTTTTCAATAATATCGATTCGATAATGACATTTACCATTTTGATAATCGATAATGAAAAAAGTATTGATGTGCATCCTTAGTGATACCTATTCTATTTAGTGTTCTATGGGGAGCTTTTCCTGCATCCAGTTGGCATCTTATTGATACGGTACGCAATGTTGTGTGGTTGTCAAGCAAGGATATGTTCACTATGCTAGAGTCAGATTGTTAAAACTTAAAAGATATTACAGATTAGATTAGTTGGAAACAAAATCCCAAACTTTCAACTTTTGAGGATATAGGCCTATACAAAAATCCAAAATCAATTAAATCTATTAGGCCTATTTTTTTATTGTTTATATTATTTTGTCAAGTAGTGTAGGGTAGGCCTACCTCGAAAGAAGATTTCGAATACATAACCATAACATCTGTGCAAAGTTTCATATCAATCTGATCTGACAACACTGGCTGCAGGAAGTGAAGCTGTGTTGCAGGATCAGGACTGGTATTTCACTCTTACTAATTAACCTCGCCCTCCTTGATCATGAACTCCTTCAAGATACACCATAGCAAGCTACGACCAGAGGTCCAGTGTTTGCCTCGCATCCAGGCTTGCCAGCAACCAACAGGTAACATATTTATTATTAAGTACCGGTGTATATGTCCATTAGTTCTTGTCTTAAGAGTTTGTAAACGGTGACTTTGGAGCCGTCCTAGCAACGAAGCACATAATAAATTCAGAGTTGTTCTGAATCGGCCTTGTTGATTCTGGCGTTGATCCGCGGGTGTTTGCATTGTCCATACCACTGATTGCTAGGCCTATATTTCCTATTAAAAATATCGATCTTTGGCTGGTTATCGCTCACTCGTCGATTGCGTCGGGGCCTACAGGGTTGGCTTGGTCGCTTTGATTTAAAGTCCCCCACTGAAAATCAGTTATGAGTGGGTAGACTCCATTTTTTTATTTATTTATTTATCTTACAACAAGTGTCATATTATTTATCATGAATACACTCTTGGTGTTGTTAAGCAATACTAGGAGCACTTGAGAAAACTTGCAACCAAAACGTTAAAGGGCTACTATATGAGATGTATTTATTTACGGTGTCTGTAATATCGGTCGAGTATTGTAATGGTCAAGAGAATAAACACATAAGCCTAGAAATGGGGACGTAATGTGTGACTGGACGGGGAAAGGACATTCTTGGGTAGGCCTCTGATCTGCATAACTAGGCCTATAATGCCAGAATAATAATAATAATGAATAACCTACAAATTACAAGCCCCAAAAGGCAAATGCTAGCATGGTAGCTTTGATTTACTGTCCCCCACTGAAAATCAGTTGCATAGGCCTAACTGAGTGGGTAGACTCTAGGTAGGGCATACAATTTATTCAATAATTTTTTATTTTTTATTTATTTATTGCCTATTTATTTATTTAAACTTGATCCACAAGTAGGGCCTATGTTGGAAAAATTGGCATCTTATTTCCGACATGATCGTTCGATTATGGATTATTTTGATTTTATCATTGCGCATCAGTCGGGGGATATTTTAACGTGCAGCTCTACACATTTTGTGTAGTTCTGAAAATCTAATGTGCAGTTCAAAATATGTGTTTGTGCAGTTGCATAAATTATATTAAAAAGCGCAAACCTTATGATGCTAAATCTAGTAGAAATAAATATAATAATTTGGTATTATTGCATGTGTGAAAAAGTGGGCAATGCCGCAGTGTTCTTGTTTGCGATCGCACTTTACTTACATCATATTGTTTGTCTCATAGAGTGGTCTTACTGTAGAATGCAGTGTGTTGCTCTCAAGGGTAGCAGCCCTGGCCAGCGAAGCGCACACGCGGTCACTCCGTTGTTGAGTGAAGTGAGGGGAAACGTGAAAAAGTGGAAGCTGTTGCAAGTTTCGATTGTTTAATGTTTAATGTTTAGGCCTAATGTGTTTAATGAGCAACTAGGATTTGAAGTATGCTTATGAGATAGTTTGATCAGCTTAAGGTAAGTGTCTGTGTTTTTTCATAATTAGTAAGAAAGAAGAAAGTGTGCAAACAAGTATTTTAAATCTTTTTGGGGCAGCTCCACGCGAGTCTTTTAAAGTCACTCCATAGAATACCTAGTTTGGTGGGTGGGTGGGTGGGGGGTTTGGGAGGCCGAGGGAGGCGGGAGTAGAGCGGTTCAAAAATCAAATGCTGAGATCCAAGAAATCGCGTACGAGATGAAAGGCAACAATCCAGACAGAGACACAACAACGAAAAAAATAAAAGTGTTTTAAAGGTATTTACCTAATCGATAATTTTTAAAATGAGGTGGGCTTGAGTTCTGTATGCCTTCACTACCATTCTTTTTTGACCTCGTTTTAAAAATGTTTCATAAAAAAAAAATATCACACAGGTGCCCGTTTTGATCAAATATTAAAATGTAAATAATATACGTTAATACTCTGAATTGTGTTTAAAGCCCCCCCTAGAACAAACGAAGGTCAAAAAAATTTCGCCTCCGGCGGCTGGGGCTTCGACCCAGACCCCGTTCATTCCCCATCCCCACATGACTAATCTTTGTCATCACCTTCCCCACATGACTATATTTTGTGCAGCTCTGAAGATTACTTAAAATATCCCCTGGCGCATCTCCGCTAGGAACGTGCGACAGCCCCACGATAATAGGGCTATGGCTTTTAGAGAATCAACTATTTCAAAATTATATTCATATTAAGTTTGAGTGTGAATGAACTGCAATATGCTAATTGCTTTTAGTTTTTAATGTCTTTCCTATTTACTTACCGGTAGGCCTACCGGTATTGGATAGGTAGGGCCGGGGACCAGACTATATCTGTCTCGCTCCCTCCAACAGTATGTCCCATGTCCAGATTCGGGGAGAAAATGTGCGTAGGCCTAGTTTCCCATCAACGTCCAACCTCAGACTGAATACAATACAACCCTTGGCGGAGCAGGTATATAAAGGATCTCGACGTGCTATTCGTAACAATACCTCGACTGATAAAGTTCAATATCAGGGATTGGAGTCGTCATCGGTGAGAAGTTGTGGACGAACCCGCGCTTTCTTGGCAAGAGGCTTGAGTCTTGAGAGTGGCGTTTGCGGGCGAATTTTGCAGGCAACGCTAGACCCTACCCCTGCCTGCCTGCTAGACTAGCCTAGGCCCTACCGCTGAACCAACCTCCTAGGCCGACTGGCAAAATACTAACCCTTTAATGGTAGGCTAAACCTCCTAGGCCGACTGGCAAAATACTAACCCTTTAATGGTAGGCTAAGTCTAAGTAACTATTGTGATGATATTGTTACCTTCACCTGTCTGTCTAGCTTCGTGGGTCCTCCTGTAAGTCGTATTACCAGAAGGCTATCGATAAACTAAGCGCAACAAGTGTTGTGAGAAAGGATCGCACCACGTTGGCACGCACTATTTACTGGGCAGGGGCACTGCCAGTGCCACTGCGTCGACATCCCTCTCACCTCACCCCACTCGCAGACTCGCTGAACTGATGCCAGCGCTCACCGGACAAGACGCACACTGCACTCAACCAGGAGGGGCGTAAAGGGGGAATGGTTGCGACCGCCCCCCTCCAAGGGAAACCCTGAATTACTCAATATTAATCAAGTTAATTAAATTGATTATACATTTGCATATCAAACCATTAATTTACCTTTGTATCAGAGTGAAATTTGCCTGCCATGAGACGTTGGGTCACAACAGTCAGTCAATATCTCTGAAGCTTTCGACAGAGATATTATTTGCATAGTATATAGCTTTGTAACAAACAAAGTTAATATATTTCTCTACGTAGATAATGAAAAGCTCCCCCGGCCATTTCCATCTCCAACCCCTCGTATTAAATCTAGGCATTTTAGGTAGACTATCTATGCAGATTCTACTTGTTGAGGAAAAGGCCGGAATTTAAATCTGCCGGTAACTATCTATCCTTCTTATATCCGCAAGTATTGTGTTCATATATAATTTGAACCATTATTATTGCTTGCTTAGTACAATTGTGAAGGGATGTCCGAGTATGGAGTTATAAACTCCATGGTTTAAGAGTACTCAATCCCTTGCATTCGCATTAACGACTGAGGAGAACCTTCAGTTATTAGTCAGGATTGCCGGTCTCGACGGGATTTGAACCCGGGACCTCCTGAATCTGAGAACACTAGAGATAGACAGTATACGTAGACGCAACTGCCGCCAATGACAGGTGCACCGTGACCGTGAGAACGCAACCTGCAGAAGGGTCGCACCAACATCTGCTGAACTTGGGCGGGTTATAAGGCAAATTAAGTTTCTTTTTTCTATTTTGATGATTCTTTCTTTCTTCCCCCCCCCCCCCTTCAATATTTGGTTAATTAATTTATTGCAATTAATAGTTATATCATTTTTTAATTTGTTACCAAAATGATTGTGTTTTCGGTCTATTATTAATACATTGTTGTGTAATGTTACTATTTCAAATATTTTCTTGAGCCAAAGTGTAGTTCATTGTTGTGTATGCATTTATATGTAATTAGATTTATTTAGTTGTCCTAAGTAAAAAATAAAATTCGCATTTTAGGAAAATATTAATTGATAATTGTATTGAAAAAAAAACAGGTGCATGTTTAATTTTATAATTAAAGAACACGCAAAATCGAAGGATAGGCCTCCTTATCAAGAAGCAAGTTTGTTGACAAGGCAATCATAGCGATAATACGTCACCATTTGCGCGGGAAAGAAAAGACAAAGCATCACACCTGTGCCCGAAGTTACAAACATGTTTTATTTTACTGCGTGGTGTCGTTTTATAATCTCTGGTACCGGTACACGTTCGCTTGCTGCATCGGCAGACGAAACAAATTTAAATATAAACAAAACAAAATTCATATTTTTCAGCGTCGCAATTAATTTAAATGCAATCTGACTAATGTCTACGCTAAACATAAAGGACTAACATCCTTAGTCCTAATAAAAAACTGCAAGGCGTCGGAGAATATAGTGAATTAGTTTTAGATATTAGAATAAAATGTGAGAACCTACACTCGAGTCAGTGTAGGGAAAGATTCTAGGTAGAGAGTAAAGAAAGGTTTGGAATGAGACCTCCCGCCCTAATTGCTTTACACCCAAAGAGATAGTTATCAGTAATCACATTGAAGACGGGCATGAATTAAATCTGTCAGCGGGGCCAGGGCATAATCTGCAACTACGCCACCATACACAGGCCAATTATGTTTACTTACGTTTATTTATTACTTGAACAAAAACATAGTTTATCCTATTTTTGTATTTTTTATTCATTCTATCCTATCTTTATGAGCCCGGAAAATGTATTTTGTTTTCTGTCTCTTGACGTTATCAGCGTTCGCCTCTAGTCCCAGAGATATCGTTCATTGTGAACGGGCAAGGCCTGAGGCAGCTGATCTGGCCGACCGAGGAGTAGTTACCCCACCCTCCTACCCCCCTCACAACCCACTGACCCACTGAACGACTGATCCGAGATGAACGTCAGCAGGGCGACTCGTGGTGGTCGTGACAGAGAAGACAACAACAAGCCCCTTGGGCCCCTTGAGGGGGGAGGGAGTTTGCACAAACTCTGTGTCGGTGCAGATTTGAACTTTTGGGCACCTGGTCACTGGTAGGACACAAGCCATCAGTGGCGTAGGAAACGGGGGGAAGGGGGGAATTTACCCCCCCCCCAGTTTGGCCCAGGGGAAGGGGCAGGGAGGGGCAAAACTAACGTGAGTTAAATTAATCCCAGAATTTCCGTTCTTATACAATCCGACAGTCACCTTGGTAAAACGAATATGTTTGCCTGAAGGCCTATGCTTCGTCATTACATAAAAAAATAGATTGAAATTTACTAAAATGGGCCACTTTAGTTCAGGTTAATGTTTTGAGTTTTTAGATCGCAGATAGTTGCTGTAAACCAGAGTCCGAGTGCAGAACTTTAAAACATGACAAAATAACTGTAGTACGGTGATTTTTTTTTCGAAGGGCCTCCGGCGGCTGGGGTTTCGCTCCAGACCCCAGCCCACAAAATGTGCTAATGGATTTGTCCCCGCCTCCACCGAACTTTCAAAATATTCCGACGAACCTTCAAGCTATACCATGCGAGGAGGGAGTCATCGCCTGGCCTACCTAATATTCGTACTATAGGCCCCTACACAAAAGATCAATTGACATAGCGGAAAGGTTCTTCAAACAATATTACCGACAGTGTAGGCTCTAGATACTCTGATTCGGGAGGTCCCGGGTTCGAATCCCGTCGAGACTGGCAATCCTCACAGAAACTTTTCCCGAGATTTTCTTCAGACGTTATTGCGAACACATGGGATTGAGTGAATCCTCGGATATTCGCTTCACAACTCCAAACAGACACCTGCCCTGGCCAGCAGTCACGTTGCAAGGAGACTCTCGAGGGGGAGGTCACGGGTTCGATGCCCGCGGCGGGTAAGTCCGAGGTTGACTCAGCTTAGCCCCAACCCTTGGAGTTGGGCTGGACAACCACAACCTCGTCCAAACTCTACCGTAACCAAACAAAAAGACACAACCCTTTCGTACTTTCTCTAACCAAACCAATAAGACGTCAATAATCCTTAGGACGACCAATGAAAAGGAGTAACTTCATTATGACAGGCCACTGAAACATTACTAATCAATCAAGACCAGAGATTGCAGAGAATATTTAAATTATTTCAAAAGCAAGTCAATTCTTACCTCAAAGAGAGTCAAGCAGTCTGATGTACAGTCACTCACACTCACACATATCCCTCACTCTCACACGCACACACCCACACCCAAACCCACACTAAGTCAACACACACACACACACACACACACACACACACACACACACGCACACCGACAACCACACTAGTCAACACGCACAGACAGGCACATACATTCACAATGTATAGGCTAGTGTAAATTACCATCAATCATCCAAATCTCATCAATTACAATAAGCGCATCCATCACTGTAGAATATCATTCATAGTTATTTAGTTGTATCATTTATGTATCATAATAGACGTATATATAAGTAAATGGTAGTGAGACACATATTATTATGTGGTATGGGGCATGCTCTAATTCTCACTACCATCAATTGTTTGACTGGTAATATTGTTTTGTGTAATGTTATTATGTCATGACAATTGAAAATAAATTAATAATAATAATAATAATCAGGAATCAGGATATCGGATTTCTTATAACAATAACAATTTCTTAAGAATAAAACAAAGTTACGTGAACGCGGCCTTACGCACATCTTTTCAGAACCGGTATTCAGAACACTGATAAGAGATTTCGACGTGGGTATGTGACGTAGCATTTACTAGATGCTGACCGTACATGTGACACATCCAACGTTTTCTATGATAGTGGTAGCAAATTTGACATGGAAAACGTGTCCTTGAGTTTTTAGCTAGGTGAAATAGTTTTAGGATGGTTGTGAAATGAATGTCCAAGGCATGTTTAGGACTTGACTCAAATCTAAACAAATCTTTCGGTCAGGATTGCCGGTGCCGTCGTATCGAACTGAGAACTGACGATCAGCTTATCCCAATATATCAATCACTGTGTTCGTATTAAATAATCAATATTTGTAATTACAAGAAGGCCTAGAACCAAATTAAATTGCTTTGTTACGAGCCGATACTGTTCACCTAGGGCCTACACGTACCTAGTTTCACACTCCCTATAGGCCCAACCCCGCACAGTAGGGGCCTACAATCTTTCAAAACACATAGGCCTACTTATATAAGTACAAATATATACAATTGGGTCTAAATTAAATACAAAGTGTGTGCCACCTTACCTTGGCTCAAGGGAAGGATCGGTGTCCGTAGGCCATGACTAGGCCTGGCAAAGATGGTAGTAATAACCTGTCGGACTGTAGGGGGTCGGACGGAGCTAGGGCCCAAGGCCAAGGTTCAAATTGCAATTTATTTTTCACTTCACTTGATCTAAAAAACGACCACTGGCTTCGAACTATGACTCATTCTAAAAGTACAATTACCGATAAACATTATGCACGCATTTATTACAGTTATTATTGAACTTATTGTAGGCCTACACCTACCTAGCCTACCGCGGGTCTAGGGCTCCGGGTCGCCATTTTAATGAGTCCAAGGTTCAAATGGCAATTTGTTTTTCACTTCAGTTGATCTAAAAAACTACCACTGGCTTCAAACTATTACTCATTGTGAAAGTTCTACTACCGATAAATAGTATTTACTCAATCTTAACACTCGTTTCGCGTTTATTCCGGAGTTACGAGCACTTTAGTCGGAGAATCTAACAAGTTGTCGCGTATGTCACAATTTTACCATTTTCGCACTAGAGACAAGATCTAATCAAGCGCTGTGATTGGTCGATGCAAAGTTTATACGTTGTAACCTCGACTGGCATTGGTTGAACAGACTTTTCTCATCCAATAGAAATGTTCGTTTCATTTCAGCTGTAACTATCATTTTAGTGCAGAGTATGAACTTTATTTATTTATTTATTTATTTAACTAACGTCTATCGTATTCAGATAAGAAACTGATTTACAAAGGATGTAGGCCTATTGTATGGTTCTTTATTTACAGTTGCATACAAATAATACGTACAAATAGGATGAATATAAATATTAAAACATTATTAACGCGTCACGAGATTTCTATAGAGATTTCAAGTGTTTTAGCAAAATATTTGCTAGCATCGACGCCGTTTCTTGTTGTTAATAAATGTAATAACAGGGATAAACAATAAAATAGCCCAAATAAAATAAGTAAATTTATAAGTAAAATAAATAAAATCATAAATAATTATTGGATGAGCGAAGCGAAGACTTAAATTTCACTGACCCGGTGACTCCTCAAAAAATGTAGCCCCAATGTTTTTTGTTTGTATTTTTGTCTGTTTGTTTGCTGTCTACCGAGCAAACGGCATGTGCGATCTTGATGAAAATTGGAGGGGACCTATTTTTTTGGGGGAAAATTGCAGATAAGGTCGCACCCAAAACATGTGTCTTTCCCCCCCCCCCCGACCCACAACTTTCAAAATGTCAAAACGTCCTTGGGTTGGCCTGCAGGGGAGAGCTCAGGCAGCCCGCTGTACACATAGCACGTGCTCGGTAGTTTGAACATTCTCCGTGAGCGCCAGTGTACGGGACGGCCGAGCACATGGACGAGATTTATTGATCCGTGGAAGTAAACACGTGGTCCGTAGTTTCAACATACTCCGTCGGCGCCACCTTACGGTACTCCTGCCGCCGAGCAAACAGGCAACCCGCGTTACACCTCTGCAGCTGCAAGGTCACTCAGAAGGAGACGGACGGACATTGACAAGACAGTCCTAGGACATCACACCCTCTGTCTAGATACGACACCTAGGCACCCAGTGGCGTAACTATGGGGGGAGGCCGCCCCCCAAAAAGGGTCAGAGGGGGGTACAATTTTTATTTGATAAGGATATGAGAAATTAATGGAGATATTATTTTCTGTAGATATTGAGATATTTTTCTTAATTAACACTTATTCCATACATTGTTATTTTATTTCTATTCACCGCTTCACGGCCTTTGTGATACAGCCAGTGTGATGATCTAGCTAGACAGAGGAGGAAGGAGAGAAGATGGCTGGTTGGAGAATGGAGGGAAAGCCGTATCCGTAGCCGATTGTCCGATATCCGTGTGTCTCTCTGTATTCCTATCAGTTGCCAATAAGTTGCCAATAAAGTGTTATTATATTCCTGGCTCGTTATTCGTAAGTATAAATCTATAATACATATTTAATTCTGTAAAAAAAATCAGCAAACAATATAGTTACTCCTATCAAATTCTTACAAAAGAAAAATTTCCCTTAATATAGGTACCCATTAATATTGTTTAGATCTTTCCTCTTCTTCTCTTCTGCCCACATTGACATCACATGCCTTGACAACCAGTAAAGATGGACTCCTGTTCCTTCCTGTACAAACCATAGATATCTAACACGGTCCTATATTAGGCAGTGTTGGGGAAGGGACTTTTAAAAAGAATGCGTTCTCATGAACTCGGAAACGGGTGTTTTCGATGTTGGAATGTTAGTCGAGTATAGGACATGTTTTTTATGCTAATTATTTCTGTTCGCTCGGCCGATTGACAACACAGGTGTTTTAAAAATAAATTAGTTTTGATGACTTGATTTTGTTTAAAGCTTCAAAATTGTCTTTATTCGTGAATTTTGTTTCTGGCTGATTAAGACAAAATTTTGAATATCTATGACTTTATGGTTGTCCATGTTCGCCTTATTGTTAATTTTGCAATGTTTCATACACATCGGATGCTTCTTGGCCGAGCGAATGGCTTTTTGCTAACTGCCAAATGTGTGCATTCCCTTTTAATAGACGAGCTAATAATTAGAATCATAGGTCGTACTTTATAGGCAGAAAAACATCTTGAAATGCCACTGGTTAATCAAATGGGGGAAATTACAAATTCTTAGCGAGTGAAGCGAGACTAAGCTTCAATACTAGGCTAGTTGTTGGAGCACTACTTACCTTATGTTTTCTTCTTCTTGTCAGTATTAATGTCGTGATGTATTTTCTAGTTATCAGTTGAGATAGGACTCCTGTTCCCTTCGATCAATGCCATATTATTATTGTAGGTGGTGAAAATAGTTATTGGGAGTATAGGGGATGGATTCCTGTCGTCATAGTCATAACACAACCCTTGCATGTTACATTACTACAGGGCCAAGTGGAACAAGGGATACGTACAATATACAATTAAGCTAATACATTGTGTTCTTGATGCTTTTTATTGTGGTTCTTTTCTTTTCAATCAACAATATGAAGCAAAATTATTGACTGGTAGCTAATATATAATTATCTATATCCTTAGTATATAATCTCATATTTTTATATTTACACTTTATACATAACTTGTTTGTTATGCCAGGTTTTCAATGCTAAATTAACATACAACAATACACTTATTTTTACGACAAGTCTATTCTCTCTACGATTTACTTCTTTTGACAATGCATTGAAAACTAATAACAGTTTGATAATGTTTCAGGAGCTTCTAAAAATAAAACAACGAGTCTTTAACTACAATGCCAAGGTAGGGTAGGTATGCTTGATACAACTTAAGATTCACGGTTTGACAGCGTTGGCTTAATTTGGGTTAACGGAAGTGGTTCGAACTCAAGGTTAGGTACTATTTCTGTAGGCCTACTGCAAGCATTCTACTTTTTGCAGTGACGTTCAATTAACTGTTGGATCATCCAAGTTAGCAAATGGGCAATGTAGTTTTACTGGGACATGTAAGTTTTAATGTGTAAATAGGCTGGTTCTTTCTTGGGGCATGTGTAGTACATTATTGAATAAGGATGTTATTTATTATTGATTATGTTACATGTTTCAAGTGGGGAGGTCATGACTCATATATAATGAACATTTGATGACATTATTTCAAGACAAAACTATTCAGTCTGTATCTAATTGACATTAGGTGAAATGTTGTCGCAGTATAATGACTGAGTGAACCATGCAGTATAATGACTGAGTGAACCACGTAGTATAATGACTGAGTGAACCACACAGTATAATGACTGAGTGAACCACGCAGTATAATGACTGAGTGAACCACAGCAGTATAATGACTGAGTGAACCATGAAGTATGGAAACTACATACAGAAATGTTTATTATTCATTTTATCATAATATTTTAATATCAAAATCACAGAATATGTGCATATTATTATATTTCCAAACTTTACAAGAAAAATTTCCCTTCCAAGACAAATAATTTATCAAGTTTTTTAACGCCTTCCTGAAGTTTATACAAGGATATTATTTAGTTATGTTTATCTTTATAATTATTAATTAATTTCTATGTATTAACCTAGTTTTGGGGTAAATGTGATTGATGGACAGGAATTAATGGAATGCTATGAAACAATATATGGAGACCAATATTCCAATAGAAAAATGAAAAAACATTTCACAAAATACAAAATACCAACCACTCGTCTAAGGGAATAATGTAAAAACAATTGTAGTACCTTAAGTACGTATTACAAGTACGGGCAATGTGAAATGTCATTGTCGACTAATACTTTTGAGTAAAGTGGCATTACGTACTGCTAAATGGGATGAAGCGTCGAATCTAACAGGGTCATGACCCATTTCAATACTAGTGCATTTCTTGAATACACCACAATTTGTTAATTAAAATAAATATTGCTTTCTTGCGTGCCCTACAAGAATCAATCCGATCCTTCCAATAACTTTTCTGAACAGTAAAAAAGGATATGCAAGGATTTGTTCCTGTAATCTACTTATAGTAGGTATTTTAAATCAATAAATAACAGACTCATTGGTCCTCTGAAGCTTCGAGCATCATTCTTCCTGTTATCTTTTGCCATTTATTTCTACCAGAGAGTTAATTATAAATTAAAAAGACTTACAAGTCATCAGCAAGTATTGCAAGAAAATAATCTCCGATTACATGTTATTTTTAATCATTTTATGTGTGTATGTTTTATAGTGCAACCTGTTTCTAAAACAAAGCAGTTAAAACACAACATTTTAAGTTACCTAAATACATAACAATTGAAAGCTTCACAACAATTATTATTAATTCCTGTTTTAATTTAATCAGAAATAACAAGTATTTTTAATCACAATATTTAACCTTTCTAAAGCAAAATACTTTGCTGCTGTTATTCTATATGTGCATTTATGCAACACGTAATAGGTGGCTTTCTACACATCGGAAGCCAAGACCTAGCTTCAATAATACAACAACTTACCATTAATTACATTTCAGTATTGCCAACTCGATCAATAATCGTTAACTATGAGACGATAAGAAAACGTACACCCTCAATACATCATGGTTAACCCAACTGCAGGCAAACGGTTCTATATAGTCTCTGTTCAGACCTTTAATTATTCCTACCAAAGTTATAGACAATATCTGGTTTCGTTATCCCAACAAGTATTTCGGCAAAGAATATTTGCATCTTGTTTCATCTCAAGTGGCCATTAACTTAATAGCAAGATGATTTTCATGACGCCTCAAAATGCACAGATTTTATCTTGCTGCAGGGTATCCCAGGTTTGAAGAAGAAGAGTATTTCAGAGTCAGTTTACAGTCAGGTAGCCATGCGTGTTTACAAAATAGCTATGATTCTTTCTTTAAATAGTTGTTTTATGTAATCTTCTAGTAACTAGAAAGCCTTTTCACATATTGCATCTCCTAAAAATATTCATCTCTAAAAAGGCATTAACAATCTATTTTATATAAATATAGTACACATATGCAGTACGTAACTTATTCTATATTAACATAAACCTGGTTAAAATATTATCGAACCATGACAAACCGAGCGGTACTCTCACATGATCGAAACCTACTTTACTTGACTGCAGCTTCATTTGCCAAACAAACGCGCTCGATAGCTGCTTTTTTCGATACAATTTATCACAATAACCAATCTTTGTATCGTTTCTGTAGTTTTAAAAATAATCCATTCCTATTTTTTTTCTCCTCATTACAGCAGCACGCGTAAACGTGCTGAAACGCATTCAGATTCCACAGCCAAAATCTCAAATCTTGTCTCAAACAATACATACATGTTATAAAATACCGGTGTCGGCCCAGCACACTAGTAATATCATTAGGTTTCTACCTTCTTTCATTGCACCGCCCTCTAACGATCGATGCCGATATCTCGCGCCAACCGAGGTGGTTAACAATACCCGGCGCACGGGCAACGCGCGCTCTACGACGAGCGGTTTCTTATAGTGACGCAGCTTCCGAGACGGGAGCCGATTAGATGAACGCCCAGCATTCGAGCGTCTTGATTACAAAGTCCTCCTGCGGCGAGAGAGGTTCGTTGGCGTAGGTCGTGCAGGTCTCTGTCCGACCCTGGTTCAGGTCCCCGTCCAGCCACAGACCGAACTTGCCACTGAAAGGAGGTACAACAATTATTAGTGTTTACAACACACGTCCAGCCACAGACCGAACTTGCCACTGGAAGGAGGTACAACAATTATTAGTGTTTACAACACACGTCCAGCCACAGACCGAACTTGCCACTGGAAGGAGGTACAACAATTATTAGTGTTTACAACACACGTCCAGCCACAGACCGAACTTGCCACTGGAAGGAGGTACAACAATTATTAGTGTTGGTGCAAGCGGAAAATAATACACATTACAACGTAAGACTAAAAATACAGCTGATCACAGATGTAAAAGAGTACCCGCTAAACTTCAAAAAAATATTTCATTTGGGCTAGCTAGTTATGAATTTAGAAATTAACAGAAAATTTATTGGGTACACCATTAACCCCCAAAAAATTGTCAAACTTTGTATTTTTCAAGCTAGGTACGTCCCATCGGCAAAAATCTCACATAAGAAATAACATGGCCGGACAATATTTATGACCCGTGACCATGGAGGATTTTGATCCAAAAAATATTGGCCATTATTGACGTACTCGGCAGCCTTTTCTGTAAATCCTCTATATTTTGTTTTGTAATTTGGGCAAGTGGTTCGGTCAAAATATGCTGATTACCAAGAAGGGGTGTGATTTTGGAAGGTATTTTTTTTTGTTTGCATGTTTGAGTGTATATTGTGTCCTACTCCTTCTTAATCCCGTATCGTACTTAAGAATCTTTCAAAAGCTGCAAATACTCACTCTCCGGCTCCGATCGAGAGACTCTCGTTGTTCCCCTTGATGAAGTAGAGATTGTCTCCCGTCCAGTTGAACACCTGGAACTCCGGAGTGAACCGGAACAGCAGTGACTCGCCGGTGCCGTAGAAGTGGTCGGACACTTTCAGGGCGCACGACGTCAGCGCCCCAAACACCTGCGAGGGAAAGATGACACTCTTAGTACAAGTGAACATTAGAGCCACTCTGAAGATAAGAAAATAAATTACACCGATTTTTGGAGAGTATTATAATAGAGTGACCATATTTCAAAACTAAAAACCTGGGAAGGTAAGAAACTGTCAATTTTGCCTCATCGGAATTCAATCAAGTCCTAAAATTATCCTTGAACTCGCACCTGCCCTACATTATATCCATTTTATCCAGTACTGAAACATGTTTTAAATCATTAAATTCACTATCAGCAGAAGCAATGCTGTTTAAACTTCAGAGTGACGTATTATGTGCCGATTTACAAAAGAAAGTGATGGTATTTGGAGACAAATAAATTGAAGTACCGGGCAATGACAATTAATGAAAACGTCCTACAATGAAAAACCGGTACATTTGGACGTTCCGGGTGGATTCTATCGGGACAAGTGCCTGAAAACCAGGACTGTCCAAGGAAAACTGGGACGGCTGATTACCCTATATTATATGCTTGTCAAATAATAGTTAGCATTTCCAAAAATGTATTCTTTAGTTGATGTTCTCTGTATATATACATTTGAATGTCAAAAAAAATTGGTTTCTTAGAATGACTTGCAAAAGGCTAGAAACAAGGCCGTCTAGGAAGATCTTATAAAAGAAAGTAGTGGAACATAATGATCCATTTAAATAACTAATTCACGAATACAAAATAATATATAATTTTCCATAATTTATTTTTGATGTCATAAGCAGACTCATTTTTAATATTTTTGTGTTAGAACTTAGAACTTTATCAATGCAAGCTCATTTTATAAAATATCTGACGAGTTTCAGTGTTGTCTTTACTTGCGGAAAATGCTGGGCTATAAACAGGTGACATTCTTAATCTCAAAACAATGTATTTGTTTGATTGCAATCCTGATGTCGGAAGAGCTCTGGTAAATCAGGTTTATTCCGGAATGTTTTTGGACCACGACAAATATTTTAAATTTAAGTTGGTTGATTAGGAAACATATTATGCAATTATCTTGATCAAAGGACATTTTGATAATTTTACTTTTTTTAAATAACTGGCAATCGCAGAGATAAGAGAGACAACTATTGGTACACTTTGCCAAGCTTACGTAGAAAACATTTATGTGAAGTATAGAAATTTTGTAGAGACATGCGCATACCCTTCCGGAGCAATATTCTTAGGGTGAAAGTTTGTGATTAGAATATACCTATGTGAAATACGCAGGATTTGGCAGTTAAACAGTTTTTAAATGGACATTAAGTTGGCTTGAGCTCATCCAACTGTCATTATAAATTTATTATTTATTTTCAGCACGATCGTGACGTGACACAACAAACACATTGCTCAACTCAGCCTCAACTCAACTTCGAACAAAAGTATTGGAGGGAAATATCCAGAACTATGCAATGGATTCCACACCAAGGAGCGGTTTTAAACTAAGCTTGCAATCGGGCTAAGAGTACGTACTTTACATGGAAATCAATCCATCTCAGCAGGGTATCGAACCCCGGTCTCCCGATTGCTGATCGGGTGCTTTACTCTTGCTTCCGAGACGGTTAACTGAATATCTTCTGTAGAGTTGGTGCATTTTAGATCTGAACAAATTGGAACAGTACTGCGACAATTCTGCTGCCTTCGAACTGACCAACTAAACATTATTTATTATGTCATAACCTAACGCAGGTATGGTTCGATACTATAGGGGTGTGCGAGTAACCAAAATTTTTAGTTTTGAGTCAAGTACTGAAACAAAAAGGTTTTGGTGGAGGTGCCGGGTCGTGCGCGCTACCTTATTAACCCTGATTAGCATAAATAGTTAAAAGTAGGCCCATTCTTTTGATACAAATTGTTATTCTTTATGGAATTTTTGAACTTCTTTTGGCACAAATAATAAAACTTCACTATAATATTTATAACTAGGAAAACGCTAAAGTCCCGCCGCGTTGATGGATGAGCGTTTTTGTAAGTTTTTAGTTTGCGTGGGACCACTTTTCCTTTGCAAGTGCTTTGTGAATTCATTGTAGGTGATTGTTGTCGAGTTTCAAATGTTACTTGTTAATTGTTACTATAAACGTCAAAAAAACTCATATCAAAACCTTTATTCTATGGATTCTGGCTAACTTTTTCAACTTTTTCTTTCAAAATGTACTACATCACCATAACCTTAATGTTCATGTGAAATATGAACGTTGTAGCCCCACCCGTTTGGTCAGAATCTGCCCAAATGTCACGAAAATATCGCACTAAAAATCGAAAAAAATCGTAAAAGTACGTTTATTTTATGGGTTCTGGTTACCTTTTTCAACTTTTTTTTCACAAGGTACTACATCACCATACCCTTAATATCCATGCAAAATATGAACTTTGTAGCCCCACCCATTTGGTCAGAATCGGCCCAAATGTCACGAAAATATCGCACTAAAAATCGAAAAAAATCGTAAAAGTGCGATATTCATGAGAAATATTTCTTCGATTGTACCCAAAAACGTGGCACGTCTAAGTTCAGAGATTTCGAAGGTCCTGTCAAATTTTCATCAAGATCGCTTATGCCGTTTGCCCGGAATCGTGCGAACAAACAGACAAAAAAACAAACAAAAAAACAAAAAAACAAAAAAACATTGGAGCTAAATTTTTTGAGGGGTCAGTGAAATTGAAGTTTTCGCTTCGCTCGCTACGCTCATCCAACAACATTTCAATTAATATCAATTACTGAACTTTATTTCATAGCCAAGCCCTAATAACAATTTGTGATTCATTGTTAAAATCATTTAGAGATAGATAACATTTAAAAATCAATAAGATGTTACTCTGTCTTCACTTTAGCAGCCTACATACAGACACACCAATAAATAGCATTAATATTGTACATAATATTGTAAGTAAAGTCAAAGAGTAATAAAGAAAGTTCTTGGACTCTGACCCGACTCGAACTCAAAAATCAGGACTTGCACACCCCTATTTGATACCCCACTGAGATGGATATTTTAACTCTGGGGGGGTGAGACTTGACGCAAAATCCAGGTGGTTTGGTTGATTTCCGTGCTTTTTTCCGACAATCGGTAGACTCAACGAATCTTTCGATTCCGTCTGCTATTTGGTTGACGGAAACACTTCCGACAATCGTAAATTCGTACACAACAAATCCTCCGTTTTTATTTCGATAACATAGCATCATATTTTGCTTAAATACCGGAATATTTTGTGATTTGTTGCTTCACACTACACTTGTTTGACTCTTATAAGTTGTTTATTATTCCACAATACTTTGTTTCCATTATTGTTTATTTATAAACATAGTAATTAACAAACATACCTTAAATTTGACGTTGTTTGCGTTCACAAGATAAAAAAAACAAAACACGGCTACACAAAAACTCACTGCCTTATAAATATGCGGCTGGCTAGTTTCTTCTTACATAAGCACGGCGGTGGACATTAAAGGATTTTATAACGATGCTTCCGATTGGCTAAACAATGGTAAAGTCCTTGCCACAGACGCAAGTCATCGGAAACGAAACTCGAGTCTACCGAATGTCGGAATTGTTTCTTCATGGACGGAATCAGATTATTCAAAACCACGCGGAAGTCGAGGCCCGTCGAGTCTCACCCCCCTGGATTGATTTCCATGAAATCAATTGATTACACCTATGGGAATGTTTTGCGCTTAATTAAAATGAGAAGTACGTACGTTGTGTTCCGTGTCCTCGATGACCATGAGAATGGGGCTCTCCATGCGGAACATCTTGCGGTACATGGAGTTGAGGCTGAAGCCGTGCTGCGAGGTGGAGAAGAGCAGCGTCCACATGTAGCCCTCGGCGCGCGCCGGGAGGTGGCGGCAGAGCTTCTTGCGGTGCTCCTCCGTGAGGATCTCGGTCACGCCGATCAGGTCCGGCAGGAACAAGTCCAGGTCCAGGGAACCCACGCTGCTGGCGTAGAGGGCTCGCCGGAGCTCCTCGCTCATAGACAGCACCTGCGCAGAGGGGGACACGGGTAAGTACACGCGACAATAAACAACAGCCATGGATTGAGAGACAAGAAAAGTTTTAACAAGGAATTAAACATAATAACAGGTATTATTATATTTGAATCGTTGGACACTTCACTGTTAAACACATAATAACACGTGTATTAAAATGTGTGTTTTATAGTGTTGATTTGTATTGAAATAAATATCTATAATATATCCATCTAATGATTGAATAATGTAAGAAAAATGTGAAGTAAATTGTACAGATATGGTTTAGTTATTAAATACAAGATGAAAAACATGAAGGGCCTAATTAGTTCAAAAAAAAATTTACTGGAACTTAATTTATAATAACAAAATACAACTATAGAACAGAACCTTTTAAAAACCAATTCCAAAGCCCCAGTTGGAAAAAAAATCCTTTTACCCAAATAATTTTGAGTGGGTTCAGTCATAGAACTAGTCTATCACATACTAGGTGTCAGTTATATTATACAAAGTACCGGTACACAACGAGTTTGTCTCAAAACATGATCAAATCAATGTTTTGAATTCAAATCCCAAGCTTCACAAACTTTCCACTAATATTAGTTCCGCGCACGTCCAACTGCTTGTCGGGCTGGCGTCAGGTGTCCTTGGAATGAGTTGCATTCTTTTATGTGCATCTACAAACCGCTAGAGTATTGATTGCCGCGTCAAGGCTACTGTTTTTAGGCACTAAATCCAATATTTGGAAGTAAGTAGGTCCATATTTAAACTATATACTCCGAACAACTTTCAGAAAACAATACTAGAGTAGACCTAGGTTATTTAAAACCTACGCTAGTAGAAAATAAAAACGTCTTGACTTGAGTGTTGTTAGAACGCAATGGTCGGTATATTATTGTGACTAGTTTGTTCAAGATCAGACATCAGAGGAAAAAGTGATGAGTATCGGATTTCAGTCCAAGAGTTAAAACATTGCACAAATATTATTAATATTTTAACAAGGGGTTGAGATTTTTTGAGTGGAGAAAATGACATATATTTACAGCCGACAACATTACAACACCATTACAGTACACTCTTAGAAATAAAAACAAACCTTCAGTAATATTTAATACAACACACCTAATGAAGGATTGTACATGATCTACAGACTTTGATCGTATTATTACACTTGTATGTTCGATTGATTACCCTAACAAAAGTGGAGTCAATAAAACACTTGAAAGTTAATTTAACACCGTAGACCGAACCGCGTTTCAAGGTTCTTTGGATCTGTTTAAAACTACTTTCAACAAACACAACAATTAAAGTGATTTACATGCGAAACTCAAACCCCAGAACAGGTATTTACTACGCAGGTCATATCGTGCCCGGGCACTGACGAATGTGGGACCATCCGTTCCAGTAGATGACTCTGGAGAAACATCAAGGAAACAAGATGGGAGATAGAGTCCTGGTCAACAGGTCTACAAGGAGACATGGGAGAGTTCTCTGCCAAGGTCAAAAGGTCACTCGCACAATCAAGATGGCGTCCATAAACAGATTTACTAAACAAAGACTTATTATATTCATTTCTACGACTTACACCTATTAATAATTATTTGTTCCAATAGTGTGGCGCCTTTGCTTGTGACAAACGATTTATGTTTTCAAATTGCTGTGGGGGCATATCCCACTCGAGGAATATGTGAGTTGCATGATGCGGATGTCTGTTGCTGTTGCATCAACTTTATGGTAAATCAGGACATTTTAGCGACAACGGATTTAAATCAAGTAAACAATAGTGTTCATGCTTGTTCGTGTCAATGAACTGCCCTATGGAGTTTGGGTTAAAGTATATACACTTCATAGCAGGAAGTAACATCTTGACTGTTAGGGAAATGCAATAAACGTTGCTTTATTTATTTTTTTAATATTTTGTGTTGAAATAAGTTATCGAGCAACCTTTGAAGCTATGTCCGAAATTGATGCGGGGTAAAATTATTCGAACTTTTTTTGACACCGACAAGAATTTCGTTTCAATAATTTCTTTGAAATAAAATTGAGAGCCACGGAACGAAATACGAAGTACAATAATTTGCGAGATTCGTTGTTCGAGGGGATTTAAACGATGATTAACATGAAGTTTAAATAGACGTCAACAGAAAAAAAAACAAGCCCAAGTGAATCTAATGACTTATAATTCGTCCTTTGTTTATAAAATTACTGCGTTTGTTTTCTTGCCGACGTGTAAGCCTAGCTGAATTAGGTCGAGGTCATGACACTTTTCCTCCGTCATATTCGTCACGTGCACTGATGTTGAATTACTGTGCCTCACAAAAACAAAACGTCACGATAATAGTTTGTATTATTTAAATTCAAAACATCTCATACATGTGCATGTATAGCTAGGCTGTTAACGAACTAGCAACAATAACAATTCACTTTACGACTTTTTTCCGTCTCCTAAAACTAGTTAACAATGGTTGGAGGTTGAACATTTAAATATATTAGTGTCGCGTCATCGGTTTTGTACGACTCAGATCTCGGCCGACGAATTATCAATGTAAATAGGGAACTTTTTAAGACTGTTTGCCGAGCTCGGGCCAACTTTTTTACAATATTAAATGCCCATTTAAAAATACGCTTGATCGGCAAATCCAGTTAATTTCACATATACAGAACGTACCGCTTTTTTACCTTTAATTTTAATTTAAAAAATGTGAATTTTTGGGAGGCTATTCAGGAAGGATGAGTGCATGTCGCTATCAAAGTACATTTCGACATATCAAATAATTGTCTCCTACACAAAATTGGGAAATTACTACAAATTAATTGTTTGGTATGGTGTTATATTTACGGTCAGTTAATAAGAAAAGTTATCAATATTTCGATAATGTGCTTTGATACCTCATATTACACATTCTTAATTGACATTTTGGTGCAAACCACAACCCGATAGGACAAACGCTAGAGCTTCCAAGTGATCCAGACTTGTGCGTTCTGCGTCAAAGCCTGGTTTTCTCGAGCTCGTGCAGTCTTAACTTTAGGAGACGCACTTGACAGCGCAATGTTTTAATGTCGTCTCACAACCACAAAGTATTGATAACAACAATCCTGATTAGATATAGGCATGGTGCATTCGAGATGCCAAGTACGAAAGACAGTCCTATTCCTTGGGTCAACTATAAAAGCATTGAGTGTGACCCGATATTAGATATCACTGCTTTGTAATGTACTGCACTGTATTTCTTTATTACCGTATAGTTGACTATGAATATCGGATATATAGTACTCAACAGATAAAAAAGTAATATGTGTGTTTTTAGGATGTAAACAAGAAAATCTTATTTCCCAACATAAGGAACAAAAAAATAATTGAATTTTGTTGTATATAAATGAATGAGGACTTAACATCTTTTGGGCTAAGATTAAAATAAGACTTTTCGATAATATCTCAGTTTGTCAGGTTTTATCAAAGAGTAAACGTAATCCACAAATGTTGCGTTGTAAGTTTTCTTTTAAAGCGTATCCAGAGTACATTCAGATTTGTCTCGTTTAGACTAGTTTCCTGCCGTTCACAGGTACGAAGTAACTAGCAAGAAACTGTGTTTAGATACGCAAAGTATTGCGTGGGTTGCACTCGCCAGTGATGTGATGGCAGGCGCTGAGCGACGGAACATTGAAGAATGTCCCAGCCTGAAAACCAGCAGGAATATCTTATGTTTGCAATTAAGATGTCGTGAACGCTTCTGTATCAGCGAGTACATGCTACAACGAGTAACAGTATGAGTGTTGTGATTTGTGAATATCATTCAGCGGGAATGTGCAAAGAACTTCACGATTACACGGACTTACCGACATCGGTGGCTCAGCGATAGCACACGAGCTCATGGGTTCGACTCCCTTCACCGGCAATCCAGACTGAAGGTTTTCCGTGGACCCTGGGGTTTAGACTTGCGTCTTTCTCGGTCGAATCTTCCTACTGAGCAGCTAAATCAGCTTGACTCTCGCACAACTAAGGCTGCTCAGTCGTCTCTGTGAAGCAAGCCCCACTCCAGCCACCTCCAACGTATCAACGTGGTTTGTGGCTACGGCCCTATTGGTCACAATTAAAACTAATTCTCTAATTAGTTGCCTAATTAATTATCTACCTACACGTATTATGGGAGTACGCTTGTGTTGCAGCAGAGTTATCAAAGATCAAATGGACGCTAGCTGTCTAACATCCAGCGTTATCACCGGGGCTCTCGCATGGCTGGGCATCATCGCATTCGCAGTGATAAACTATGACACAGTTTTATGTGTTGTTTGCCCATGAACCCAGTTTATTACACGTAAATGTTTCAATTACAAAGTTAATGTGATATGTTACATCTACTACAAAATAGTCTACATTATTGCGAAGAGTTTATTAATTCATTTTTCGAAACCACATTTATTAATATTACTACGTTACTTTTTTATGTAATAATTATATTTTACAAAAAATAATTTGCTGGTGTACGCATTATTTAAAAACTGTAATCATTGGACAGAAATATATTTTTTAAATAAGCTCATCCATCAACGCGATTGGTAAAAGCGTTCGCAAAGCCGCCTAGTATTTTAAATTTTAACATTGTGTCGTTGTATGTTTTTATTTCCGGTGAGCTGCAGGTCACGGGGTAAACATAAAACAACCGCGAGAGTCATCCTATCTGTACAAACATTCCTAGCTTCCCAAACACTCGCGAATATCTTCACAATCACCTTGACTTGACGCGAGTCAACACACAACACTGAAGACTTGTTCGCGGAACTAAAGCGCAGCAGTCGACATCACGGCTGTTGGACACACAGCGCGGCACCGCTGTGCAGGTGGAGTTGAGCCCATATCAAGCTGGCAAGTCATTAAACAACGCGCGCCTATTACTCTGGTGAAACAATGGTCGATTACGAAAGACAGATCTACAATAACACATTCGCCCGACTACCTCACAAACAAACAAATTAAGAGGGGTTTCCTGCTGTTGCTAGTAGGTTTGAGACGATTAAACGTGAGCCGGCAACAACCTTTAAATTATCTTCTTTTGATACAGGGTGCGTCCAGCCATCCACGGTACATTATTATAAATAAGATTCATACAAATTAATACCAAATTATTGCAATTTCTTGCAAACAATGCTTATTAATGATTGCGATGCATGGAAATCAAAATATCTCCAATCAAATTAGAATGCATTATCTTAAATTAAAACTGGGCAAATCGATTTCGAATATAGATATTTCTTCAACTTGGATATGCGAATACGCCAAACATTCGCGACAGACAAGAAGTGAAGTGAAAGGTGAAGACGGGTTCTCGATAGCTCTCGTTGCACGAAGCGAAAGACGTAGCCTCGCGCAACAACCTTACCCATCCAAAGAGATAAATCAAGCATGCATCCACTTGACGTGGAGACAATCGCACGGCAACAACCTTGCTGGGGTACACAAAGTGTCATCTTGTTGGGAATGTGTGTCAAGTGATCATTAGAACAGGTGAGTATTAACTATTAATAGTCAAGCCGGAAGGCAACTGTTACACGAAGATGTCACGGCCGCTGCTAAAGTTGAGGGGGCAACAACTAGGACCGTGATCGACAAGTAAAACCGTGATATCAGCATCGAACATTTTATATACATATCATCAACACAATATACAATATCATTAAAATACTTTCTGTCGAAAGTTTAATCGATCCAATCAGCCACACTGTGTGAATACAGGTGTACATGTGCCTACAACAACAAACAAGTAACACATGCTCCCATTAGCTTCTGTCACCTCTGAATCAGGTGTGTTCAGAACGTGACAGGGTTCGCTCCGTAGCTACAAGCGCTAGAATCAGAGCTACAGACTGAGAGAGATTCTGCGCACAGTACGCGATATATTGTCACTGCTGCTTCAGAAGACAACAACAACTGGAAACTAAGAACGATGTAAGACCTGACTGTTCTATCGGCCACTAGATACCTAACAAAGTATCTAGTGGACCCTGTTGTCTATCCAGGGTCCACTAGATACCTAACATAAGTATCTAGTGGACCCTGTTGTCTATCTACCCCAGCAAATATTTTCAAACAAATTATTATACTCAACCTGATGTTGGGTTGTCGACACTACCCGCTCAAATCCCTTTCATTCTCGGTCCGACGATCATTACTAACAATAATGACAGGGATTCGAGCAGCTTCACCTAACATCGGCTGTGTATGGAGAGGTAAAATTGTTCCTTGCTCTGACAATGAAATGTGATAAAATAGTGTAACGTCCTTCCCAACGTGCCATGGACGCTCTGGGCTGGGAGGAAAGTCCCGACATATTTCAGTTGTAGCTCGCGAGTTAATAGTTAGCGCAACAATTATAAACTTATCAATTAGAGTATATAAGTCTGGAGAACCGGAAGAGAGGTCATTGTTGCAGATTACACGTCACGCGTCATGATTGTCAAATGAATCTAGATAAATAACCTAATTGAGATGCTGGCCCCAGTTGAAATCACCTGAAGCTCCGTGCTGGGTTAGCAATTACATGAGAGATGTTCAAATAGTGTCGGTAACGTGTTAAAACCTGAGCAGTAACAGGAATTCTGGTTGTTTTGAAGGTCGATGTGGTAATAACTAAAGGTCACAATCAGGACAGGTTGTGATGGTGGCTGCTGCAAACACGCTGCACGGCTAGACCAAGTGAAGACCAGGGATGAACGTGTGTTTTGTTTGAGGAAGAGTTTCTTTAGGAAAATATTCTAACATCAAGCCCATCCTCTGTATCTGGCCGGAAGCTGTAGTTGCGCCACTGCAGGTGGTCGCGGATGTGGGTATGACTATGATTGAGGAAGTCCACGGCAGAGAGCGCGGATACGTAGAACACATGCTCTACTGTCAAGTGAAGCTAATCCAACAACAACAGGAAGATACTGCCTGGTGTATGACTATGGGTATGACTATGATTGAGGAAGTCCACGGCAGAGAGCGCGGATACGTAGGCCTACTACCATTGAGTATAGAACATATCTATTATACTCAATGCAACTAAGTACTGTGCTAGTGACGAAGTGAAGCTAATCCAACAACAGGAAGACGCTGCCTGGTGTATGGAAGAATGTGTCGAGCCACGGTTGACGAGCTCGGGATATTGATTGGTCACACTCAACTCATACCGGATGTTATATATGTCCAATACATAAGCTATTCAGGGAGTCGACATATTTCAAGTTACCATCTTCCAGACTGACAACCGTATTTTCAGGCTGCAAATTTGTCTGAACAGGAAAATAGAAGAACTTAGTCTACCCTCAGCAAATGTGCCATGAAGTCACATTAATATGGGGGCCGGTGATTTCCCCGAGCAATTTTGGCGAATTTGAGAGATTCCTGAAGAGATATATAAGGAAATTCCAGAAAGCAAACAATTTCCCTGACTTACCCTGATTTTTTCAGGTTTTCCAGACTTTTCGGTACCCTACTAACAAAGAAGTAACATCAACTTACGACGAGTGACTTAGAATCCACATATCCAAATGTGTACAGTACGTATAGCCTACCTAGCAATGAAATTATTATGCATTTCAAGTTGTTGTGTAATAATATTATATAAGTAGCGTATGAAAACAGATTATCAACAATTTCAACACAGACGGAAACAATGTGATTGTTCGTGATTGTTTTATCACGGACTAGAACTTATAATACACTAGGTTCATTGCACTAGGCCTATCTAGACAGAGGCAGGTATTATTATTTATTATTATTATTATTATTATATTATTATTATTATTATTATTATTATTATTATTATTATTATTATTATTATTATTATTTATTATTATTTATTATTTATCATCAACAGGGTTGTACCCCACAAGTGTGATATAATATATCTTAAGTCTAAATTACAATTATGGAATATATAATAAAAAGTAGTACAAAATAATAAAATACAGTTCACACAATAAGGAAGGCCCTGTAAAACTTACTGCTTGACATATGGTTTATGTTTGTGACGTGTGAATGTGGGTGTATGATGTGAGTGTATGGGTGCAGTGCGATTCGAAATGTTAGTGTGTGTGTGTCGGTGTGAATGTGAATGTAAGTATGCGTATGTGTGTGTGCGCGTGTGTCTAAACATGGGTTATGCAGTTAACCATTTACTTGATTGCAAATTAAAGCCTATCTTAAATATATTGTTAATTGTAGTTTTTAAAACATGTTTAATTCTAAGTGGTGAATGTCAATGTCTTCGTTTTTCCTCACTATTGAGTTGTATGTACTCTGAAGCCTGATCAAGCATATATACATCGCTCATATACTTTGTTTTATTCATTACACATTTGCAATAGTAGCTACATAGTATTCCAACAATAAGTGATACTGATTCATCTCAAATAAATTATATAAAAGGTGGTATGTTACATACATGTGGTGAAAGCTCGAAAGCTTTCTAGTTGATATGTATCGAAAAACTTTTTACATTTTAACATTCTGTTTTGACATGGTGTTTTATGTGTTTTTTCCCCTTTATTTGTGTGTGCCTATGTAATTAATGGTCTAGGTATGTTATGTTATTTCTATTTAATCTTTTATTGACAAGTCTCAATTTTCAGGTGCCACTCTGTGCACCAATACTGGATGTATCATGTGACGCTAATAAATACAATACAATACAAGACACTATAAAATAACCTCAATTGAATCAAAACAAACAAAACTATTTGTTATTTAATTAAACGAAATCGAACGTTATAAAAACTACGATACAATTAGGTAATATCCTGAGAACATCATGTATGAGTAAATAACCTATTAGGTATTTAGATGACGTAGGTAAAAGTTGTTTGTAAAGACGAAGAGAGTGTTTGTGATATAGATTTGGAGATATAGATTGAAAAAGTGTTGTAGCCAAATAATTATTCTAGACCTTTTCAACAAAAACGGAAATGAATTGCAGAATCTCCACGGAACTCTTTCACGCCATTACAAAGTTTCGATTTGACAAAAGACGCTCCAAAGAAACGTCGCTAGAGTCGAGCGAGTCGAATCGCAATTGATAAAACTACTTACTACACAGAAGACAAAACATTGCGATTCGTGATGTGACTCAAATGAACGGTACATGTGTCAGCAAATATCGTCCAGTTTTTACCGGGACGGCCTAGGACTAATCAGTTAATACAAGGCTCACGCAAGGCGGTCCATCGAGACGACGTGCGTGCTTCGAGAGCGAGATTTAACTAGTTCAATGTAAATAAACGAGATTTTCACCAAATAGTTTATTTCTGCAATAAATTCCAAAACGTTTGAACAGACACGGGCATTTTCATTTTCACTATTCAAACTCTTAACGTTTCATCCAAAACTCCTCATACGTTGATATGAAATAGTAATTAATATTAAACGTTTTTTTGTTCACTTATCTAAAAATATAGGTAATTATGCCGTATAGCGCCTCACGCGAAAATCACCATAATTTTCACCCAAAAACACAATTTTCACTGTGAATCACATAATCAATAATGAAATCACGATTTACAATAAACGAAATTTATTTTCAAAAGCATTTACAAAGTACTAACCTAACTTAACCTCTTAAAATATGACTAGGCCTACGTAGTGACAGTAGCTGCACTGAGCAGCCATTTTAATGTAAACACACACAAGCCATGTACCGACTGTTGAAACATAAACTGAGAACACTTTAGACAATAAAACACCCGAAATTCTTTCCGTTACGGTACTTCTGTACCGAATAATTTATTATTTTCTTGTCTTTAATGGGGGGCTTTGCCCCCCAACCCCCACCGGGGCTTCGCCCCTGGACCCCAGCTAGTCTTACATAAGTGGGCAGCCGCACCTACAATAACAATTGACTTGATTGATTGGAAGCGGGGTACGGTAGTTTTACCAAAATGACAGTTGGCAACCATGCTCCAACATGGCGTGATGATAACTGATGTATTATACAACAACACATAAACACAATTGAAATAACATAAAAATGGGAAGATATTCACCTTTTACACCAAAAACAGTAATAAATGGATAAAGGTAACATAATAATGCTTTTCAATGTCTTTTTGGGGATTTTTTGGTGATTTTCGCGTGAGGCGCTATACGGCATAATTACCAAAATATACAATTCACAATCGAGATTTTGCTGGATTGAAATTAATTTACGTTTGCATGCAATTAAAACTATATCATGGAACTAAAATGTTTTGATTTTATGCAATGTTAAGGAAACAATGAAAAATATATCTTCACCATGGCGAATTAGTAAGTGCAAGTCTCGGAAGACGCTTTGTGGGTTGTGCTCTATCTATACCAGTGTGGCCGTGAAAAACATAGGGCGCCAAGAGAACTATTATAATGTATGGTGTTATCAGTGAATGATCATGATTTAGAATTACGCTCGCGGAATCAACTTACACACAAAGGTGTGGACACTTTAATGTGCACAGGAAACGTTGTATGCAATTAAATCCAGACGAATGTGCGTCAACAAATCAACAATACACTGTCAAAACACGGTCTATATAATTAGGAGTCATCAGGTGACAGGGTGAGCACCCATTGCCTTGCGCAATACTGACAGTGTACTGCCGGAACAGTATTGTTTGTAACATTGCACAAACCTGCTCTGCACACTGACAGCTTAATCCAATGAAAGTTGGCAAAGCGCTTCCTCTTTGCTGCTAACAAAGTAAATAGAAAACAGCGGTGTACTAAAAATACGCTCGGTCGACCAGTGTGAGGTTCAAAGACAGGCAGATTTACTCTTATTGGGGCCCTATCGCAGTGGCGGATCTAGGACATAATCATGGGGGGGGGGTCCCCCATAATTAGCGTCGAAGACGAAATTGTTTGAAAACCAGGATTTTTGGATGAGCGTAGCGAGCGAAGCGAAGATTCCATTTCACTACACTGGAGAAAAAAATCCGGAATGTTTTTTTTTTCTGTTTGTCCGCACGATTCCGGCTAAACTGATACTCCAATTGCGATGAAATTTTATGGAGGCCTTCGAAATCTCTAAACTTAGAACTGCCACGTTTTTGAGCGCAATTAAAAAATTATTTCTCATTAAAATCGCAATTTTACGATTTTTTTCGATTTTTGAAAACTTTCTTCTACTTATAACACCTACATGCTTTATCCGATTGTTATGATTTTTACTCAGAACCTAAAATTTTATGAATTAATAGATAATTGTTAAATTTGAGCGCAATCGAGAAATTATTTCTTATAAAAATCGCAATTTTACGATTTTTTTCTTTTTTTAACAATTACAATTAATTTTAAAAAATTAAAAAATTAAAGTTAATTTTTTATTTAATTTAATTTAATTTAAAAAAAATTCAACTTAGTAATGTTTTTTCCACAGAACAACAGAAAATCTCCATAACACATGGCAAATCAATGCACCAATTACGCTCATCCAACAACGCGGCGGGACTTAAGCGTTTTCCTAGTAGAGTGAATTTGGTGCGGTTTAGAAAAAAGCGGTGGGCTGAACGCAATACCAAAACAAATAACAGTGTAGTTTGTGTGCGTCAATTTGTTTTGTCGTCATCTCGAGCAGACGCATTTCAGAGGCAGACTGATGATTTCTGACAATATTAAGGAAAAGTATTTTATTTGTTTACTGGGAGTTTTAAATAAGTATATTCATAAACACGATAGAAAACTTGTATTCTATGTATGGCATAGCTCCCTCCACTTGGGTATACTTTGGTATATTTTTATAATGGCAGAATTCGGGGGCCCCTCAGCCACCCGGGGCCCTGCTCCTGCGCGCGCTGCGAGTACCTATCAAGCCGCATGTTCAAAGGTACAACGGGTACATCTCTCACATAGTGGTTGGTCTATAGGGCGAATTGGACAAGTAAAACTTCGATCCTCTTCATATCAACGGTGGCTTGTGTGAAGAACTTTCACAGCATAGAAATCAAGCAATGATAGAAACAAGTGCACTTTTGCCTCATCTTCATCCACCATCAATCATTGTATAGTGTTATTACATTAATAGAGACGTTAAGCAATAAACATCGCCAACTATGCAAGCAAACGCGTTGCTACAGAGGTTATATTATTCAGGGCACGAGTCTCAAGACGAAGAAATAACATTTGGAATTGACAACATACGCAAATTTCACGATTTTCAACAATTATTATCATTGTTTTAAAAACAAACCAACTAAACTTGCTCATGATTGACAATCAGAGTCCATTTAGCGAATACGATTTGAGTGTTCGCTGAATCATCAACTGTCAGCAACGTATATAAAATGTTATGATTTTAACTCTCGTAATCCTCGAATCTTGACCCCCATAGTTATGTTAAATGATCGCTTGCAAACATCCCCTATACTTACCCATGTTAATCTTTATTATTTAATCTTAGCCAATTTGCAAAAAAGCGCTTTCTCTTTAAAGTCTATGCAGGCTCTACTTTGAAAGTGTGACAGTAACTTTCCTTTCATCCAAGCTAGATCGCAACAACTTATTCCAAGAGGAAAATAGATTTATACATTGAAACGTTGATGTTATGAACCAGAACCATACCTTGGTCCTCATCTTGAGAAATCTCGTGAGCTTCGAGAGAGCGGCCGGAGCTTTCGGTTTCGGCATCTCGTCTATCCCTTCGTCAGTCACCTCTCAACCAGGCTCAACCACACTTGCACACTGAATCAGAACACAGCACCCTGGCAGAGCGGGGGGTGTACCCCTGTTTTAACACACTATTATCACAGACGCACACGACAATTCATGGAATATTGTTATCACCTTCGGATACTTGATGGAAAAACGTAAACAAACAACTAAAGCGTCTAGGAAATGGGACGAATTAAGTTAAATTCTGCCGTTTTCTCCCAAACGCGCACTTTAAACTAATATAAACTCGTACAAGTGACTTGATTGAGATCGTGTCGATGTCTAATGTTGACTAGCGAGTCGTGTCCACCGCGACCAGGAAGCGACGTCCTCCCTCTGCGAGAGTCGGCCGTACAATGCCAGACAGACCGACCGCAGAGAAAGCGGGTCCGCATTCCGAGCGAGCGTGCGCCTCCTGCAAACACTTGTGACAACGCGCGAGCTTTCTTCGGCACAACATCTGAGTGCTTTGGTTATGATCGTGATGTTTGCTACGGCCGAGGCAACAATGTGCGTGAGCTGCTCCACAACAAACTGTCGTCTGCGCAACTCGGGACTCCCTCGCGACAAAGTCTAATAAGTGCCCCTTATAGTTTAAGTTTACTTGGATTAAGGGCTGTAAACACTTGTGACAGCGCGCGAGCTTTCTTCGGCACAACATCTGAGTGCTTTGGTTATGATCGTGATGTTTGCTACGGCCGAGGCAACAATGTGCGTGAGCTGCTCCACAACAAACTGTCGTCTGCGCAACTCGGGACTCCCTCCCTCGCGACAAAGTCTAATAAGTGACCCTTATAGTAAGTTTACTTGGATTAAGGGCTGTAAACACTTGTGACAGCGCGCGAGCTTTCTTCGGCACAACATCTGAGTGCTTTGGTTATGATCGTGATGTTTGCTACGGCCGAGGCAACAATGTGCGTGAGCTGCTCCACAACAAACTGTCGTCTGCGCAACTCGGGACTCCCTCGCGACAAAGTCTAATAAGTGCCCCTTATAGTAAGTTTAGTTGGACTAAGGGCTGTAAACACTTGTGACAACGCGCAAAGCTTTCTTCGGCACAACATCTGAGTGCTTTGGTTAGGATCGTGATGTTTGCTACGGCTGAGGCAACAATGTGCGTGAGCTGCTCCACAACAAACTGTCGTCTGCGCAACTCGGGACTCCCTCCCTCGCGACAAAGTCTAATAAGTGACCCTTATAGTTTAAGTTTACGTGGATTAAGGGCTGTAAACACTTGTGACAACGCGCGAGCTTTCTTCGGCACAACATCTGAGTGCTTTGGTTAGGGTCGTGATGTTTGCTACGGCCGAGGCAACAATGTGCGTGAGCTGCTCCACAACAAACTGTCGTCTGCGCAACTCGGGACTCCCTCGCGACAAAGTCTAATAAGTGAACTTTATAGTTTAAGTTTAGTTTAGTGCGTCGTCGACCCTCAGGTCCCACTAGCACTAGCAAATTTATCTTTTCTCTTTTATTCTCTTTGATGATCAGTACTCGTTGCATGTACGTGCTCACGACCAAGCCTTCATTAAACGTCAATAAAAACAAAATACATTTATTAGATCTTTGCAAAAATGAGACGCAAACTGCGAAAAACGAAAACACAATCGTATTTCTGTGTTACCCTTTAATTAATGAATAATACCCAACCGAGACAGAAGAGCAAAACATTGTACAATGAGGTTTGGTACCAAAAGTAAACCACAATAAAACAAACGCAGACAACTTCTTTGACCTTCACAGGATAAACAAGCGTCGTAGCTTTGAGATGATAAATGATTGCCGGTGTAAATAATAATTACAACGTCTGTGGAAAACAATTAGGTCCGTGTAGTGCTCACTGCTTTATACGGCGCGCGAATCAAACATTGCGTCGGTAATACTTGTGGGAATCAGCAACGGTAATAAACTACTGGATGAGGGAGTCGAGTGGCTCCAGGGTCGACCTCTGGGTGCATCAAGTGAGATTAATAGCTCGGTGTTGTTGTTGTTATTGTTGTTGTTGGTGAAGTCTGATTTAATTGAGTGAAGTCGAGTTGATGAGGCCAAAGATGGCGCATGTTACGCCATGCGCACAAGTTGCTGGCGTAATTATGTTTTTTTCCAAGTTTGCGATAAAACTAAGCTTACTTCACAAGTATTAATAGTGGTATACATGAATTAAATTATAATTATACCAACTTTATTTTACGACATTTTACTTCAAAATACGAATCAATTGCGAAACTGTAGCATAATCATATTATTTTGAAACGCGAATTAATTCATAGTTTTAAAACAAAACCTTTTTTTTGTACAGAATTTAAATTAAAAATTACTGCGAATATAATATAATAAAATAATGTGAATAAGGTACAAAATGCTTTCTTACGATAATATTTGCTTGATAAGGCTGCTCGTTTCATTTAGTAGATCGAAGAGATAACGCGATTTTTTTTACTTTTTATATATATATACAATATATTTGTGCACATATATTATACGTTCGCCAGGCGATGTCCGCGGTCGTTGGTCCGCGAGTCAGTGAAGTGATGTAATCGCCTGATCGAGACGCTACGTCAGTTAGGTCATCAAGCTATCGAAACAGTGATTATATACCGACGTCAGCTTCACAATCTGAAACGAACACGTAACTAAGTCCTTCTCGACGATCCTAGACTACGGTTCTATCCGAGGGGACGGACGGGACTCGAACCCTCGCCCTTTGCAGCCAAACGACAGTGAAGCATGATTTCTTAATTTCGATTGTTACGTAGTAACACAAATTGGTGATTTTGTGTTCGCATTGTGGAACGTTAACAATACGAAATTATACGATTAATTTACATACATGGTGTCCACAAATCGCAAATCTTTAATGTACCATACTATTTCCAGAGTATTTCATGACTGCATTTCTATTCCATTATATTATATTTTGTATTTTACTCCCCAAACAGAATGTGTGGGATTAATGTTAGTTTAGTTAGTAATTGTTTTCTAAAGTTAAGATCGGACATTTCAAAACGAAGCTAACTGACAGTGCGGACGTGATAAGAGTAACATCATATCAGGCTGGGTATTGGTATCGTGTTGCTGCGAAGTGGAATTCTGTGGATAAGTCCATCAAGTGCGCCCCTCTGGCTAAGTATGCACGTCACATTAAGGGATTGAATAACTAATGACATTTGTATTGACAAACACTGCTATTCCTTGGTACATGAATTCGGTATATTATTATGTTTTTGTTTTCTGGTTAATAAAAAAAAAACTCACCCACGTTTCTATTTCTTCTACTCTACTATACTCTGTACTATCGTCTATTATCACCCTCATTTAAGTTAGTATTATATTTTTAATTAGTTTAAAAAGCAGGTTTAGCACTATGTGTCATGGAGCTTTTAGCTCTTTCTAACCTGCTTAATAATGGCTTAGTAATATTTGCATATAGATGTAGATCTACCTGTGTCCTAACTCTAGCGTAAGTCTGTATCTATATGAATTATTGTACCTAAGAAATAATAATAATAATAATAATAATACATTGTCGTTACTTTACGACTAATATAACATGTAAATATGACTGCTACACTGCTGATATGTCTAGCTTGCCTGGGACGTATTGACAGCCAAGTGTTTACAGCTAATTGTCTCGGTAATCTAGCGTGGCAGTCTCGGTGTAAACAATTAGCCAGCGATGTAGCCCGGACTGGAATAGATGTCCAGGTGATAAGCAGTAATTAAAAGTACGTTAAAACATCATTATCAAGACATGTGTTCAACTCACTCGTCAGGCCTGGTTTTAATTAACTCGTGTGTTCCTCGCGCGCTCAGGTTTGGTGGGGTGTCTTTGACATTAGCACGATAAGAAATAGAAGCAATAAGTTCAACGAACGTTACCCTGCCAAGTTAAACGTGATTATGTAAAAAGTAATTTTAATTACTGTAGACTGAAACACTTTATTGGCCAATTTATTGTAATATATCTACAGATAAAATAGCCATTAATTTAAACTAACATCCTAGTTGATCTAAGTTACTTTGCCTATTCTGTTATTTATCACATTTTTAGTGGCGACAATAAAACAAAAATAAAAATGTACAATACAATATGTTGGTTGTAATTGCATCAGATTCTAGAATCTTCTTTAGCATATATTTCCACATAAATTATAATTTTGTTATAATCGCTAAGATATACAATTAAATTTTATAGCTCATTAATTACTTGATTATTAACAACCTACTTAGTATTCAGCTTCGAGCCATTCATGTTTGGAATCCTGATTACAAAATAGGTAAGATTAACCATGTTTCGTTGGTGTCACATTTTCATTATATTTAGTTTAGTCGACGACGACGACGTGAGAAACTAGGGCGCTTCAACCGGTTAGGTCATATTGCGCCGCCTGTGACAATGAAAGTTGCTGAGATGAGTTACTGGTGTGTTTTGATTAGATTGTTTTAGTGTATAAATAACAAAATAAAATGATGATGATGTAATATAGCAAAACAAAAGTTATTTATGTGAATGAAAATAAATATATTAAAGAAATGTGTATGATGTGAAATTTAGAAAGTTTGTCGCCGTTATCATATGATAGAAGTATATTTAGTTTAGTAATAAAGTGGTTCGACGAAGTGTTCGTTCGGGACCAGAACTTCAATGGTGTGGTCATCAGGAGGATTTACCAATTGTATTAGTTGTACTAATATGTGAGTGTTGCCTCTTTGCAGAGCAAATCAGAATAAAATGTATGTTATGTTATGGTCCAGCCCATCACGCTGGTAACGATGACGTGAGTGAGAGAAAGGAAGGTAAATCCCCGGACTGCGGAGGCGACGGCTCAATCAAGCGGACACAACCAGAGGAAATCCCAGTGACACCGGTGTTAGGAGGACGCTCCTCTCAGTCAGTCAGACCAAGGACAAGCTGGTGGTGTTCACGTTCAGCTCAGAGCACAACTATACAGGACGAGGGTTCGGAGGAAGACATAACTCATCATTTATTTATTTGAGCTTCAAGATCAGAAATAATGTCGGTAATAATGGTAGCAAAGTTTCTGGCACAAAATTGATTTTGTTCCCTTTGCTCCAGATATCTCTTCTGTGACCATGGTTGAATAATGTCGAACGATTGGGAAGGAAAGTTCGGGGCAACTTAGTTTGTTTGTTCCCGTTTCACTAGGAATTGTTTTCAGGTCACAGTCCCGAGTCCTAAGTATAATTTCTGGCGTCATAGGAGAGCGAAACTACCAAGGATACAACAGGATTCATTCCATCCTTGATCATACATTGATGACACTAAACAACAATCAGCTGTTCGCTTCTGAAACATAAAAAGTCCAACAGAGTGGTTTCTTAATTGTACAACTATGAATGAGCCGGGAGGTTGTTAGAAACAACACCTTAATCTGTCAACCTGAGCCATAGGCAAGTGTGGTAGCATCTTACGTCAGTTTATACTTGTTTGATTAATTGAAAGGGACGTAAACCAATAAAACATTTAACGCTATTCCAACCTATAGGAATGTGCTGGACAGTTCCAGTCATAGGGGCGGTAAGGGTGCGAAGGGGGGGGGGGGCTGTCTGTCACATTGAATAACCGGCGCATGTGCATAATGTGTCTCGTTACACCTCAAACGTGTTGTGTTGTGAGTTGTGACTATCTCTCACAAACTTAAATAATATTTACATCGACAACATCGATTATTGCATCAATCCTCACCTCCATCCTCGTCATGATTTCGAACCTCGTGAAATCCATGGTGATTGAGTTTGTTTCGTCGCCTCTTGGACAGACGGACCAGCCTCACTGTCCACAGTCCGAACTACTCGAGTCTGTCACACTTCGCGCTGCATTTATTATAATCACACGGGTGCACCGCACATTATGTAACGAGGTATCGTAATCACCAATCAGCTTCAGTTTGGTTGTCGTTCGATGTTTACACTCGACAAGAAGGATATTATGTATTTACAATAGACTAGAAGACCACTGCGGCGGCTCTAGCGACAGACTAGGCCAGGCCTATCAAGTAACTTCGTACAGGTTTACATTATTTAAATCAAATCAGTTTTTATAACTGAATAGGATAGACGTTAAATAAATAAATAAATAAAAATAAATAAATACATTTTTAGCACGCTATCACTAAAGAGTACAACATGGCAAAAAATGTGAAGACGTTTGCAAAAATGACCAGAAAATAACAGGTTTAATTTTAATTTTAAAACTCAGTGCTGAATCGGTTTTGCATTATTTTAAAGCATACACAATTTAAATTTATTTGAGTATATATGGGCACGTGAAAAGGATTATGTAATGTTGTACTTCCTGGATATTTAAATGTTAAATGTTGAATTTGTTTATTTATTTAGTGACACGGGTCGAACACACACAGCCGCCATTTCCTCGGAGCGCAACTGTCCTACTAGGTTTCCTATCAACACAGCTGACGTTATCAGCCTCAGGTTATGAGGTAGACAATAACGCTCACAATACGGACACTGGTCGCCGACTAACAACACGGTATCTATCAGCAAACACCAGAGTGCTAAGTGTTTTATCCAAAAACCTTGACTTTTTACTAGTTTTATGTTAAAACCATGGCCCTAGCTTTGAAATAATAACCAACACATTGTAGTATGAATACAGATGATATCGGCGCCGTTGAAAACGACATAAGTTCCAATCGGTTATTATTTTATATCTCACGTAAAGGCTACATTGTACAAAGATAAAAAACTTCGTCTTGATTGATGAAAGATTTAGCAAAACGTTTGTTAATTTTCAAACGCTTTTTAAGACCAAAATTAAGGAAAATGCCTTCTCATTGCAATTCTTCAAGCTAAGATTGTGCAATGCAAATATGACATAAAAAAACTCTCCACTACTGAAACTGATAATAACATAACAAGGTCTAGAATTATTAATGATACAAGAAGCAGTTTCTTGCAATGTAAAGGTACAATTTGAAAACATATCAATTAAGATGTAGTTGCATTGGAGGTAATCGCGCTCCTAACTAGGGCTCGCGAGATAATTGCGTGTTTGTTACGCCTTCTTGGTGATGTGACCTTACGTTCTTATGTGTGGAGTGGACAGGACTCTCGGGGTGTGAGCGAAGTGGGGCCCGGCGGTATCAAGTAAGAGAGATTTCAACACTACCTGTTGTACCCGACTTGAATCAATAATGAGGGTGATATTTAACTACATGACATACATGCTAGGATCCAAGCCCGCCATGCAAGAACACTGTATGTTGAACGGACGAAAAACTGTGCTTACAGTTATAGCGATAAGACCAAATTATCAACACAATATTTAACGTAACTGAAACGTATGGGTAATAATATTGCGATGTTTGTCTAACAAAATTCTAAATCGTAAATTTTAAATCAATAAAAAAGACGAATAAATATGGAAGATGGAGAAGAAATATGGAAGAAGTAACAGTAAAATAGAAACATCGCTACTGAGTTAATGATTGGAACGTGATGTTTTGTAGGCACGATACGCCAATCTGAAGGCTAAACTTACGTCAAGACCAGTGTTTAGTCCTGGCTTGATTAATTCATGAGACGTATTTTAACAACCTGAATCAAATGTTACAAGTGCAATAATGTAAGACCCTACAAACCGCCTGAGAATATATTATTATGTATGAGGCTGGTTGATACACGGTATGTTAATTGCAAGGTTAAAAATAATACTATAATTAAATTAATAATAATTCAACTAAGATTCCAGCTAAATTTCGCATGATTAACGATCCAAAGAAATATGTTAAATTGGGGTGAACGCACGCTAAAAATATAAATATATGCGCATATTAATTTAACTATATACTACCACGTATACCACACACCAATACAGCGTCCACTGTTCACTTGTTGACAACACAATCAACTGAGTTGGGGTTTTTCTATCACTAGTAAGTTAATTAACAGTGAAGTTGATTGAGTACGGTTTTCTATCAATGATTAATACTGTTTTACCAGTCTGGACAAATAGATTAATTATATTCGTGATGATAGACGAGAGAGACGTGTCTTGGGAGGTGGTGGAAGAAATGGGCACCAGGATATAGAGTTGTCAGATGGAGGCTGAAGAAGTTGGTCATGTCGGGCTAACCGGCAGCTAAGAAAGACAAAGTAGCCCCCCCCCCCCAACCTGAGCATTAGTTTGGAAATGGGGACGGTTTCTGAGCGTGTGATTATTTCCATTTCGTTCAATTATTCATTTCGACGTAGGTACAGTGTAAATTCCCATTATTTTCTTACAAAATTTAATTGTGCATCAATGTAATCTTACTTAATGGAGTTAATGCATTTCTCTATATCATTAACGAATCTGAAAGCATTTCAGAGATAAGTAGTTCGAGATGTACCCACACATTAGCCACTAATTAGGAACTTATCTATTAAAGTTCTAACAATAGAACTGATAGAGTTCCTGTCACCGGCTATCTGTTATCGCACAATGAAGCTATCTATTATCGAATGTGGATTGGAATGACAAGGTATCTATTAACGAATGTGGATTGGAATGACAAACTGTCAATCAGCGAATGTGGATTGGAATGACAAGCTATCGATCAACGAATGTGGATTGGAATGACAGAGATTGTGCAACGGGTGAATGCCAATAGCAAGTCTTCTGTTCTCTGTTGGTTTATTCTTGATGTTCAGTTACGATTTCTATTGTTATCTTGGAAGTGGGAACTGGCGTCAACTCTAAACGTTGATTAAAAATTAATGAAATCGTGCAAATTTAGCATCTAAATGAAGCAAAGTTTGTTACATATTTAAGCTATAATTATACATAATAGAATAGGCATCACACACATAAAATATACCTTGGGTAGGGACGGGTACAAAGAGCGTTTAACGTTACAGATAAATAAAAGATCAGCAAGTTTAGTTCACGAGTCTTGAAAACGCTAAAACATGACATTTTTATTTCAAATACAGTTTACCTATTATTGAAGATGAATTCGATTTATTTTTGGCTTCAAATCGACTTGTAACCATCCATTTCGGAGTACCACATAATCTCAGCATACAATTTGAATAGATGGGCATAAGAATTTAACAATTTCCTACAAGAAGCTTTGAAAAACGCTAAAAAAAAATATGGTAGATTTGAGAGTGAAATCCCGGGTAAAAGGATCCTGGGTGCACGAGCACCCGAGCGTACAGTACCTGCCAAGCGTCCGGCAACACTGAAAAGGTCAAGGCAGAAACGTCAAAATCGCACAAATGATTCACATTTCATTATTTCGTCCAAATTAGGTCCAAGGATTCCTGGATCTATTTATAAACAATCTCGGCGTATTGTTGCACATGCGCGAAGGGCACTGAGGTTAATTGCACGATCTGGACATAATCCATGCATTATTGATGATATCGGTTCATGACTATGCAACGAGGTTAATCACGACGTAAGAGGAGAAAAACCTCACAGCGTCGTTCTTATCAAAGCCTAATTATTAGGATTGTGTCGGCAGATTGGCTACGTCACCAGTGACACACGCTGAAATGTCATGGCTGTTGCGCAATAACCATTCCAAGACTTGCACAGGAACTCCAAATAAAACGCAGGAATATATAAATCCACCACTTAAGATTATTTTAATGTTTGAGATAAGGGAGGAACATAAAGTTCGGGATTACTTATCTTTATGATGCTTAACTTTCAAGTTAAACAATTTTAGTATTAATTAACTTTGGTGCGGTATCAAAGTTACGGCCCAAAAAAGGTTTAAAACTTTTCGTAAATCAACTTTACAACATTTTAAAGCTAAAGCAATTGCAAGAATTCTAAAATACAACGGGCGAGATGCTTTACGGTTTATCATACTGGCGAAAAACGAAATGTCCCGGAATTAATAAACATTATCAAATAGAATAAATTATTATAACAATAATTTAAAATAAACCATGTGAAAGTAAAGTTGTTTCACAGATGGAAAGTAAAAAAACTGTGTCTAGACCCAGGGTCAAAAAACATTCGTGAGGATTATTTCGCATGCGAAGCAGAAAAACATCCTTCATCAGTCTCAGTTTGCGAAAACAAATCCTGGTCATATTCGATAACCCTGGTCATATTCGGAAATTCTTTTTGAACGGTCTCTGATACTCAAAATTAGGCACAATATTTGCATGGTTGACTTCTATAGCGACAACTGTAGCAAAATACAAGTCTTTGATTACATTGGGTTCGATTGAAGTCCAAAGTCGGGTTATATAGTTTGTAGCTGATGAACAATAAAGTGTTGATTTACGACTATACGCGAGTGCAATATCCTTGGCTGTCAACCTAAAACAGTTGCTTCCTGGAGCCAAGTGTTGCCTGAATGTCATATGTCTGCGGCTATAGAACAACAGCTGCTGCCCAAATGCCACAGTGTATTTATTTAGCGTATATCATACTCAGATATAAAAAAAACTGACTGAAATAACCTGCAGAAAATAAGTAAACGGTATTTTAATTATTTACAAAATAATAATCAAACTGTTATTTATGTACACTAGGAATAATATATATAGGCCTATAATCTTAATAATATGTAAATGTTTTTAAACAAATGGATTTAAATAAAAAAATATGACTATTAAATTAAGTTAAATTGAACCATACATAAATAAATTTAAATTAATAAATATACAATATTCAAATAGCAAAAATAAAAACAGGACAAATGAAAAACACCATAAAACAACAAAATACAAAATAAAATAGCCTTTGTATTATGTAAGCGATTGTATTCGTTTTCGTCATTGCGAATCCAAGTGCAAGACCGGCTCAAGTCCACCAGACAAGGAACGGCTGTCAATATTCGGTCATAAACAGAACTACCCTGTAATTAATACGTATTAAATAACCATCACATTAGCATACTGGCTTAAAGTTCAAACATAGCCAAGAGACACGGACCAGTTACGATGTTTTCGTCTGTTATCAAGGTTCGCCAGCAGGTGTTATGATCCCTGGCTGATGTTGAGCAGGTTCGGGCAGGGGAAACGGTTTGTTTACACTAGGATAAAACACGGAGTAGTACTAACATTGAAACTTGGCACTCGAAACTGTGAACGGTGGGGGACTTGTAAATATGGCTCATTTAACATGGTAGAGTATTTCGAGAAAGCCGTAATTACGCAAATTCAGATCTTATAATTGCTACAATTCAGTATACATAAATTTAGTAATCACAAGAAGATCCTTTCAGGAGTGACGTATGAAGAGATTGATACTGATGGATGAAAACCAAGCCATCAAGACTCTTCGACCGGGAGATATATTAAAGAAAAGCAGCACACATAACAGAGATCTCTCTCGGACGCGAGGGAACTGAGGATTGAGGAAGGGAACACATGCTCTCGAAAATTTACACAATTTTTCGTAAGCGTTTTTAATTATGACCTGGGTTATTGTTTATGTGGTGTTTTTTTGCCTCTGCGAGTGTACCGGAATAACATCGAGATATCGATATAAAAAATCGATCGATATATCGATATACCTGAGAGTGTATGGGATGACATCGAGATATCGATATAAAAGATCGATATATCGATGTCCCTGCGAGTGTACCGGAACGACATCGAGATATCGATATAAAAGATCAATCGATTTTTCGATATACCTGCGAGTGTATGGGATGACATCGAGATATCGATATAGAAGATCGACATATCGATATACCTGCGAGTGTACTGGATCACTACACCATGCATTAGCATGTCAAGTGATCAATAGAAAGACCCCAGTGCGAAACATTGAACCGACACTGAGCAAACTGAAACGAGGACAAGGTCGGCTGCAGCGACCTACTAGACCGACCTGCACGACCCTGCTGCAACCAGGGGACGAGGGTTCGACTCCAGGACATGGCATAGTATCGGTCGGCTGCAGCGACCTACTAGACCGACCTGCACGACCCTCCTGCGTTGCAACCAGGGGACCAGGGTTCGACTCCAGGACATGGCATAGTATCGGTCGGCTGCAGCGACCTACTAGACCGACCTGCACGACCCTGTTGCAACCAGGGGACGAGGGTTCGACTCCAGGACATGGCATAGTATCGGTCGGCTGCAGCGACCTACTAGACCGACCTGCACGACCCTCCTGCGTTGCAACCAGGGGACCAGGGTTCGATCCCCGGACATGCGAAACTTCCTGCACCATACGTGCAACAAACGCAGACACTAAACTACCTGTGGATACCGACACCAATATATTTTAGTGTTACCGCCACCATTTATACGTTGTTGAAATATTTTACATTTTAAAAATCCGAAGAAAATTGAATAGGGGAAAATACAATATATAGCCATTAATGATTTTAAAAATGCATTAATTTTTACTGCTTAGGACGACGCAAAAGACACCACACACACCTGAGGTACTGTTCATATTCCACAGATGACGTCAATGTGTGACTTGAGAGCAACACTATATCAACCACACAAGGAAGATTCAGGACAGACGGACAGATCCAGTGCTTCAATATTGACCCAGTGAGCACGTTTGTATTTGCTTGCTGATGATTTACAGTGTTGCACACGGCTAGTGCGTTGTTAGGTGTGGAGCATCGCGAACTATATAGGCCTACAAAAAGAAACAAGTGGAATTCCTCCAGATAGCTCCAACATTGCAGATAATAAGTAGCTGGGTGCTTCATCACAGATCACACCATCAAACTTTACTTTCAAGTGCTGGTTAGCAGTTTAAAAAGTATAATTCATATGAGGATTGGTTCAGTAGCTCGAGGTCCTGGGTTTGTTCCCAGGCGGAGCTATACTTTACTAGTGCCCTCGTCTGTTTTGTTAATACAAAATACGCGAAAGAACGAAATTAAAAATTACTTTCGTAGTTCTAAAAATAAACTTTTTAAACTATAGTTCTCACGAGGAATCAAATGTGTAACTACTTATTAGGCTTATCAATGTGTAGAGCGTAATTAGTCAATCACTTGAAGTAAAAACAAGCGATGCTAATCTCGGTAAGAACAATACTCAGAAGTAAGTAACGCGTTTTTATTGATTGCCTAGTGTTATTCCGGTAATAAATCAGCGAAGCCTCCACACCAGCGACCTCCGATGACGTCACGCGTGTCCCGACCTTGCAGCCTGGAGATGGGACGCGGAGATACGAGATCTTCACTAGCGATCAGATAAACAGGCGCCTTAATCAACATTCCGGAAAATGAGTGTTTTGAAGAGTTACGCAATGATTCTAAATATATCCTAATTGAAGTCAGGTTGAGTGGGAGGAAGATAACGCAAGATCACGTGTTGGCGATGACTTGCACCTGCCTCAATATGCAATTACAAGACGACCATTACTTATACTTTATTAACTACAAGTTATTATTATTATATTAGCTTCAGGTATTATTATGCGCAATCATCCAGCCAATAAGGCTAGGACGTTTTTGTTTTGTTTTGCTGTCATAACGTAGCCTTTGGGGACAGGTTGAGTGGGTTTCTAATGTCGTCGTCGTGGGGAAAGTCGTCGATCGATGGACACCTCTAGTATCGGGTACTAAAATGCTCCCCTATTTACTATCCGATATTTATATACGAGATGATATTTGCCTTTACGACCATCAGATGAATGCCCTGGTCCAAGTTTTCGCTACCCCTGGGATACTAAGTAAGGATTCTTGGTTATACTCTCGCATATGTAATCAGCATGTGATGACCGAGTAATGTAGCACACAAACACCTGTCGCAAAGTAATTGCTGACTTAAACACCTTGAAGAGTTGACAGTTCAGCCTTCACTGAGTACTTTGAAATTGATTTACACTCTTTATCACACCCGCATTTAATTCAGTACTCATTACACAAGTAACATGGGGAAACTCATCACAGAAGTGAGTGAGTAGGTGGCGACTTCATTTCAGGTCATATTATGATGCAATTCAGCAGGTGTATTGTTGCTAGGCCTATTGGTTTGTAACTGTTGTAAGCCCACGTATACCTATACCACCTAGCTTTCCATTGTTTTCCTGAGGTGTGACTTGCCCTGATCAACACACTGGATTAAACATCAACATCGCAGTCATTGCCCTCCCAGACGACCACTGCAGCCAATCAAACCTCCCAGACGACCACTGCAGCCAACCACAAAACATACTCGACCACTGCCGGTAGTTCAATGATATTGTCGTAACTGGGGATAAAACCTACCAAGTCTGTGTCTCAATTGAATAGGTGTACACACATTTAATAAGCTCTATCTATACTAGTGAAATGTATCTGTAATGAATTATCTACTATAGTGAAATGTGTCTGTAATTAATTAAAGTAACCAGACTTAGGCCTATGACTTGAAAGAACAACAAGGGAGACATTTTCTTCTGAAGGGTGCGCGTGTTACTCTGTGAAGGGAGTGCCCAAGGAACTTGACTCTCAGTCAGACTTGCCGGAGACGGGGTTCGAACCTGTGACCTCCAGAGCTCACAGTAACAACAGGCAGGACATGCAGTCTCAAGTATTTGAATGACAATGTCTTTAGAAGACGTGTATTAACTTATTAATTACGGTACTTGTCACATCGTGTGCATTGTGCGCTCTTCATGGTTATGGGCAACTATCAACCGCGCTGTTTACAATAGTTGCACGCTACACTTACATGCACGCCACCGTATTCATATGCAGAGCAGGGGAGTCACAGGGAACATCACATGTAGCGAGGCGTGACCAGTCGTATATATTTATTGTTTAATATCACTTGTTACGGTTTTGAAAAGGAAAGGTATATAATAAATTAAAGTCACGTTTTTCTGGCGATTGTCCATCGGTCGGGGAGTGAAGATAAAACAGGGTGATAATTAATTATAAATTAACCTACAATAATCACGTATATAAATCATGGTGGTCTCCCCTTACGTTCCTCCCATTGGAAAGAGGTATACATGATGGTAACTCACACTTATAGAAATTGTTTTATCTTGGAGACGCGAATAATCTTAGCTGTTAAAGCGCCCTAAAACTATTAATACTAATAGTAAATTTCGATCCCAGCATCATTGGCTCTATGTGCGGCTCCCGGTAACTTGCATGATAACTTTATGACACCATGTTATTGAAATGCACAATTTAAAATATATCAAAAACATTTTTTTAAACAGCTTTTTGGGATTGACATTTAGCATTCAGGAGCTGATCAATTTATGTATGTATCTTTTTATTAATTAATTAGTCGAATGGTGATTTTTAAAACTTGTGTAAAATGATGAAAACAGTACAATTAAAACCAATTTAGAATTGCATTCATTTCGAAGTCGTCCTCCAACTTCGTCGCGCCCCAACCAGCACCCATTAACCGTCAATAACAGGAGGAGGATAGCGCTTATTACCGGCGTACAACACAATGCAACGCACATCCTATGTGAACGGTGGGCGTGCAGACCATTACTGCGCCTGCGCACAGAGCACGGCCCACCGGATGTCCACGTGAGTGAAGGTCTCACCTATAACATTATACGTTTAGTTCGATCATACTGTTTAGGTTTAGGTCAATGCTCTGAGTCTGACGTGTTGACAATATTAGCCTAGATTTAGCTTTATTTACTCTTAAGTACATCACAACATTATTACTTGTTGTAGAATGCAATTTGATATGATTTGTTTATTTACTCAATGAAACACATTTTTAAGTTGATAAATGTATAAACCAATTCAAACAAAGGCTAATAAAAGAACTCCAAACGGAGTGCATACTTGATGTCCAGTTGTGAATTGGGCTCACTTGGCCATTGTCTTACAAAAAGTTGTAAACTATTTTGTAATATCGTTCGTTAACTAAAGTTTATGTTTAAAATTATCTAAAATTGCTGAAAGAGCACATGGTGTAAACTGATTCCACGTATGCTCATGAAATATATTGCACATTTAATATTTCATTGCATTTCTATGTTCAATCAGTGCTAAATAAAACTTTTAAGAAACGAAAATTATTATTATTATTACTTATGAGACAAGTTGCATCAACAAAACCAATAACAAATACCCATTATATTATTTGAAAATTGCCCTTCAGCAAATTTGTTTTATAATAATTGAGAAAACAAACGGTCCAGGTGATCGATGTCCGAGTACACTGGACAATGGACGGGTTTGTTTAGTTTAATGGGGGGAGAACCCCCTGGAATCTGCGCGACCTTGCTATGACCTCGACTCGGCGTGGGAACAACACGGAATTATGCACAAACGCCCTTCGTCCGCATGGTTGAATTATTCATGTATCGTCTCAAAGTAAATATAAATACAAGTTTGTGTTGTTATGAAACGTGGGGTCAACCGCGACCTGGGAATCTACGCCCTACACGGTAAGGTAAAGGTAAAGCACACTCAGCTAGGTCCACTAGGAATATCATCTCAGGCCTCTGCAGCAAGAACAAGAACATCGGGTCAACCGCGACCTGGGAATCTACGCCCTACACGGTAAGGTTTAAAGGTAAAGCACACTCAGCTAGGTCCACTAGGAATATCATCTCAGGCCTCTGCAGCAAGAACAAGGTTGAACACGGCCACATCATGGTCTGTCTCTTCAGGGGCGGATTTTGTTTGGGGGATGTGGTTTTAAGGAGGCTTCTTCCTTCTACTGTCAACAGTTATAGTTCTAAGATAAGTAAGGAATTGACAATGGAGAAGTGTAGGGGGGAGAGGTTAGTCATGAAACCATTCGCGGGTAAAGTTCGAGGTAGCAGAGCCCCTGATCACCGATGGCAATTTTTTTTGACAAATTTGTAGCTTCGTTAAGCCTAAAACACGTTTAAAAATATAAAATTACATAAAATGTTCTAGTGATAGTTGTCAGTGATATTGTGTAGCGATATGCTGTTACTTGGTGTTCATAATTCTCAATTAAACCTGAGGTGTTTGGAAGGCCCCAATCGCCGAAGGCGAAGTTTTTTTGCAAATTTCTAACTGTGAAAGTGCTAATAACTCGTCTAAAAATATGAAATTAGATAAAGATGTCATCGTGATAATTGTATATGAAATAAAAATCGTCTCGTCATGGGGACATGGGTCATCCACCCCTGAGTTTCTTCCACCACCGTGTGAGGACAGGAAAGTACAGTGAGTTGCAGAGCGATGCTACTTTTGATAGTCGACATTTGGTTAGATAATCCAATGGAAAATACGTGTAGTCGTTCAATTCCTAGTTCTTACACAATAGCAAAGATTAAAGAAGCACTGGCTAAATTATTTTAAAACATCGGTTAATAATATTATCGACAATCAATCGCTTATCACTGATTGAGTAACCGACAATCGAGCCTTCCTCATGGTTAGCGCCCGCCAACTTTAAACTCCCGCCAATTCTGCGGAATATACGACTCTCCGCCATCTTTACGCGTCACAACAATTAAGATATAAATCTCTCCCGAGATTGTTAAGAGTAATTTGTTTTATTTAGCGTGAAGTTCACAGGAGTTGTTGTCTTAGGAAGTGTTGAAGGACGATCCGATTGTCAGAGATGGGCTGAGTGTAAGGGGCACCTCAAACCGACATTTCAGAACTTTGATGAACAAATTTAGCAGTTTTAAGACACTCAAAGTGAGATGCTGTATAGCGAATTGATAACCATCTCCATAAACCGTAAGATGGAGTTTTACTGTACTGAAATGTATGAATGCATCACGTTTATCTGAACCAATGAATGATTCAAACTCATTCACAACAAAACTAACGAAAACACATTGTAAGAGCGATTCCCGATGTATGGGCGAAGTATAGTTTTAGAATAGCGTATGTTATTGTTTTGCTTGCAATGTAGCACTTCAACAATAATTTCACTCATCCCTACTGATTGTGGAACGTTTTGTTTTGGATATATAATAGTTCATCTCAATACCCCCGATAGCCCTGATTCATTTGAATGAGAACCTAAATAGGTAAATGCTGATCATAACAAGCAACTTCACCGTATAACAGTGACGTACCCAGGAATGTATAACTGGGGGGGGGGGGGGTCTGCATGCCAAACATGGAATGGGTCTGGGGCCTCGATTTGCCCCCCCCCCTCATATTTGACGTTTTGAACGTCTTTAAACACGTTTTAGAATCATACGCAAGAAAATGTTAGAATTTGTCTGATATTTGACGTTTTTTAACGAATAAAATAAAATACTGAGTGCATTGGATAAGCCACTGGGCAGGGAGCCAGTTAAAATATCTAGTAGGCAGTGGCTGGTTGTACGTTATCTACACTATATTCTGTCTCTCTGCCGTGTCGTCAGCCCAAAGCTAGCCGGGAGCGACTATACACGCCGAGCACAGCAGGCGAGAAACCATGTCGTCAGCCCTGGCAAAGCTAGCCGGGAGCGACTATACACGCCGAGCACAGCAGGCGAGAAGCCATGTCGTCAGCCCTGGCAAAGCTAGCCGGGAGCGACTATACACGCCTGAAGCCGGCGGCAAGGGAAACTTTAAATTGCTCAATATTCATCAAGACAGAAACACCAACAGTAATTATAATTATCTTTTTTATTTTCAAAAAAAAAAAAAAAAATAGCACATGATCCGTCCAGAGGCGAACGACTTCTCAGAGACAATAATGGCTGTAGAAAGTGCTGTGATTACTGTGGAGTGATTATGTACAGCGATTTACATGTTTCTCGATACCTCCTTGGTAGGCTGCTTGGATTTAGGCCACCTGTAACTGTGTGCCAGCAAGGGGCATTAGCTCCAATCACATCAGTAGGATAAGTGAAAATAACATTGATTTTCACTATGTTGTTTGTTTTTTATATCACCTGAATTTTTAGATAAAAACAAGTAAATGTTAAAAAACTAATTTGTAGCACCTTTAATAACTTGAGCATGGGATTACCTTGCACTTTAATTTTAAAATTGTGGCATACAGACTTGAATTGAAATTTTGATACGAAAAATGTTAAATAAAAATTTACATTACCAAACCGAAGACACTTACAAGCGATTTTAATACTTTTTTAAATGCTACAAACGCAATTTTACGCATTTCCAAACACTAGGCAGGGATTTTGGTATTAAAATATTGTACACACATAAGGGACAGATAGAGTCGTGAAAGAAACTTAAATAAATTAATCCTAATTGATATTTCTTCTACGTCTGAACGGAAACTAATTCTGCAGGGACAACATTAAAAAACCAGACCTTGCCGGCAAGAAAGTCACGTGACTTGCAGCGTGCATAATATTAAGCGATATATAATTGGACAACCTACTTCACCGTTGTGAAGAAAAACACTTTCGGTTTTCTGCTCTTTCTTTACTGTTATCAACAAACCTTAGGTATCGTATTAAGTAGACAACAAAGATGATGTTGTGCGTCACACATTGCTGGGTGACCCATCAGTGTTCACACAAATAACATGGCCGTCATACATAATAGTAATATTCATTATTATTGGTCATAGCAAGGGATAATAATATATAATGTGGTTAAGTCTAAGGGTTAAGTATGCGAATGCGTCTATAATGTGTGTAATCAAACGGCTTTATAAAATAATTATTTTCTGGTTGAATATTAGGAACCGGGTTACTACATTAAAAGTGTAATACCTCAAATATAATACATAAGATTAGTATGCAATAAGAATTATATTGGCATAAGAAATACAATGACTTACTACGCATTTTTTATTGAAAAGAAAATCGTCTTCATAGTACACTGCACTGTATGTGGGGAGGGGATGGGGGGAGGGGCTGATTGAGTTAGCGCACGGCCCGTTGTGCATTGGAACTACTAGATGGATGGAAATACAGTTCCCAAGATAGTTCATTTAACATTCATGCTTATTAAGCACTACTTAAGACGGTAGCGTGGCCAACCTAACAACAAGTCAAGCCAAGCGTAACAATATTTATATTTTGCAGGTTGCTGGCTTCAGCTGAGTTTTGTGCGTAGTGCATTGAACTCTCTTAATCTGCACGCAATATTTCTCATTAGAACATTTATCTACAAGAATCTGTTTCCACAGGAATTTATAAATGTTTTTTCGATAAAAACGGTCAAGAAAATGTATTAAGACACCTTGGTGTGTTAATTGGCACATCTAATTAGAATATGTTACGGTTAGCCTATTATGGTTATCGACCCTGCAAGTTCAGAGATATGTTGTGTAGCGAACCTGGGATCAAAGAAATACAAAGGACCTAGGAGTCAACCTTGAGGAGTGCCAAAGTATGTACGCCAGGTCACTAGGTTAAGTTTTCTGAGGGGAGGGGCTTTACGCGGGATTCGCACCCACGACTCTTAGTTTCACACTCCGACCCTGCGCCGGCCGCACGATCCACCGCGCACCACCATGACACCAACAACACACAGAGGACCTAGGAGTGAACCCTGCGGAACGTCAAAATCACACCCTACTCACGATTTTGATGACGTCCCTGGCCAAATGCGTCATGGCTGGTCAGACAGACAGCGATCTCTGAGCAATGCGCCTTCTAGGAGGCTGTAGCGAGACTGACAGTTCTAGGGCGGCGGGTTTAGGAGATTGGTTTATGATCGCTAGCTAGCCAGCCTCCAAGACCCCTCTAAGGCACATACGACTATACCGGGAACACTATTTAATAGCAAGAGACAATCGATGGACAACTGCTATAATTAAAGATAACGTTTATACAAGACCTGTTCACACTGACTAGCATATTATTAGTCATGACGTAACATATTTAAATCATTACTAGAAAGTTCAACAAGTAGAGATGCAACAGAAACATACAAATGGAGCAGATTCAATCATTTAGTAAGTTAAATGCTAATAATAATCTTTGAGACTGAAATCAAATCAAATGAGCATTATAATCCAAAATATCGATGAAATACATAAATTAACTTGATATGTATCAAGGTTTTTACAATGCAGTTTTGAATCTAAAAGAATAAAAAAAACCGGACAATGTCAGATTCAGGCGATGTATCTTCACCAGCGGAAAGATGATATAACCACGGAGCGTGGTTCACGTCCGACAGATGTGGAAGGCAGTGAGTTGGTCCACTCCCACCTCTCGTAGCTACGAATCTACAGGCGGTGGGTTCGTGGGAGGACTCTTCAACTACTTTGATTGATCGCGAAGTTCAGTTTAGGGCGTCAGTTAGTGTAGGCGGGCGAGCACTAATAGAGTAAAGCACGCGTTACTACAACTGCACTGTACAGTGTTCCCAAGTCGTGCAGCATAGCTTGTTACCAGCTCATCAAACAGACACAGCAGGTTTATAACGATCCCCTTGAGATTTGATTTGATTCTTGTTGCTTAACTTTTCTATCAATATTACTCTCCGAGACGATGAGTGTTGAAAGACAATAACAAAACCACCCATGCCTTATGCGGGATTCGAAACCGCGTCCTTTGGTGCAATACTCTCCGGATCTGCGCCCCAATCGCATCGCAGACGGCGGTGTTGATACCATGTTCATGCGTCCAACGTACGTATCACCGACGACGCAATGAGGAGCAACTGAAACGATGACTGTGGTAGATGAACAGTCACTAAAACACCTTTCAGAAGTAACTATTTGAAATAGAATTAATAAACTAGGAAAACGCTTAAGTCCCGCCGCGTTGTTGGATGAGCGTATATGGTGCATTGAGATGCCATGTGTTACGCGGATTTTCTGTTGTTCAGTGAAAAAATCATTACTAAGTCGAAGATTTGTTTTAATTAAATTAAATTATATAAAAAATTTACTTAATTTTTATAATTAAACTAAATTAAATAAAAAATTAACTTAATTGTTTTAATTAATCGTAATTTTTTAAAAAGAAAAAAACCGTAAAATTGCAATTTGCATAAGAAATAATTATTCGATTGCGCTCAAATTTAACACGAATATATTAATTCATGAAATTAAGGATCTGTAAAAAAATCATTACAATAGGATAAAGCATGTAGGTGTTATAAGTCGAAGAAATTTTTTAAAAATCGAAAAAAATCGTAAAATTGCGTTTTTTATGTGAAAAAATTTCCCGATTGCGCTCAAAAACGTGGCAGTTCTAAGTTCAGAGATTTCGAAGGTCTCCATAAAATTTCATTGCAATCGGAGTATCGGTTTAGCCGGAATCGTGTTAACAAACACACAAAAATACAGAAAGAAAGAAAAAAAAAAAAAACATTCCGGATTTTTTTCTCCAGTGTAGTGAAATGGAATCTTCGCTTCGCTCGCTACGCTCGCTACGCTCATTCAAAAAACAAGCGAGCAAGTAAATAAATAATCAAATTTAAAAAAGTGCATTACACTATTTCTATACGGGGGTATGTTTTGCGATAACCTATGTTCTGGGTTTTACACCACGCCAAAGTGACTATCACGATGACAGCACAACATAAACGTAACAGTCAACACGCATTTCCTTGATACTTTTTTAAATTTACATTTATTTAAATTTCTCCGACACCAGACTGATTCATTAAGTCACTCTATATGGTTTTCCCCTTAAAAAAAAGGCCCACAGTTTTTCTACATTAATATAGAGTCAAGAGTGTTGTCATTGTTTGCCCCATGTATGTGTATTGACGCCACACAAGCCTCCACTTCCCTATTGATAACACTCTACTGAGTGTGACGAAGCCTGGGAATACTTTCCACAAGGTGACGACTGCTCGCAGTAATCAGCAGGTCTAACAACTAGATCGACAGGCGGTGCATTGAGACGTATCGAGACGGTGAGGTAACGAAGAGTATATTCAGAGGGCAGAGATATTATGCATTATAGAAGAATACAAATTTAAAAAAATACCAAGTAAGAACAAACTTGAGACTGTGTAAGCCCCACCTGAATGGCAACAATAAACCACCCAACGGTCACCCACCCTTCAGATGACCTAGTCCGAGGCTGCCATCGCAGAACATTAAATGGAATAATAAGAAACATTATCGCAATAGTTAACATCTTAATGAGTTTTTTAATTCGTGTTCTGAGTAAGGAGTGAGGATAGCGCGAGTTGTTCTGAGAAACAGCGCCGTCTATAGCGTGACAACCTAACCATATGACAATAGCGAGGGCGGTGGAGTGAACTGAGCAGCGATCTAGGTTCTAGTGGGAACGATGTCAACACTTTGAATCCTTGGAGGCAATCCCAAGGCAGCTCAGCCATCAACGCAAAGTTGTGGATGGAGGGTGATCGGTGACAGGGGTGGATTATAATAAACTAGTTTACTAATCTCTACAAGGGATGTGTTTCATTTGAGCCAAGTTGAGTCAAGATAATCGTAGAGTTAAGAAAAAAGTTCAGTCACTTGAGACTTTTAGACAAACGTAGCCGATAATCTCAAGTACAAAATGTATGTTCTACTAAGTAGTTCATCTAGTAATCATAGTTCCTAGATGCGATCTGCTGTCTCATTTGGTCGGAGGCCCAATAGGTATTAATTTCGGGAAAGTGATGAGTACGTATAATGAGCCAAATATTTTCGGTCAGTTGAGATAAAAATACAAGGATGAATCGGTGATCTGAGAAAATGGGGGGGGGGGGGTCGGACCCTCAACGAGTTTGTACCGGTTTTAAGTCACGCGATCAGATACTCCGGGTCGCGTGCAGAGAGGTGACTTCTCAGTATCACTACACAATAAACCAGCTCGAGATTGGTTCGCCATAACAAATAATATAATACCACAGTAAACTAATATATTCTGTGACATTACGTGAAGAGAAGGTCCCGGTAACCCTCACTGATGTAAACTAGACGCCATCTTGTAAGATACGAGAGCATCGCATGGAAAATTTGTAATACCAGGAAGGACAATTTTAATAATTATGAAAGACAATATAATTTTAAAATAATTACTATTTTAAGTATCAAAATTGGCATATTATATTTTAACAGTCGATTTTGAACTAAGTAAAATATTATGGAATCTCGTATCTCCACGATATAACAGCCGGTAAAAAAAGCTTATTCGACGAAGTGCATTGAATGAAGTGTCATTGCCTTCATTAATTACTCGATTTAATTACTCGCCAACGCTCCCGTGTACGTACATGTAATACTCGCACGTGATTGGTTAGATAATGGACGTCCAGGTAGGAAATGATCTCCACTGTGCCAGTGCGAGGGTTAACAGCCAAGCAACCAGTGCAACGAGTGATTACCAATGTTAACTGCAGTGGCTGTGTTTGCAGAGAGAAAGGCGAGGCTCATGCATTCTGATATGACCTACAAATGTAGCTCCATATCAGACTCATCGGGGTACTACCCGGCAGGAAAACATACGATACAAGCTTCCAGCGATAATATATTTAAAATATTTCATCTTCCTACTATTTGTAACATTCATCATTATTGCTATTATTGTTCATCAGTGAAGTTTGTATAGAAATTTAAAAATTTAGATTTTTTCACTATCAAGTTATTTAACAATTATGTTGCAAATTACTAGCCCTGTTTTGTGACTAAAAAATATAGTGAATGTAGTATAATAGCATACTAATTATGTGATAATTGATATATTATTGTAATTGTATGGAAATCAGCCATAGCTACTATGGGACCAAGCTCAGTCTGATTATTTTTTCTCGTGTACCAAAAGATCATCTTGAAAGTAGTGACCAAAAAAATATGTAAGCCACTAACTAAGTGTTATCGTCAAATGTATTCTTTCATACATTTGCTTTGATCCTAAAGATAAATGTATAAATTACTTAATTTTGGTGTATGTTAGTGAGCAAGATCTCGGTACAAGCAAGTGGTACTGTATGTGAGTGAGCAAGATCTCGGTACAAGTAAGTGGTACTGTATTGATTGAGCAGATCCGTAAAGTAAGTGGTACTGTATGTGAGTGAGCAAGATCTCGGTACAAGTAGTGGTTAATGAGTGTAGTGGCGTATGTCGAGGGGTCATATTGACGCAATCTATCGATACGAAGACAGTGTTTAAATGTATAGTATAACGCTACGCGTATGTGTACCAAAGTTCATTGCTACCCAGAAGGTTGTCATCTCTCAGTGACCTTGGTATACTTCTGATTGAGGATCTGATGGGGCTCGCGTGCACTCGCAATACACCACCTCAGAGGCTGCAACCTAACATTACGGAATCACGATCGTTGGTAACACACATTTTATCATAATCTAAAATTAACACGGTAATATTATTGCCAATAATTTCTCAATATGAAAGTATGTAATGTTTTGGAAATTAAGCGAGGAAGAACAATAAACTCCGCGTTCGACGGCTGTTGAAGTTTACTCCCTAATTCCACGAGACTGCGACAGAGATAACAAACTTGAAACGTTCCCACAGAATAGTAAAGGGACGCGTTTTTCTCCAAGCCTTCTGAGAAAAGATAACAGATAATTTGATTGGGATGAATTGGTAAACAAATTATAATTTAAAAAAAAAAAAAAGGTCGTTTCCATAGATAGTTTATGAATGATCAACTCATTATCGGTAACCAACGACCATCCATAAACTCTGAGTGACAAGTAAGCTAAGTTGCAGTCTGCAAATGCTTCCCTCGCTGCAGACGAAACGCTCACTCGAGCCACCGTAGCCTGTAAGTTATACACGGTATTCGTGCTCCAGTCACCCTTGCCCCCGTCAGGCCTAGCAAGGCTAGCGACACCGATACAGCCGATACAGCAATAACATGACACACGGAATTCAAATAGCCGAATTAGAAAGCAGCTATGGTAATGAAATGACACCGGACCAGTGTTTATATAGTTTAACACGGACCAGAAACTGAGATGGTAGTTTATATGTTAGTTTCTTGCAGGATTACCACAATAGTGAGCGAGCTGCAGAACACACATCTTAGCTAGCATTGAAATCTCTTTGAGGGTGTGCCGAGTACATAAACATGTCCATGTTGAAATACTAGCCCGCCTCAACCCTTAGGATCACCAAAAACATTCTGTATCATTCTTAACAATGTCAAAGCAATTACAAAATTTAAACAATTAATGATGAATGGTATTTCTCAATCCTGAACAACTCAACTTAATCATATCTATTTAACTCAAATATAATGTTTGCACCCAGGCTCTGATTAACTTTTTACCCACTTCAGAAAGAAAAGTATCAGAATTATTATCGTTTTAAAACGGTGAGAAAATTCAATCTTGCGCCCGTAATTTGTCATACAATTTTTTATATCAATTTATAGTGCACAACGATAAATGAATATATTGCAATTAAAACTCAATGGTTCAAGAGGACCGTGCTTCCTGTTGTCAATATAACATGAGACACTGTAGAAAATATGCAATAAGTTTTTATTAAAACATGAGATTTTGAGAAAAATGCAGTGGGTCACAGGGTGAATACATGACGAAACCACAATTACTCGTAAGTCACTTTACATAATTACCAAGGTAGTCAAGCTCATATACTCGTATAACAATGTTTCCTTGCTAGCCATTTCTTGAGATCTCCTATGATTTTATTTCAACACATACACATCGCTTCTTCGTTTGATAAGTCATCACAGCCACAGAGAAACCTGCCTCACTGCAAACCAAAGGCCCCTTCATTTTACACTCCCCCCCCCCCCCCCCGAGCTTTTCGACTATATGTTTACAGTGTAAGTGACCATAACAAAATTTTAATTTCCTGTGAAGAAATCTACTAATATTTTCAAGTATATCCGGGAAATTAAAATATTCTGATTTTGTGACATAATTACTATAGTAACAGAAGAATTTAAATTAAGTATTTTCTTGTCCTCAGGAGAAGCTACAGATTGCGCATTTATTTCATGAACAAGCCAAATTAGCTTCATTGGGAGAGAGAAAACTCATAATGCTAAAAAATGGGGGGATACGTAATGAAACAATTTTTTAGCAAAATTTAAACTGTCAACTGATTTATAAGATAAAGACATGTTGGTCCTGAAGAGGTTGCTCACTAACGTAGGCGCCTGACTGTTTATGTCATAAACAACACGTACACTCTTGATATAACAGCACTAATGCAAGTGTGAGTGTGACATAAGAATAGTTGAATCAGATGGCAGCGCGACAACACTGAAGATGCTGAACATGGACGGAAACTATTTCGAGTTCGTGTTTCGCAAGGAACATTCTCTAGTTGTCGCTCATAGAGACTTGAGAGGCGCCTTGACTGAACCGGCAGAAACAAAACGTGGAACAAGTTTAGATTAGCCTAGATTCGAAGACGACCGATCTGCAGCCTTGAACCAAGAGAGACGCGACTCTGTGGTCGAGGGTAGCGGGTTCGAGACCCAGGATCGGGAATCTAGAGACATTTAGCTTTCCTCCCGCCCTTCCATCGCCTTCTGAAAGACATGGGTTCGAATCCCGCCACATACATTCTTATGAATAAATAAATTCGTATTTAGAGTCTACCCACTCAGTCATATAACTGATTTTCAGTGGAGGACAGTAAACCAAAGCGACCAAGCCAACCCTGTAGGCCCTGACGCAATCGACGAGTGAGAGATAACCAACCAAAGATCGATATTTTTAATAGGAAATATAGCAATCAGTGGTATGGACAGTGCGAACATCCGCGGATCAACGCCAGAATCAACAAGGCCGATTCAGAACAACTTTAAATTTATTGTGTGCCTCGTTGCTAAAACGGCTCTAAAGTCACCGTTTACAAATTCCTGATACAAGAACTGACTTTAGCGGGAATCGAACCCTGGACCTTTTGCATTGGAAGCAGAGACGCTAACCACAAGACCAATGAGCAACACAGATCAAACAGATGCACATGTACTATATCGGCGATCGTTCCCCTTCCTTTAGAGGCCCCCAACCCAAGTCACAACTCCCAACCGAGCGTCCCACAACGAGTATCCCACCAGCCTCGCCTCGCAACATGGCGGCGCTAATAACTCAAACTTACATTCGTGGCGCTGTTGTTCTTCCTCGACACACTGGCCATCTTCCTCGCTAATACACTTCACTACACGGTATCTTGAGGCCTGTGCAACGACTACCCGCGCCCAACTGATATTCTCAGACACCGGTTCTAATATTAGAAAGGAGGGATCCAGTGCGGTGGCCATGCAGCCACGTCTCACGTGTGACAAGTGAGCGCGAGATGCGGCTACCGGAGTCGGACAGACGGTCATTATTATTGTTATTATGTTTCTCTAGCAATTAAAATCATTAAATACGGCGTAAATATTCCTCCTCGCACTTGCAACAGGCGGTAAAACTCGTGACCGTGGGACGAGATAATTCGCGGACGAGCAAAGTTGGAACATTTCCATTCGACTCGGCAAAGATTTGAGATTTGATTGCGATTTCGTTTCATGGAGGTAGTTTTTGTTAATTTATGTCCAGATTTGAGTAAAAGTGATGGTCGAAATGATAGCGGTGTTATTTGACGTAGATTTTGTAGAATATAACATTATGAAAATATACGCCTTAATAGGGATTCGAACCCCAACCTGTACCAAAACCGCGTGAACTACAATAAATTATCAGCTCCAAATATACTTCAATAGTTTAAAAAGTAAATACAGCAAACACATGTTTTTTAAAAAACGTACATACCGGTAATATTGGAAGATTTCGAAAAGAATACAGTACCATGTTTAGTTTTTTTTTTTTTTTTTACAAACGCTCCTAAAAACACAACATTTTACGCGTTTTGACGACATTTCTGGCAAATATTACAGTAGCACTGGAAAATTAAATTAATAAAAACCTGCAAACATAAAAAACTCCATCTTTCTTATGTTCTCGTTCATTTCCAATGATGTCTTTATTATTTGAGTGAGCGCAGTTCGAATCCTTCTTATAACCCGAACTGTTCAGACATCATATTTCCGGCGTCGCGACTCATCGCAGTCGTCCCTTGGCTGCGCTAATGCATTATCGACAGCAATGACTGGCTGACGGAGACTGATGGCGATCATGAGCGCCGAGCCGGAACAATGGCCAGGAGAACAAGCTCGGGTTATAGTTTGCCGATACACAACACTGATAAGAAACACTCGTTGCACAGCGAACACTTAGTGTAGCGCGCGACACTATGATTCGGGAGGTCTCAGGTTCGAATCCCGTCAGCCCTCGGACATTCAGTTCACAATCCGAATAGCCAACATCATGGTAGAACGGATGTGAACAATACAACTGGCATCCCCAAGATTATTGTTAAATACAATAATCGTAAGTAAACGCAGTGGCGTAACAACGGGAAGAGCGACCCCCCAAAAATGTCAGGGGGGAGGGGGGCGAAGGAGGCACAATTTTGTGAAAAGATTATGTAAACTGACAGTAAAACTTATCTGATAACCTTCACAATTTCATAAATGATCGTCGAAACCACGCTAGAAGTAGAACCTATTAAATACCACCATTTGCAATGGTAAAAAGAAAATAATTATGAAGCTATCCCCCCCCCCCCCCCGGACTAGGATACATACTTCTTCACTCTCGTTGGTGGTCACAAGAATGTTCACCTCAGTTCTCAAACAACAACGGCTAGTTTAGCCGCTGAGGGAACGATTGGCATTAATTTGTCGGGCGGGGCTTGAGGAGTAGAGCAGAGAATATGTTGAAAAACACCTGCCACGAATCAATTCATGACTCAAATATTACCGATTTTTATCGAACAGACAAACATCGAACATCAATCGATTAATAATTAGAATAAAATGTCAAGTATCAATTATCAAAAGCATCATCGATCGGCAACCCTAGTAACTAATAACTATAGCACAGGTAAGGGAGTACCCCAAAGAGAGCGACAACTACATAAATAAATAATTCGCTGTGCATTGATCTTTTTGGTGGCGGTGCCGAGTACGCTTACCACCTTCAAAAGTTCACCGGTTGTTCTCGCATTTAAAATGGTGGCGGTGCCGGGTCACGAATTTCCAAACTTTCTAGGGGGTTGACATCCCCCCCCCCCTTACGACCAGGGTCACCAAAAACTATTTGTAATATATTGTGCCACGTTGCTAGGAAGCCCTATTCCCATAGTATTGTAATGAATAAATATTACCCGGTCTACAAGTTGAAACTGCCATTGCGGGAATTGAACCTGGTACTTCTGCATCTTAAACTCGGATAAACCATGTAATTATTATCTTACGAGTGTAGTGAGTGGATATACACAAAATGCAATTGGATCTGTATGACAGATATGCACACAAAAATCCAAGTTGATTTATCTGTGTGATTTGACCTTGAGTCCTTTACATCAGTTTAAGTGATTTTTGTTGCTTAAATGGGTATTGACCTACGATACTAAAGAAATATATTTCATTCAGGCTAACTAGTAACGAATTCAGAAATTAACAGAAACATTATTGGGTCCACCATGAACCGAGAAAAAATATTGTCAAATTTGGTATTTTTCGAGCTAGGTCCCATCGGCAAAAATCTCTCATAAGAAATAACGGGGATGGGGACGATCTTTATGCCCCGTGACCTTGGAGGATTTTGATAAAAAAAAAAAAATAGCCATTATTGACGTACTCTACAGCCTTTTCTGTAAATCATCTATATTTTGTTTTGTAATTTGGGCAAGTGGTTTGGTCAAAGTATGCTGATTACCAAGAAGGAGTGTGATTTTGGAATGCATATTTTGCCTGTTTGAGAGTTAATTTGTGCACAGTTTCAAGGCACGATGTTATAAAGGGCTAGTTTAGAATGATACGATGCTCTAGTATCTATGTGGAACAAAAAAGAAGCAGGTTAAAGCCAATTTAAGAAATTTCCCAAAACACCAATTTTCAATTTTCAATTTTGTTCAAAAAAATTTCAAAATTAGTGAAGTACCTATTATGCAATAGATTATGTGGTAAAAAATAATATTTTAAGGCTATTTGAGACGACAAGGGACAATAAAAAAAATGCCTTATCCGGGATTCGAACCCACGTCCTATAGCGACATACACTTCGGCCAGCACCCTAATCGTAAGTGCATGTGCCACCACGGACGGCTGACCCAATGAGGATAAGGTGAAATGTGTGGCTGAAACTAGCCCAGACTTGACCCTGACAGCAGGTTACTACATTTGGCGGACTTTCAGTATATACACGAGCGAGGGATAACTTTACAATGAAATATAGGGGACGAGGTGAAACGCTTGACCGTGATACGACCCCTAGCTGCCCTTGAGCTTGACAGTGTCGCGCACAGTGCAGGGATGTGGAGATGCGCTCCACTAAATACACATATTGCAACTCATCACGAACGGCGGTCACTATTCAACAAGTTACACGTGCAATAGTTCTTTGCCGTGTGTATTCCGAGCATAACTTAATGTTATTGGGCAGTGTCCTCTCGCTGCACTTTTCAAGAGTTAAATAAGCAACTCGGTGTAATAGTTAATAACTGATTAAAGCATGCACCTGGCAGCACATTTCCAAGAGTCAAAAAAGATCTAGTAGACCAACCATAAAATCTTCACGTATTTTCATCTTGTTGACAGAATTCAAAACATGATAATCAAAATTTGATCTACAATCTCTATGTTGGACAAGTGCTGCTAGAAGACTTCGTACCATCTGTTTGATATTTCTCGTTGAATTATTTTCTTACAAATGTATCTAACTGAAAACCAACAATATACAGCAGCAAAATGCATTTTAATGTGATTTAATTGCTGTTATTATTACCACTTCAAACTTGTTTTAACTATAGTTCATTTGTCTGCATTGATGTGATAAGTTTCTTTGTAAATCTGTTTTCATAACTCAATATAATGGGCATAAAAAAAAATTAAAAAAAAAAATAAATAAATAAATAAATAAATAAATAAATAAATAAATAAATAAATAAATACAAACCTTTGAAAATGTAAACTTTATTTTTAAATGTTATGCACTGCCATATTGCAGGTTAGTTCAATGGTAATGGATGAGAGCTTCACATATTCAATCAGTTTCCACTTCCTGTGGGTACGAACAACACGGCAGTCTCTACGCTTCCTGCTCGTAGTGTGTACGTCCAGCCGTACATTGCACGCGTTTACCAGATAAACATTAAACTGTGATAAAAAGACTTCCTTCCGTTAGTAGTGGGTGATGGGAGGGGCGACTCAATTGAGCATTCACACGCGGTGTATCGGCATTCTTGTTGCGCAATTACTGATGGGAACTGCGCTGTGGTTACCTTGATGTTCATGCACCGAATACATGCTCGTACGTCGAGTGAATTAATGATATCGCCATTAAACATTCCACCATTAACATTATTATAGACTTATGTGGGTACCATAGGAATAATTTCAATAGCACATCTTGTTTTGGATTCAATGGATCTACAAATATATCTATGTAGGTGGAGCAATGTTAGAAAGTATCGAGGTCATTCAATATGTTTGTTCCAGTCATCTCTGTGAAACTTATTTCAGGAGACTCAAAATTTGCAGTCAACAATGTGGTACTACAATGATTTCAAAATGATTAGGTAAAATAATGGTCCGCTATATTCATTTCTTCTAATGTGGCCTTCCACAATTCACCTAGCACAACGTGTGCAAACAGATGATTACCAACGCATTTCCTATCAAGACACCTAACAAAATATAAGCATATCGTTTCTTTCACAAATACACAAATTCATATGTGGGAGAAGTAAACAAAAAAATTGATATAAGCCAATGCACAAGAAATATGTGTAGGATTGCTTGCAAGACTTACCTTAGAGAAGTCTTCTCCTGAAAAGCAAATATTTTATAACAGAACACTTATCGAGTACACTGAACAGAACACAACACTAATACAGTTGTTGGGACGATAACCGGCGTACGATACGTAAACGATACCATCAACAAACCAAACAGTCACGGCGAAAACACAGCAGTAAGCGTCTTACTAGGTCTAGAGTTAGATGAAGCTGAACAGTTAGATAGGCCGTCCTAGCGACGACTAAGCATCCTATCTCGACGGGTTAGGAGTGCAACATCTAGAAACCGGGGATTCACAGACGGCACAAGTCATGAACACCACTTCAGCGTCACCATCGTCAAGACCCACGCTTTCAGAGAAAACAAATCCATTTCAGGTTGCTTTACGAGTATGAAAGAGATTAAATTAAATATTGGCAAGAGGGAATGATTAAATATTGTAAAATTATACAATGATGCCCAATAAAAATTTAATACATTATGTCTAAATAATGAACAATTTAAATGAAAACTTTTTAGTAGGCTTATTTCTATGAGCCAAATATCCCACTGTGGAGATTATGTAATCATATCCTTGTAGATTGCGAGTCTAATCAACATCACGGCAAGCCACAAAAATACACGGTATCGCAATTGATTTGTGTAGGAAACCCTAACCAGAAATTATCTTGAACAAATTAAATGTAAAAATCTGATAGGCACAAAATCGCAGAAAAGAATTTTTTTCAATTCAAGCATAATATGAAATGGCATCTCTTAAATTGTAGGAATAATGAAAACATTTGTGTAAATCATGAAGTTAAAAATAAAAAAAATGTTGTGGTTGAACCACCTACAAGGTCAAGATTCTTCCTTATTCTGGACTAAAGTAAAATATAAGCTGTAAACGGTAATACCTGAAAGTCGGTCGGTCTTATTATGGTAACACCGTTGGCCGTCGTTTATAACCTGTCCGTATGTGAATCGCTCGGCTCTACTCTATGTGGTGAGGTGCGTGTTACAACATCTAGCTAGTCTACGACAGAACCTGCCTAGCGCAGGCCGACACCACTAGGACCGAGAAACCGGCAAACCAAACCAGCGGCAGGCAGAGTGGCCGAGTCGTGACTTCTCCTACGATACGACGGTGCTCCCATGGCGATCGATACAAAGTACATATCACAAGTTGTGCGAATCAAGTAAGATATAACAGATAGGTTCAAAAGATATTCAAGAAGGTGGCAAAGAGTGTAGAAAGAAGCAAGATTGAGAAATTGTGCTTGAGTTAAAATGTGAGCTACTCCACTGTCATAAAGAAAAACTTGTTTTGGTATGTTTGCGACTATTAACACTAGATATTCTAAAAAGTATTTAGATTTTGAGTTTATTATGTTTGCTACCATACAGTTAAAAAAAACATCTTTAACTAAAGGAATCATTTTAGTTTAGTATGTTTTGAAAAATCTTTTATCGTACGTAGTTATTTTTTCCATCAAGTCACTTATTTGAGTGTTTTGACTACCGGTAATCAACTTTCTTCTATAACAAAGCACTAATTTTGGTATAGTTCTACCAGTTAATACCAATAATAATAATACTGAAATATGTACAACACAATCTACTGCCCTGCCATTAAACAACTCCCCTCCCGTAAAGGATGTACTACATAATTTATTGGATGTTACTAATAAAGAACAATATAGGTAATATGGCTGGCAAAAGATGATGGGACCCTCATTGACATTCAGCAAGTACGGAGAAAAGCAGTGACTTTGGCGAGTTTATAGAAACACTCAATAAAGATAATTCGAAATAAAAGTTTGTGACAGTGGGTGCGACTACAGTAAAAGATCGTGTAAGTCTCATTGTACAAGTTAAGTTGAAGCGTATATTTTGTTAAGAGAGCTTCCCCTCGAAGAGAGATGTGATTGAGGTGATGTTGAAATGTTTTGTTGAAATGGAGTGAAGAATTATGTAGTACGAAGAAGAGATTCAACATAGGAATGTACGAGAGAGAGTATGACCACAGTGTCTACGAAATAACTCATGAAGAAGTGCAGTCAGCCAATCTTACAATGTATATTTGTAATAACCGAGATGGTGGAGTGCAAGGCAGGAAAAGTAAGATACATAGACGCAACAGTATGCCATACTTTGGAAACCCAAGGGGTAGCCGGTAGACTGATTGTCGGTCTTAGTAAACTGAGCCTCAAGAAAATAGTCCTTATATCACTGTCATTTTTTTATGTTGTATTGTTGCTAATTTAATTTTCCCCCTAACCTGAGAACTAACTATAATTTATGTGATAATCTATACTTATTTCCAAAACCGGAACACTTCCCCTTGTAATTTTGTAAAAACTGAGGCCCAGAATACTAAAGACCACAATACGGTTACCCAACCCAAGCAGTACTGTAGGCATTGATTAGCACCTCTAATAATAGATTGACAATACATTATAAAATATTTTCAACACAGTTTAAAAGCGTTGCTTGAACAGTACTCGATATTGCCCCCAAAATGCTTTGCACCCTCTTGTAAAACGTAGTAATACAAGTCTCAACACACTTCAGAATCATTTTGTAGACACTGCTTTTGATAGATTATGTAGTGTAACAGTAAATAGTAGGAACTGTTTGGAGTACAAGTGGTTCTAAAATAGAAATACTGGCTGTGAAGTGAAAGAGAAGGAAAAAATAATACGTTTATGAAGAGAAAAGCGGCAGAACTGAGAGCTTGCGATATAAACTTGTTAATATTTGTGAACAGTATCTCGGTGTGCGTTATAAATGAGAGATGATTGACAGTTGTTTTCTGCGGAGATTGGCTGTGAACTACTATGATGTTACATAAGCAGGTAAATTGAAGCAAGGCAGAGGAAGGAATATAAATACAGGAGATGTGAATGAAAGGATGAGATGGATGTGAAAGAAAGAGGTGTTAAATACCGAGTTAAATGGCAGTGTCATCATTCATTATACACACCGGCATAATGTGTCGACGAATAAAACAATTTCACTTTCTAGAGCAGTTGTGTTGAACTCTTTGCACGCTGCCATAGCGAATTCACCATCCTTGTACGCAATACATTCTATGTTTTAAAGTGTTTTAAATTTGATCAAATACAGGATGTTGTCCAAGCTAGAGCATTAGATGATTAAATATAAGTATATAATCATTGCGTAGTAAACTCAACAGACATTTTAAGTTCTGTATAATCAACGTTAATATTTAGTTGTGGAGAAAATTGACACGTTGGGCTGCTAAAGATAAGCACGTCAGGGTGTGGCAACATACTAAGTTACATTACTCTAAACGCAAGCTCTCAATTGCCCCGCTCCTCCGCTACGATACATGATTCTAGTGAGGTGAAGTGAGCGAAGCGCGTGAGCCCATGGAATGAAATGAACGACCGAACGACCACTCTCCTCCCGTCGGTTTGGTTGGTGTTCTAACCTCCGAGTCTGGGTTGTGTTCGCCCTCAGCCGATTGCGTCTGAGTCCGCAGGAATCCGTAGAGTTTAACGTACGGAGCCTTCAGCACCTTAGGATTAAACAACACTTGTGAAACATGCTGCTTTCTGGACCGCGATACGTTTTGACTTAGTTCTGATAGTTAGAGTACTATGTGCGCAGTTAGTCAGTTGGTATAAATAGTTTCATGATATGTCCCGCTATTTGTCAAATTATTCTACTCATTAAATTATGTACTATAGTATGTCTACTAACAGTTAAAACAACTGATTTTAGTGGGGAACATTGTTGCAAATGATTAAAAATCCAGTCCCAATGAAATTACTGTAATAGTACTACTATTACCAATATAATATAAACATTTGCTCCAAGATTGAGAGAATGTAATTTGAACAACTAAAACAATTAAAGTAAAACATGGCACTACTTTACTTTAAGACATGAAATCCCCCCTAGGAATTAATTTTGTGAATCGCGTAAATAATGGGGGCAATTATGTAAAGCTGGAGATAAAAAATTGAAAAATTGACAACCTCCGTAAAATATTAATTTGATGAAACTTTTAGAGCAGGTGAGGTTTGTTGTATAACTCTATTGGACTATACACCACACTTTAATAAAATATTTGTTGGCAAGGTAAAAATACTGCATAAACAGTTTTTCTGGTCCCCCAGTTTTTCATGGTGGTCATTATAGTGTTTTGAATGGAGCCCCGTAGTTTATAAATATAATTTTATCCACATAAATGTACGTGATCATGAAATCAGTTTCGATTAATGATAACAGAACCAAGTCAAAACATACGGTTTCCAGACATTTTCAGCCGTCAATTAGAGATCAAACTAATTCCTTGAGCTTTACTAAATTACTAAGTAATTCAGCCTAAACAAATAAATAATAACTGTTAATGGAATGGAAATGATCAATGCCCCTCCTTTTCATTGCCTCCCTATCGCTTCAACTAAGATCGGCAGCAAAACACCTAGTCTACACTCCTGCTTGTAGACAAGTAAGAGGCATGCAACAAGTCTTGCGCCTTCCGTACAGCAGAACGCTAAACAAAAACCATCTGCGAGGATTCACAGAGATGTTGACGGGAAGTTGCATAAAAAGTGCTTCAAATTGTAAGAGGTGGCAAAAATATGCAAATATGTAAGAATTTTAAGAAAAATTATGTTAGTTGAAGGTAAAAACATGCTTGAAGTTTGTAAATGTTTACAACTTAATAATATATTTAGATGTACATAGTAAAAGTATTAATAATTAAAATGCGAGTAGCATGATTTACGTCGGTACCGCTCTATCAAAGAAAAGGATTAAGTCTTGACTCGAGTGATAAGTCATATTTACGTCCTTATAAATTAGACAAAAATTACAAAATGGAAAGTTTAATACTTCGTTATGTATTTTTAAAAAAAACACAATTGATTGAGAAATACATGAAAACGGTTTGAATTGTATTTAATGTTTTTGGGACGTTCATATAGACTACTCGATCTATTATTTAAAATGTTGAATCAAAGTTGTACGAATGAAGGGTTATTTCGCCGCGGTGTGAGTAAACATCATAAGTACCTCGTCAAAAAATATTTATAAATCAGAATTACATTATAAAATAAATGTATTTATAAACCTCTGTTTTAAAAACTCTATAGTTTTTCTATTAAAAAAATTATTGATTTCCATTCTTTACATTAAAAAAAATATTTTACTTTGAATACCCAAGAGTGTCCCACATGCGCGGCTAGAGAAGTAACGAGACTCACCTCCCAGGACTCTCGCGTCAGCTCCCCTATCTCCCCCTCCGGAGACTGTTCAGCCGAGGACTTGGTCTCCCCCTCCTCCTCCCACAGCTCCGTGTCGGACTCCACCAGCTCGTAGCCCCGAGCCGTGAGGTCCATGTCGTCCAGGTCGCCGTACAGCTGGGGCACCCACAGCTGGAGCAGGTTGTAGAGGTCGTCCACCCTGGGATAGAGGTCGCACGTCAGCATTTACACGAATAACACAACCACTCAGTCACAGAACTGATTCTCAGAGAGGAGACATTGAATCTAAAGCTGACCAACCCTGTAAGTGCTGACACCATCTATGAGCAAACAATGACCAACTAGAGACCGGCATATTTAAGTAGATCGATCAATCAAGTTGGACACGATTCCACCCGCGAACAGTGCCAGAATCAACAAGGCTGATTCGGAACAACCTTAGAATATACTATTATGTGCATCGTTGCTAGGACGGCTCCAAAGTCACAGTTTACAAATAAGTTACTGAACTTCTGCCAATAGCGGGAATCGAACCCTGAACCTTCTGCAGTGGAAGCAGAGATGCAATCCACAAGACCAACAAACCACATACATTTTATTGGAAATGCAAACGATAGTCGATATTCAATGAGATTTCGACAATCAAAAATGGAAATATTGAATTGTATGTTTAAAAAATAATTGACTAACATCACAAATTTCCAGGGCTATCGCGGACCGCCATTCTACCACCATTGTATTTGTGCATTGTGTAATGGTATTAATAAATAATTTTAAATTTTGAGATCACAAATACTCAAAGATCGCACTATTTAGGTTTATGAAGAAAGAAAAATATGTGGCAAAAACTGTTAAAGGTCCCTGAGGAAGAAGAAAGTGAATAGGAAGAAGAAAAAAACAGAGGAAGGAAAAGACGACGTGGGGGAAGCATCAGGCATTGATAAACCCAGAGGATCAGAAATGTGGTGGGACCCTCCCACCCCTTACTGTACCCACCTGTTTCTGGGCACGCTGAACCAATACTCTGGCCGCATCTTCTTCTTCCCGTACGACATGATGGGCGTAGACTTGGGGATCTTCTTGTTGATGGGCTTGCCCATACGCAGACGCAAGTAGAGCGGCGGATCCTCGCAGGACCGCGCGGGTCGCGGGATCAGCTCTGCAAGGTACAGACGCTCGTTAGCGTAACTTACACACGCAGCAAGTACGTAATGTTAAACATAACTGCATGTTTAAAGCACCGTTCACAATTAGTTCCAAGGTTTTGGTATTGCGTAGCATATGTTTCAATTTATTGCGTTCTCAGCTCATTCCAAGTCGTAACACGCATATGGTGCAAGTAATAACGAATTACCCAAAATCCAATTCATACAACTAGACCTTACCAGCCAATAAGAACAGTGAGCTGTGTGTAAGATGAGAAAAGAGAGAGAAGAGAGTGTCTATTACGTAACGTTGTAAACTACTCACATTTCTTACGACTTAAGCCTTGCTCCTTAAAACTTGCACCTTCACCTTAGAACTAGTTGTGAATGTTTCTTTACTTTGCAGCATTATGAAGCAGCATCTAGTTTGAAGGTATTATTTATAACTATTAACTACTGGTAAAACAACCATATTTATTTATATTTACAAACAATTATCAAGCTTACAATTGCCAATTACGACATAATTATACAAACCAATATGTTCTGAAGTGGTCATTAAGGGAGGCATCCTTGCATTTACATAATTATGTATGAAATGAACATTAATATTAATACACAAATAAATGTAACAATTGTACAGTATATTATTTTGTTTGTACCGGTACTTAACAATGTTTTGTTAGCGTTGTGAATAAGAGAAGCACAGTGTAACGATGACAAATGTGTTGCAGCGTGTACAAACCCGTTTACCCAAAGAGTTACACAGAATTAAGTAAGTGTTTGATTCTGTAACATGTGTGCAAGTGGGCCACAACTTTAGATAGTTCACTTTTAAAATATAAATTTGTCCAGGTTTTAAATTTCCAACGTGGGCATTGGAACAATTGACTAAAAATCTGTATATTTTGTTGGAGATGCCGAGTTAATTACTTCACTATTATAAATATAAATAAATAAATAATTTATTTAAGCTACCCACTCAGTATTAACTGATTTCAGTGGGACAGTAATCAAAGCTGACCCAAGCAACCTGTAGGGCCGACACAACGACGAAGCTGAGCGTAATCAACCAAAGATCAATATTTTTAATAGGAATATAGCAATCAGTAGTATGACATGCGAACACCGCGATAAACGCCAGAAGTCAACAAGCGATCAGAATAACGAATTTTATTATGTGACTTCGTGCTAGGACGGCTCAAAGTCCCCTTTACAAATCTAGACGAACCTGAGACTCAAGTCAAATTCAGAAGTTAAAATTTCGACTTTGGCGGGAATCAACCGGGACTTCTGCATTGGAAGAGATACACTACACAAGACAATGAGCCACAAATATTCCATACATTTCCACTATGTTTGGAAAGGTATGCTGGCCTATCAGATACAGAACCACCCAGTACCACTTCAGTCCACCTCTGACAACAAGACTTGTATGTACTAAATATAATTAGTGAACATTATTGTACTTGGACACTCATTGAAGCGTTCTATGTGGAGCATAATAACTGAAGACAATGAATAACACAATACGCATTGTATTTTAAGCTGTTGAAACTACGTTCATACAGGTATAACCTCTATAATTGCAGATACAATGTTTTGTTCCAAGGGTAGGATTAATATTGACAAATTATTAACAATGAGCAACTTTTGGAGATTAAATTCTGTAGCGCCTGTAGTAAAGCCTTGCATTCATGTTTCAGTGTGGAATTAATACATTTAAGTACAGAAGGATTGTGTTGGTAGATATATATTCATAAATGAGTAAATGAGTATTATTAGTTATTACCAACAAGGATGTCAATCTGTCTGGGAATAAACATATTAATTTAAAGTAGACCTGAGAGAAATGTTTGTGAGTGTAAGTTTTTAAAAGGGTTCCGTACAGGGGGTTGAGAGTAAAATAGTTAAACGACTTAAAACTATACCAACACAAATGTCCATAGCTCGAGTCACTGTTGATTTGATTACCAACTCAGAGGCGACTCAAGCTGGAATTTTAAAAAAGCACTGGCTAATTGAAAATCATAAATGATTTGAGCTATAAATGAAATTTGAAAATTAATATTGAACTCAAAATAATTTATTTGCAATAGTGAAGCATGTCACACATTTATATTTTGAATTGGTTCTTAAAGAATAGATATAAATAAAAAGTTAATGATTCTTACACTTTCAAGCTTCCTGTACTGAACACTCTTAATGAGAAACACAACAGTCGTAGAAAACATTATATTCACTGTGCATGCAACATAACAACACAAACACACACGGAAAGAGAATGCACAGACATTAGTGAGAGTGTAGAAGAAGAAAATAGCTCTTTCGTCACGCCATGCCGAGAAAAGTTGATTTTAGTAGAAAACCCCATGCAAGATTCAAAATACCCAACACATGATCACTATTGCTTTAACAGTTGTAATGTTGGTTCAACCGATTATAGGCCGCCATGGAGGAATGGCAGAACCTCAATTTTGACTACTCTAATTTTGAAGAGAAATTCGTGAAATCTACGTTACAAAATAATGTTCACTGTCCATTCTTTAACATAATAATATGACATTCATAACATTTTATAATTATTAGTAGAGATGTGCAAAAATGTATTTTTAAAGTTTGAAAATTCTCGTCTTGAAAATAAAAATTCGCGATTTTTCGTTATTTACCAAAAAACAATTTGATTAATGCACAACTTAAAAAAAAATAATAAAAAAAACGCCTAGTTTTAAATTATCAGTATCACAAATTCCAGGACAATTTATGATTAATTTAAAAGAAAAACAAGCACATGAGAGTGAGAATCAGATTTAATTTTAAGCTCAATTTCAGCATTCAGTTTTCAAAGTTTCTGACAGTTTTTACCACTTGATTAATTTCGACTACCCAGCACCTCCACCAAAATCACGAAATTATGCGTTTTTTTATGTAATGTCAATATTTTGATATGAAGTATTTTGAGCTTACTCGCATACAAACGATTATTACGAACTCACAATCGCGTTTTATGACCCGGCACTTCCACCATATGTACCAGCCAGGATTAATTTAATTTCGACCACCTACCCGGCACCTCCACCAAAACTTTGAAATTTTGTGACCTAATTAGCATTTAAAGACATAATTGCTAATTTCATCACTAGTTTGCGGTATCAACTAAAATATCGCGAAAATTCGCGAATTGGAAATTGGTACCATTCAATCACAATTCAGGTGATTCATGTGCAAACTGAATTTTAAGGGATTATTGCAACTTAAAAAAAAAAATCGTGAATTTCGTTCTCACCATTGTTGCACATCTCTATTGTCCGTTACAGTATATAAATACAAAGTAAGCTGATCAGGCTAGTTAATAACATTCTAGGTGGGCCTACTTCCATATTTTTTTATGTACAAATTTCTTCTATTCTATCTAGATGGGCCTACTTTCATACTTTTTATGTACAATTTCTTCTATTTTTGTCTTTCAATAACCCAAATCTATTATTATGTACAATTTCTTCTATTTTTGTCTTTCAATAACCCAAATCTATTATGCCATTTTATTAAGGCATGGATGCAAGGCTTGGAGTAAAGTTATAAACTTAGCACAATACCACCCGCCAAACTAGGTTCTACCAGGTACTATGTGTATTGTTTAGTGTTTGCAACGTTTCACTAGGTTTCCATAGAAACTCCGAAATAGTATTGAGAGATAAAATATGTTATTCACAAATCCAATTTGTCACAGGGCATGTTTTAAATACATAACAAGACATGATTCATCTATGAAGAGAAAACAATATTGAGGAGCAAATTATCAGGTAATATTGACACATTTTAAAGGGTTGTTTATGAATAATCGTGTGTTACTATTATACCTACATTTTGTTTAAGAGTTATATTTTATCTGAGTTCACTAGTTTAAATATAAGTTGTATTTTAACTAATTAAAAAATAACATGCAAACAAAACCTTGCCACCAGTATTGCGCAATAAAGAAATGTGTGTCTTGATGAATGTTTTTCGTACTGCCAAAACAAGTTTGTCATTATATTATTATTGTCGAGAAATATACCGGTACTTAATAGTATTTAGTATGACAAATTACAATATTACGACAGTTCCTATATTTGTAACATTCGAGTATCTTCGTACTATGTATTTTCTAACATGCAAAAATGGATGGGAAAAAAAATAAAAAAATACTCTAGGCCTATATGACAAGGCTATTGCAAAAATGAATGTCAAGTTTGCAAGTTTCTGACACACAATCAACAAGTGGTTGCATAATAAATGTGGCATGAGTAAGTGTCATCTAAATTGTTGCTGTCAATTAAAAAATAAACATACATATTCTAGATCTATACTACAAATAGTTTCCGAGAAATCGTATGTAAAACAAATACCAGCAAATAGAAATAATCAATCCATATTATGCATGTTTGAACTCTCGACCATTCATTGTGGAGTATCATACAACAATGCATGAATACTTGTGGCAAAGTCTTCAAATTTAAAAGTGCACAAAAAACTATGGCAGGCGCAGACAAAGACTAAGCAAATGCAAACATAAAATCAAACCAAAATCCCAGACAAAACGTGAGTGATTTAAACAGCTGGGACGTACCTAAGCCTTCAAGTAGAGGAAATTTAGGTGCATGTACTACAAAACAATAAAACAAATTATGACAGACTATTAGTTGCTGAAACACTGAGAGTTTATTACAGAACAAGGCATGGGTTGTACTGTACGTCAACGTTAGACGTGATGAAGTTGCCTAGTAAAGTAAGAGTTCAGTCACTTTTCCAAGATATTGATAAGCCTAATACATTTTCATTGGAGTTATAGAATTTTAATGAAATAGATAAGTACATGAAACTTTCACCTGACAAAAATATCTGAAGCATAATATTGTGAACAGTTACCTTAATCTTCCTGTTATTTGCATTATTCTTCTGATTTGGACAGTGCACTAAAAATAAGCTTAGCTAGACAAAAACAAAACCCACTATGCATGGCATAAATAAATCTGAGCAACTAATATATTGTATATTTTGTACAAATAATTGTCTGGTTACTAAAAATTAAATCTATATCAGCTACGTATAAGAAAATACATTGTTTCACCTTCCAATTTAATTTGAGCTACCTATATAATGAAGATTAATTGAAAGGTTTGTGTTAAGTTTTTTTAATAAACTATGCTGACTATCTGCCTCAAAAGTCCCCAAAGAATTAAACACAGGATAGATTAAGGTAGGACTACCACTAAATTAGCTGCAGTCATTTCTGCTAGGCAAAAATTTTATGTACTGCACCTGTTCTTTCCCAACCTGTTAGCTCTTCTACAATTCAAACTATTGGAATTAAATATTATAAATAATAGTGAAGGGTGAAGCCATTATACCTTATTTGAAGATACATTTTTCAACAGACGGTTAAAAAGTAAATATGTATAAGTATAATTCAAGTTAATCACGCACATTGTATAGAAAACCTCGCATCAGAACTAGTGTATCATAACAAACATGAAAATAATATGGTCTGCTGATCTTTGGGCCAACAGCTATTTTGAACAGTGTATTTATTATAACTACAGTATACAAGTGCTTGCATAAGTGCTATGACGCGTTGAATAGATATGCATATTTTATTAACATATTAATTGGTTAAGATAATTTAACTGTAAATCAATGAATCAAAGGTATATTATGGTAGTTAAATTCAAAACGTGCTTATGCTTCCCACACTAACTCATGTCTCAACTGGATTTCACAATATCATTTTCTATTAAAGATGGGATCGTCACAATAATTAAAATGCCTAATAAAAAGTGTCAAATGTTCAAGGTTTGGGTAAGAAATGCCAGACCCTACTTGACTGATTTAAGTTTTTAGGGATGCTAAGAATGTGTCCACATTAATATGTAGTATGTCAGAGGTAATTTTGTAAGTATAAGGTACAAAATCGGGTGAATTCGCTTACTGGATCCTAGTAAGACATGGATTTGATTAAGATAAGAATTTATTTTTGTTTTACTAGCTTTGTGGTTATTGCAATAATTCTGGATCAAAATCAACATCTAAAAGTTTGGTGGAGGTGCCGGGTCAATGAAACCAATTGTTTTTATAAAATGTTGGTACTGAAGTCAAACAAGGTAAGGTAGCCTACAATTAGTTGAGAAGCAAATGTATTTACATTTCACATTTCAGTGGACGTTATAGGCCTTTGAAATGATCAAATGTGTGGTTGAGTCAAGTAATAGTTGAAAAATGTTTGCATAATGCCAGTTACAAAACAAACGTGTTAAGTTCTATGAAAATACCAAACTGATAAATGCTTAAATGTTAGAATATTAACTATTAATAATTAAGTGGTAGCTACTACGTTTCGTACAGTGTTTGCATGCTTTAAGCAAAAACATAATTATTATTCAATATGAAGAGACGGAGCTTTATGATGGTAACAGAATGTAGTAATTTTAATTTATTAAATCAAGTCATACTCATATGCTTACTGGTAATCTGTAAAATCCAGTTGGTCCATGCCTAACCAAACTACATCAAACAAATTAACCCAATGTTGTGTTTATAAGAGCAAGTGAATAAACTGACGGATGAATATTGTCTTGTAATACAATCTCTAACTAGATATTTTACTTAAAACCAACTGAACCCCTCATGCAGCTACGCTATCCAACAGCGAGTCATCCTAAGCGAGTTCTGCCCACTATTCTGATGTAGTGTACTTCATGTCAAGTCAAGCGTAGCTTTCTCAGCCATTGCTCGGATGAGAACTATTAACTAAGATGAATGCTAAGATGAGAACAAGGTACTGCGATATACCGAATACCACTGATAGTTTCACACGCAATGGTCCTGAGCGCGCTGATCGGCTATGTCACCGCGAGACACAACAAGTTTAATGTAGGGGAAGTTAACAAGTCGTTACCAATATAATAATCAATTATCATAGATGACAAGAATTACGAAACTCCTTACGGATTTACATTTATTAGGTTCGGACCAAGTTGAACCATAATCAACAACTGTGATGATTTTAAGTTACAAACCATAATAAAAATTAGTAAAGTTTTAAATTCAAGACTTAAAATGTAGACTCCACGGCAAAATTCTTTGACATGAAGTACAATTTACTTCTATAAGCAGCTGGCTATTCTAAAACAGATCAATGCGAGCGACTTACTGCTAGCAAAATGCTTATGAATGGAGAGGATTTTTTAGTTTTTATAAATATATTTTTAATGTTTAATAAATTACCATGACACGTGTTATAACATATAAATCTAATAATCAAAGAGAAATTATAACATTGACAGAAGTTTTGTCGCGTCGTAGTGATGAATAATTTACATTAACACTGTGGATGGCATTTTCAAGGGATGTGACGAACATCCCGTCAATGTTATAATTTCTCCTCAATTATATCGTGTCACGAAAGTATAACTTGTGAACTAATGTAATTAATGTTAGTTGTATCAGTGTTGATAAGGTTGAAAACTCCAAATTAAACACTAAACAGTTAGTGAAAACATTAGAAACATGTATTAGGAACATAGAAAAGAAAGCAATGGACCAAGTGAAGAATAGAATAGAGTAGAGTTTTGTACTAACATTGAATACACGTGTAGAAATATTAGAGTTAAACATGAATTCTATGCTGACACACAACATTAACAGTTGATTTGTCCATAAACAAACCGTTACTATTTATGAATATAAGTACAGGTATGTATACTGGAATTAAAGTAAAGATACCGCAGAGTGGTTATATTTTGTGTCCGTTACGAATGTAAAATTAAACAAGTTAATATAATTTTAATAAACAAAATTAATAAATTAAAGGAATACTTGGGTACTTTCAGCCCCATTCCAATGGCAACAATGAACAAACAAAACCTAAATGTTGGTATGCGTGTTCAACAGAAGTGAAACTAGCATTTAATAACATTTTTAATTATTCGTTTTTTTTAAGTAGGATTACCAAATATTACGAACAAAACTAAGCTACACAATACAAAAATACTTTGCGGGTGAATTGTGGACACACAAACTTGAGCTACAACTGTGCTTTAATATTGAACAACCCAATGATTTTGTTATTTATTCTGCTTCTATTTAGTTAATTCACAGATTTGTGTGTTGTTCCTTGCAAGACTTGTAGATATTAAACAGTGTGTGTGTGTGTGTGAGTGTGAGGGTGTTTACGAGGAAGTCAACACTTACTGTCAAACGAAACAAACAGTTCCGGCATATCGTCCACTGAGACCATGGACCGGTAGTCCAGCTTGGGAGCGGGAGGCTTCGGAGCTTTCGGTGCAGACTCGTTGCGTATGAACGTGCCCACAGACGACCGCCTGAAGATCACATCGCATTAGTTGACAATTACCATTAAACAAAATGTGGTTTTAATGGCATAATTTTTTTTTATGCCACTAAATTTAATGCCACTCATTTAATGTCATTGTGACATGGTTAAAAAAATGTAAATGAGTGATATATCAAGATTTTTATGAAATGAATAGAACCAGTACTAAAGAATTATCACACTCAATTTTAAAACCATTAAATAGTATAAATAATAAATATTATGTATTTTACTAAAATGGGAAAGTACCTGTACATAAGTTTTGTAGTAACTTAGTAGCAAATGTTTTTCTTTGAGGTAAAAAGTCTGTGATTTTTCATTCTCCATTTTTCATGGAAAATGTTAATTTCCCATAGACCTTATTAAACAATATAATTTTCATTGCTTGTGAAAAAATAAAAGCAAATTATAAAATATAAAACCTAAAATTGTAAAGTATTTTATTACATACTTATTGATGGAAAGATTGATCAGAGAGTGTGTATGAAATCTCACAGATTGAAAGAATACAATCAACAGGTAAGCTAAACGACAACAACAACTTGCAATAGTGACACAACATTGATAAACAGGCATTCTCTCAACTTTCTAACACATGACACCGATATATTTCAAGTCAATACATTGCGTAATACAGAAAAGCACACATAGTAAATAAATAAGTAGCTCACACGGTTGTGCATAATGAACATTGTCAATGTGAATCAAGTTCAGTTTCAAGCGGTGTATGATTAGTACAATATATGAATTAGGAAATAAGTAATGATTCTTAGCGTTAAGAAAGCTTCTCACAAAAAAAAGGCACCGCCACCAAATGAAACGGGAATGCTCCAATCATAATAAGTGTGGGGTCACATAATAAAAAAAATCATTAAAACCATATAGTACCATAGAGTAAATATAGTAATGAGGCAATTACTAAGTAGAAGTATGAAAAAAAGAAAGGGATGCACCCTGAATGTAACTTGATACAAATTAGGGTTGCATAAACGTTTGTTTAGGTACATAATTAAAGAATATTTTGTAAATAAAGAACATCTTTTAACTTTTTCAGCCTGAAGTTGATTCAAAAGTGAAACATCAATTATCCACCACCTCTGATTAGTACACACCAAAACTAGCAAATAAATAACACTGGGTAGTAATCACAGAACATGGATGCAAGCAGGGTATAAACACAGGGTGGGAAAACAAGCTGTAGACGACATCGACACGTGAACGAGACTCCGACAACGTAAGTCGGAGAGGTGGACAAGGTGGAGACGCGCTACGCACTCATGTATAGCGAAGTGCATCCTCTGTTCCCATACACACTGTTTGTCCATTTTATGTCAAATGAGTTTCAAAAGTTACAAATGAAAAGTAAAGCCTGATTTTTTAGTTTGTTTTCTTTATACACCGTATTGCTACTGAAGACAGTGATTTGATGAGAAATGAGAATTATACAATACAGCAGTAGTATTGCTAAACCTAGGCAATTGCCCAGTTTGTGGCCCAATTCAAACCAATGCTTCTTGATTCTATATGGTAGATGGGACCTGGCTAACTTTTTAAATACATTAGAAAATAAAAACAAAAAACATTTTTCATCCCAGTCACATAAAATGTTAAAATGAAATGCTATGTAACAAATAGTTAGTATTCTTATTAGGAGTACTCAAAGCATTTTGGTGTCAGTATTGTGAACAACACATACACCACAATCTCATTACATTTAGTTAGTTCAACCACCTCGAGTTTGCGGGCAAGAATGACAATTAGCCCGTCAGATCTAATAATGTATTTATTATTTAAAATATGGTGGGACTGTTTACAAGAGGAAGTACATTAAAAGAGTTGAATTATATTGAAAAATTTAAATCTTTAAATAGACCTGTTAAAAAAAATTTATTAAATTTGTACATTTTATAAATTTTAATTGGGGGTTTAGTAATGTGTGCAGAAATATCCATGTTGGCTGACAGCAACAGCACACTGTAAAGGGTTAGTAAAAAACTAAATAGTGAACATGCCTGCAAAAACAAAGTAGTGTACATAGAAGTAATGAGTATGTAAGGGCATCTAGAAACTAGCCTACTTAGTGCGGACAGGCAGTCTAGAGGTGCATATATAAACACACACGTCCATGCTAGGGGTTGGTACAGACAGTTTGCAAGTTCGTTGACTAGTGTGCGTCACAGAAGTCGACGAGCAGTGTAAACGACAAGCGAGTTGGGGACATCGGCAACAGAGCGGTGCGATACGAACAAACACAATGTGCGGCAAGGAACAATCGCTTATGATGAGTCGACTGAGATACAGTTTTGTTCATTAATGACCTTTCAGTTTGAAGTTTTGTTTATACCAACAAATCAAAATTAGGTAATTACAATAATGAAGAATTTATCCAAATGATAATAAAACTGTCACCAGAAATTGCACTAGGTTAGAGTTTCATATATTTTCAAATTTCAAAATATGAAGAAATTATTTAAAAACTCGGTTGCTAAAATAGCCATTGGTTCTATTGATTTAAATCAAAGAAAGTAAAATGGCAAGGCAATTCAAAATGATTTTAAAGTGTTTTGATAGCACCGTAGTTAATAAGTGCACTTGCTGAAATAATAAAGGCTACAGTTTTAAGTGCAAAGTGACAGGTGCAATTTAATGTCATGACAAGTTTCATACATCTGTGATGTTAAAAACGGAACTCGATTTAAATAAATAAATAAATACATAAATAAATATCAATCTAGGTAGTAACTGTACTGAGGCCAGTTGCAATTTCTAAGTAGAACGATCCCAAATGAAATACTGTACTGCAAATTAAAATATGTTACTACACATAATTAACGTTGCAGAACATAGTTTAACTTAGACGAATGTTTGGTTAGATTTAATGTAAACAAATATGGTCTTATCGATATCAAAAAATAAACATATCGAGCAATATCGTATTACCAAATTTTTAAGATTAGTTTGCCTAATTGAAAATTGTGGTGACAACATCAGACACGTTGCCATAACTCTCGTGTCTCACATGACGAAGGGTCCCAGCAAGCGCAGCGCGCCCTCATTGTCCAAGCTATGCGACATACCAACTTCATTTTACGCCTAACCAATTGCTTAAAATCCCGCGATGTCGCATATCGATACGAAATCTGGTGGGATCGTCACGGTGATGGGCACCTTTAGAAAGAATGTGGTGTTGTGCTACAAGAGCCTGAAAGTGTTATGAAAGGGGGGTGGCATCAAAAGGGGGCAAATCTCTCAGTGGTCTTGGCGAACGGCCTACGCATGCTGAAGTCCAACACAGTTTGTTAAAAGGGGAGGGCTGGTGGGGGTGGACGGGAGGGAGCGGGAGAGAAGTCAAGGACATGTGAGTGGCCGTCCGAGGGGGGCGCTCCTGCTCGGGGTCTTTAAACCTGCGAAAAATAACTGAAGGGAGAAAAGTCAAACTTTAGTGGCCTCCGTGTACATGCTCGGACGGAGGCGAGAACCAGACTGCCCATTAGCTTCGACGAGGGCAGCGTTTCTCAAACTATTCGCGGATTAAAAATAATCTTTAAAAATAATTTATCATATTTAAATGTGACGAATCACTTTAAATATTAGAATCAACATTTTTTCTTATCCATGTAAAAACTGCATTTTTAGGCAAATGAACTTGCCAATGATTCTTCACAGTTTTATATCCAATGGCAACACGTGTGATCTGAATCTTCGCTGATATGTCTGCAGATGCGAAGAGTTTGAGAAACACTGTAAAAGATGTTACCATGTTCATGCACAACCCTTCCAATCCCGTGTGCAGATAATTAGCCCGATGTGATTTTCAATTACTTTGGTGCAATATACTTTATCTAACCATGCTTGATTAATGATTAGTTATTACAATTATTTACAATTATCGTTCAAGACAGACGTTGTTTGCTAAGTATTATGAAAATAGTATACCCATTGTCTAAAGAAGAAAGTACAGATAAGACAGTATGTGCATATGTGCAAGGCCGATAAACCATTATTACATCTTTTTGTCATCAACAATTTCAAAACAGGTTGTACACAATCACAGACATACCTTGTCAATTATCTAACATTGTGAAAAGGTTCTAGCAAAGAACCGTACTCCAGTAGACATATGCCCACTGTTTACATAAATATATCCTGTTCAGCTCTGCTGTATAAAGAAATTTACTTTGCCTGGTCTCGCAAACATGACTGCTTCGAACTTTCGAAATGTTGACAGTCGTTACCGAAATAATTATTTGATAGAATAGTTATAATCCCCAAATAAAAATTTATATCATCTTGTATTCTATTTATTAAAAACAGAACAATAAAATAGTAATGTTGTAATATTGTCCACAACTTGTTTTGACATTGTAAACTGATGGGCAATCTCGATCACACTCGGTGATAGTACCGTATAAATGTATTTTATCACTAACACAGTTTTAAAAGAGGTTATGTAGAAAGAATGCCAATCGGCTGGAGTACACTGGTGTAAAGTGTGAAGAGTACAGAAGAACTGTCAAGGAGTAAACTACATTTGTTGTGATACTGTTGAGCTTTACCACTCCCAATTTCCTATTACGTGAATTGAACCTGTACAATCATCTACCAATCCAATACGAGAGTAGGTAATTTTATTGCTGCTGAAAACTGATTCTTTTACATGTGATACTGTAAATAGTTTGAAAAGGCAATGGTTAAAACTTTAAAGGCAAACATTTAAAATCACGGTCAGTCACAGGGAGTTACTGGTGTTTAATTCCAAAAACAAGACCAGCTTTACGAAGCAAACAGTTTTTTTTAATTTGAAAGGCAATAAATGAATTAAAAATGTTTTAAACTGGTTGTATTTTGTCCAAGTTCTAAAATGAACCCGACTCAAGTAGAAGTTAGAACACAACAGCTTAAATTAAAATTGCACAGAACAAGATTTAGAATCAGCGTCAGATCCGCGGCAAAAATGTGGAATTGGCACAGCTCCAAAATACATATATTGTTTAATATTACAAATATACTTCATGTTGAGAGATGAAGAAGGATAAGACATTTCATTAACGTGTAGTAAGGGATAGAGTTCCAATGCCAGCAGCGTATAGTCTACCTCGTGGTACCGCCAATGTAATAAGCCGGTCTGCTCTAGTTTAGTCAATCAGAAAGTATAACCACAGTGCGATGATCTGTGTGCGTGTGTTGACAGGCAAGACATACTGAACTCTACTTGACTAGCAAACATTGGTGGTAGAACACGGTACACAAGCAGATGCTGGAATAGGAGTCGTTGTCACACAATGTTTAAATATTCCTGCTTCCAATAAGATAGGTAGGTGCACATACAGATAGAAGGGGAGACTGCTCTACGTAAGTGAATACTCCCGAGGAAGATAATATGTACCACTGTCCACTACTTTCCCTTGTTTCTACGTGAGCCATCATATTGAGATGATGTGTACAGTAATAGATAAAGCAACTAGGTAGTAAGATGAGAAGTGACAGATAAATCAAGACAATGTACAAACCAACAGCTTACCTCGTGCAACGATTGATCTGTACATCTTAAGACTACCAGTAATCAGAGTGGCATGAAATGACGAGATGTTTGAGACTAAAAAATTACACCAGAGAAAAATTTGTATTAAACCACCTAAATAGTAAATACACACTGCTTGCCACCAATAGCAAATAAATCTATCGGTATAGCTGTGTGCGGTAGGCCCTACAAACTTTAGAATAAAGAAAAGACAACACAAGCTTCCAGACCACCCACTTGTTGGCTGGTCGACTGAATCCGAGATGAATCTCACCTTGAAAACACCTTGGAGAACATGGAGGAGTGAGGCTGCGCCTCTCCGACCGGGTGGTTGGGTAGCGACGACACCGTGTCCTTGTCGTCCTTGTCTCCCGCGAACCCTTCCATCCAGGCCAGGGGGTACGACAGCCGCTTCAGCATCTGTAGGATGAGCATTGCGTTTCTAGACTTGCACTGGGACACTGACTCAACAGATTATCATTACTAGTAATATGAAGATTATATGTACAAGAGGGCTGTTGAATTAGGAAGAGACCGATAACAACAAAGATGATGACAATTATGATATTGAACTATACTATATAGAAGCTAAAATCAGAAGAATATACAATTATATCTAGCTTGCTCCCTCGTAGTGTCTAAAATGTATCACACACACACTCTTCTTATTCAAATTCATCATACTGCTAACGTTAGTGCTACTGTGTTGACTTGTTTAAATGGTCAGGATAGGACATTGTTATTTAGTACAATTAGTTAGCTTAATTTTGTTTATACCTTAAACGCCATATGTAGCATTGCTGAATCCCCCATTGAAAATCAGTTATATAACTGAGTGGGTTGACTCTAAATACAATTTATTTTTTTATTTATATTTATTTATTTAAAGTCTACATTACAATTATAGGAATCCACACATGCTTGTATGTTAAATATCAAATGTTGTGTTTTTCTCAATTACCCATGTAATTAATTGACGAATAATACAATACAATACCTTGTTCTTCCTGCTCTCCTGCTTATCCTGGTCGTCCTTGTGCATCGAGTCCTCCCCTCCGGAGTTCTCCGTGTCGGGGTTAGAGTCCACGCTGAACGACACCGACGAGGTTTTCTTGCGCTGACCCGGGGCGTCGAAGCTTCCGGACGAGTCCAGGGACGAAGAGTTGGTCACGAAGCCAGTCAGCGTGTTCGTCAGCGGGGGGACAAACTCCGACTTGGGGGCGAGGATGATGTCGGCGTCCGAATATACCTGCGGAGGCGTTACGTTCAGATTGACAAGATTTCAGAATCAAGGTCAGGATTATTATCAGTTTGGTATGATTTTATGTGAGGCATCAATATTCACTAGACTACACATGTATATATGTTAGTACTTTAGACAGAAATAAAAAAAGTGCCTCCACCGGGGATCGAACCCGGGTCCTTGGCTGTCGGGGACATGCTCTTACCAACTGAGCTATGCAGACACCAATTTAATTCTGTCTATTTCTTGGTCTTTTTATACATTGTTCATAACGTGTGTAGTGCAGATTGCATTTATTTATATACATAAAAACAAATACAATACAATCGACTAGAAACAAAAGTTCAAATGTCATGATAATTTTTTTCAAAGCATAATATTTATAAAATAAATATATTTTGTATTTAGAACTTAGACTAACCCACTCACTAGAACTCAATTTTATCAATGAAAATAATATTATTGTAATACCCATAATACTATATTACAAACATTACTTGATAATGATAAATATCAATCTAATACATATCTTATCTACTCTATGCTACACTACTGCTACACCTACTAAGTTCAAACTGATGAAGAATGTTACAATGAGAAAGATCAAATACTATAGTGTGAACAAAGAAATAACGTAATGTTCAATCAGTATGGTAGTTCACATCAATTTACCTGCAGGGGTTTAAGATCCCTTCCCTGTGAACGCAAGAGCATTGAGGAAAGAAATTGTGATATCAATATAACAAGATTTCAGTGCATTGTCCGTATCTGTGAATGGTGCAATCGATTAATCATGTACCGAAGTCAAAAGAGCCATTGTAAGCTAACAATAAAAATAAATGTAGACGCTGTGTTTGAAATTATGTAGGAACTAATAATAATAGCTTGATTTTGTAGCAGCGCTTGATAAAATTAATTAAAATATTCACTCAAAATAAGAACTAGTATCTTCTTAGTTATAAAAAAAATTTAAAACAGTAATCTCTTCAATTGAGGCTAAAACTTTTGAAACAAGGACAATTTATTTATTTTTATTACTTAAATCAACCGCCCACACTTATCCAACTGCAATCAAACTTTTGAACAAATTTCACATTTAGCGAAGTTAATTCAACATGTATAAAATTAGTTCCCATAAGAAGTTCACGACAACTTCATATAGTGCTTTATATGGTAGGAAGGAATACTAGCAAAAATAAAACACATTCAACGTTCAACAACATTGAAAATGAAACTGCTACTTTTCCATGGTCCTACATTATGAGGCTAGACAGATTTATGTTAATCGAAAAAGTTACCCGTAAATGCTATTTTTATAATTAATGCAGAACATGGGAAACAAACTGCTATTTTTCTGTTGCTCCGTACCATGTATGAGTGCAAAGGCACAACTTAGTTTAGTGGAAGTCGGTAAACTTAAACTAGTCCCTGTAACACGCTGTGGATGTAGTTTGATGTTAAATGGATGATTAATATGGCTGTGCAAAGACACCTATTTAGATATGAAACTGATATGAAGGAATTATCTCTTCGCTATTTGGTTGCAACGATCATGATTATGGTGGAGGCGCTAACATCTTAAAGCATATTTGATTTTTTTTTTTTCATTTCAATACTCAATTAATCTATTCAAACAACTTCAATTCTCAATACTAGTATACCATACTAGTAATATACATATAACTTGATTCACATGAAATATGCATTCTATTTTATTATTCATTTTTTACCATGTTTTAGCCTTAGGAACTATTCACTCCCTCTTCACGAAGAGGTGTATACTTGTACCATGTATTAGTCTTAAGTGAATAAAGATCTACTCTACTCTACTCTACTCTACTCTACCTTGTCAACCTTTAGACACACATTATTAATAGGAAGAATTTTCTTTTATCCAAATTTGCTTGCACAAAGCATAAGATATAAAGTTAAGTTTTTGTCAGATATCCATATTGAATGATTGGATTATGTCAAAGCCTAACCCTATTTTTAAGGCCTCCTTGAAACTTAATTAGAGAATGGTTACTTCAATTTAATATCACGCAGAACATAACCCTTACCTTCTTGGTAGGAATGACAATGGGGTTAGGCAGTGGGGGCAGCGCGTTAGGGTCGCTGACCCCCGTGTCCCGGATGTCGATGCCGGAGTCGTGGCAGCTGAGCTTCACCAGGAGTCCCTGAGGGTCCGACTCATCTCCGGAGTTCTCCGCTACAAGCTCGCTCTTCTCTACGGGTTCCTTCTCCTGGGGACACAATCAGGAACCAGTTAGTTCATCTACGTAGGTAAAAATAAATAAATAAAATAAATTCTTATTTAGAGTCTACTAGGGATGTCAAACGATTAAATAAATAAATAAATAAATAAATTTTATTTAGAGTCTACCCACTCAGTTATAGAACTGATTTTCAGTGGGGGACTTTATTTTATTATTATTATTTTTTATTATTATAATCGATAATCGAATTCACTTTCACCTCCATAATCGATTATTAATCGATTTTAATCGTTTTGTACAATGTCGGTATAGTAGCAAGTTTCTTTCAAACTTCGGTCTGGTTTCGGTTAGTTTGAATCGCCCGCGCAAGGCATGAGTTCCATCGGCGCCGTGGCGGGGACTTGAGCACGCACAATAATCTCGAAGAAGACAGTTGGGAGCATAATCAAGAGGAAGTGGCGGGGTAGATAAAGCATACGAGATGAAATTGGCATCAGCTGTGATCAAATTCAATTGTTTGATGCCATGTTGTCGAAAACTCTTGGCCTAGGCCGAAACACAACACCAGAGCAATCACTTTTGTCACACTCAAGACGCCATGTTACGTAAAGGTACAACTACTGCTCGGCGTTTCAGGCGCGTTGAGTTCGTTTACTGTGTTTATTGACTGCCGCGCCAACTACGCCGCGTGGAACGCTTGAACAGAATGCAGCTTTAACTCCGCCCACTCCTTCCGACCTTGCACGGCCAGCGCATGCGCACATGATGACAAGGCAAGGCTGGTACGAACGATGTATTTTGCGACGTCGCTTCAATCAAATGTGGATCGGGAACAATCTCGGGTGCTAGAAATTGATGGAAACGTATCTCACGGGCGAGCAAGACATTAAATCGGCGGTTATCACGGCGTATTTGGCGGGAAAACGTAACGTACGGGAACGTTTCTCGCGGGTTATAGGTGGCGGATCTTGAAAACTAAATTTAAAAAATGCAAAAATTTAAAATCGATTATTTTTTAAAAATCGATTAATCGTTTAAAATTAATAATCGATTAATCGAATCGATTTAATCGTAATCGTTGACACCCCTAGAGTCTACTCACTCAGTCATATAACTGATTTACAGGGGGAGGGGGGACATTAAACCAAAGCGACCAAGCCAACCCTGTAGGCCCCGACGCAATCAACAAGTGAGCGATAACCAACCAAAAATCAATATTTTTAATAGGAAATACTATAGCAATCAGTGGTATGGACAGTGCGAACACCCGCAGATCAACGCCAGAATCAACAAGGCCGATTCAGAACAACTTTGAATTTATTATGTGCCTCGTTGCTAAGACGGCTCCAAAGTCACCGATTACAAATTCCTAACCAAAGATCTGATGGACCTTAGTCCAAATCAGAAGTTAAAAACTTCTGCCTATAGCGGGAATCGAACCCTGGATCTTCTGCATTGGAAGCAGAGAAGCTAACCACAAGACCAACGAGCCACACAAAGGTACTTCTAACATTAAAATATCTAAAATATATAAAATATTATTCGTCAAAAAGAATTAAGTTATTATAACCTCTTTCTATCTTGGTGTCGGCACATATTCTAGTGCAGAACGGAGATTATGTGCAACACAGCAAATCAACTATGATGTACGTGTGAACAATATTTTTCAATTTCATTACCGAGTAATGGCCGCACCCTTATTTTGACCACTAAATTTTTATAGAATGGGATATAAATACTACTGAAAACTGAAAAGTAGCTTCACATAATGATCGCACCACATTTTGTAAACTTGATAACTTTAAATATACCCGAGGCTTATACTACATGCATAAATACAGTTAATATTACAATCGATGTTAGCAAAAGTAAATGTTAATGGATTATTAATAAATACAATTTTTTAGTACCATTATCAAATGTGTAACATTAAACAGCAATACTACTAAATCTTGCAAGCTGCCTTGATGCATTTACACTACAAAGATATCTGTACAAAAGATTGAAATTTGAGAGTGAAGGATGAGGTGAAATCTTTTCTCCTACAAGCCAAAATTATGAAATTGAATAAAACAAACTTCATTATTTGTTGGCATTATCAATCAATAACGATAACCATCGATGCTCATCCATACTGAACGAAAATCACACCTTATCTGTGTTTAGAGAACATTAGAAAACATTACAAAGACACGGCAGGAGTAGTTACCACAAAGTCAAGGGTTTCGGTTCAGGTAAGAGACCCTCTGCCAGCTTGAAGCACCCACCTCTTTATCCACAGACCGATCTATGCTCGGAATCGCCATCCAGTGATGATCCAAACAGCTCCGCCTCCGCTCCTCGGCCGAGTGGAAAGACTCCAAGTTCTTTGCCTCCTCCTTCTCCTCGCTGCTCTTCTGGTGCGTGGACGAGTTGTTTGACTCGAAGGAGACCTGCCTGCTGTTCTTCTCGGATTCGTTGTCTGCGGTGAGGTTGGTGGGCGTGACCAGGTCGCGCTCGAAGGCTTTGGGGAAGGCTCCGCCGTCGCGCACAGCGCAAGAGCAGACACTCTCGTTGTCGTCGTTGTCGTTGTCTTCGGGGGAAGAGCGGTGACGCCCCAGCTCGGGGAACGTCTCGTCTTTGACTAGGAGGGAGTCCCGACCCGGGGAATGGTGGACCGGGCAGAGCTCCATCAGGGTGTCCGTAGACTTCATCATTGCGGACATATCTTTGGCGTGGTAGATTTCGGGTTTGGGGGCGTTTGACCTGGGAAACAAAAATTATGAGATTAGGAGAGAGAAAACCATTGTTGGGTAACCACAAGGTTCCAGCTTATTAAAATAAACAACAAATACATTTAATTTTACTATTTATTTTATTTTTATTTAAGTAAGCCTTCTACAGTGTTCACTCATAAGCACATCATATAGACATGCGAGTATTTGAGTATTGATAAATTAAATAATCTAATTACAGCTGTTGTTATAAATGCTTTTGTAAAATAATTGCCCAAGCATTTGGAACTGATAATAGTTAGACAAAATTCCCGTAGAGAGTACTGGAAGAAGTGAGGTTTTGTTGCTCGAGCTATCGAAACCAGACCTTTCACATTCCATTAACTTTCTTAAATTTGTAACAAAACTTATGACAAGTCAGGGTTCCAATCAGTTCAGACAACTATTGTTGACAATGGGAGAGACAAATAATTGGATGAGCGTAGCGAGCGAAGCGAAGATTCCATTTCACTACACTGGAGAAAAAAATCCGGAATGTTTTTTTTTTTTTTTTTTTTTTTTTTTCTTTTTTTTTTTTTTTTTTGTATTTTTGTGTGTCTGTGAACACGATTCCGGCTAAACCAATACTCCAATTGCGATGAAATTTTATGGAGGTCTATGAAATCTCTGAACGAAGAACTGCACGGGGGGAAAAATCGATCGAAAAATTCTTTCTCATGAAAATCGCAATTTTACGATTTTTTTCGATTTTTAACAAAATTCTTTGATTTATAACACCTGCATGCTTTGTCCGATTGTAATAATTTTTTCACACAACCTTTATTTTATGAATTGATATATTCGTGTGAATTTTGAGCGTTATCGAAAGATAAATTTCTTTAAAAAATCGCAATTTTTGGAATTTTTTTGATTTTCAAATTTCTTTGGCTTATAGCACCTACATGCTTTATCCGATCGTAATGATTTTTTTACAGAACCTCAATTTTATGAATTTATATATTCGTGTGAAATTTGAGCGCAATCGAAAAATTATTTGTTATGAAAATCGAAATTTTACGATTTTTTTCTTTTTTTAAATTACGAATAATTAAAAAAAATTAAAATTAAAGTTTATTTTTTATTTAATTTAAATTAATTTTTAAAAAATCAACTAAGTAATGATTTTTTCACAGTACAACAGAAAATCCGCATAACACTTAACAACTCAATGCACCAATTACGCTCATCCAACAACGCGGCGGGACTTAAGCGTTTTCCTAGTATCAAATATCAGCATAAACACATAACTGTGAATTCCACATGTGAAAGTATGGCACTGTTGCCAGTGCCAATTGCCAAACAATTGCCAAATTATTATGATAGCCTAGTTTTTGTTTTTTTAATATCGAAGTGTCTGTAAAAACTTTTGACAAATATAATACTTAATTAATACTAACTCAATCCAAAAATTAAAATTGTAACTCAACCGGGGACTGAACCTGGGTCCCCCACAAGCCGTGCGGGCGCCTTAACCACGAGACCTCCGAGAACCTTTATACCTTCTGAATTGTTGGTGCATTCCAGATTTAAAATGTACGGAACAGTTCTCAACAAATCTGCTGCCTTGGAAATGACCAAATACACATTAAGCCTATTTATTTATTTTGTTTGTTTACCTGTGGTGTTCGGAGTGGCCCACCCTCATGTGAGCGATGTCGTAGTATATCGCCACGTTGACTACGTACTCCATCGGAGCGATGACTCCGTACGACTCCGGTCCGTGTTCGATGACTAGCGGGTCCGAGACGTTCGGGTCGAACATCAGAGCGTTCGGGGTGACGAGCAGAACGCCTCCCACCTGCAACACGAGGGATCGGTTAGGAGTGGAAGAGTGAAACTTAGTAGTTAACTTAACACCATACTGAATCATCACTTGTTACATTGTGTTGTTAAATTTACATTACACCAAAAATTAACTCTTAAATAATTGGAATGAAAATTATTCGAGTTTGACAAAGGTATTTCGCTACAAATTTTTGTTTCACAAAAAACAATTTTCCAAAATGAAAAATAAAAACAAAACTTGATTTAGAAGATGTTTTCTTTGCAAACAGACTGTAATTAGCAGTTTATAAGGTGAATTAACAAATTTTATTTATTTGAATGCCAATTTACAAAACATTAATCAAAATTCATGTAGGCTACAAATAAAAATATCAACATTTGATAAAAAAAAAACGAGGTAAAAACCATTTTTTTAGATCTTTATGAAACTTACTTTAATATAGCTAGTTGAGACTGAGTAGACCTAGGTCTAAGGATCAAGTAGGTCTAAATACTTATAGGTCTATGTTAAGTACCTATTCTAGTTTAGTGTCTGATCCCTGGGATATAATGGAGTCAGGCATGACATAGGTACCTACGTGAACATAACATCAGAAAGTCTTACCGTTTGTAAATATATAGGTATTTTGGATAGTAGGCCTACCCTTAATATTTTTAGGAGTAAATTAAAAATATAAAAATTACAAATTATTGAAGGCAAAGTAACTTGTGTCAAGAACAAACCAGCTATGGTAACCAGGATATAAATTATAATGGGGGCTCAGATAATGGAGGTGTTTACTTGCTAGAAGAAGTAGAAGAGCAAAGCAAGGACAGGTAGGAGTGTGAGGAAAGATGGGGGAATGTAAGAAAGTGATTGGAACGTGGTAGAGTAAGAAGAAGAGCCAACATCGAGTTAGACGACGTGAGGAATACAATTGTAATTAAAACATAAATTAAATTTACGATAATTTGTAAAGTGTCAGGATGGGAAGGACACGGTTGAGATGGTTTGGACGTATGAAACGAATGGTGGAAGATAGGATACCCAAGAGAATATATGAAAGAAGATGGGAGAGTCCAAGGAAGGAGACCAAGGAGAAGACTTAGGAGGCTAGAGGAGACGTGGAAGAGATACGACTGTGGGAGGAAACCCAAGCTGACCCTGCCAGGCGACGGATGATGATGATGAGTGTATTGTACTAACCACGCCCTGTCCATCTGTGATGTGCCGGACGTTGACCTTGAGGAAGCGTTGCTCCGAGGGTTTCGAAGGCAACGGGGAGGGCGGCAGTGGGGAGGCTGCGCGGTCCGGGGGGCCGTGGGGGGAGTTGGGTCGCAGACTGTCCAGCAGGTCTGTAACAAGCACACAGAACATTATGCTTCGTTGATACATCAACAAGTACATAACAATAGGATTGTGCTAGATTAAGACAGTGCCATACAAGAATATCCTTCATAATATGTAGCCAGCCAATATTCAAGTGCACACAACTTGTTTATTTATTTATTTGCATAACTTGCAATATGAAATAAATGAAATGGGTTAAATACATAGTCTGAATTTGTAGTCTAACAAATCCAATCACTATGCTGATTTTAAGTGGCGGACTTAAAGCGACATTTAAAATGATTCGAACCCTGCCTGTCTGTGCTGCCGCTATCGACAAGCAAATAATGCCTAAGCAATCAGTTTTTAAATTGAGACTTGCTGGTTGGCCTTACACCAGATTAAATAAGGCTAGTTTGGAACAATTTTATACAACTGATTCGGTGTTTCGTCACTAGGATGGTTCCAGAGTCCGTTTACATCAGATGCGCTGAATAACGAAATGTTGACATACCTCGACTCATAGGTTTTAACTCCTCATAGCACTGGTCTCTGAGGTACTGGCTCCAGATAGAAGTAGGCATGGCTAGAGATTCTTCTCTCTAGTGAGAGTATGTTGTGACATCCATACAGTGCTAGCGTTCTTTTGTTTGTTTACAGTATACAAAGTCACTGCCTCCTAGATGCTACTTGTGGCTCGAACAAAGAGCCACGAGTAGCATCTAGCAGGCAGTGAAGAAAGTAAAGGAAAGATGAAATACTTTATTATTTACTACAATTCAGAAATTAAAAAAGTCCGCCCCACCCGGGAATCGAACTACGGATCTCCCACATTCCAGGTGAGCGTCTTAACCACTAGACCATCAGGACGGGTACATTTAGGGTCTAGTGGTTAAGACGCTCACCTGGAATGTGGGAGATCCGTGGTTCGATTCCCGGGTGGGGCGGACTTTTTTAATTTCTGAATTGTAGTAAATAATAACAATTACATCTACGGGAGTGTTTCCCGACTAAATAAATCAAGAAATGAAATACTTTGTTGACAAGTTTAAGATTTCAGAGTTTAAAAATATTTCCATGGAGAAAAAGTAAAAACAAACCCTGTTCTCCTTTTTGTAACTATATGCAGGGGTCGAAATTAAGTGTTTTTACCACTAGCCCTTTGGGCTCATGGCAACAATAGTCCTCTAGCCCGAGAGCATTTTTACTAGCCCGCAACCCAAATTGGTTATATTGATGTAAAACGATCAGAAGTGAATATTTTGTTACAATATTTGCCGGGTTTAGCGTGTGCGTGTGGGTGGCTAAAGGGAGTGACAAGAAACAAATTTGTACCATAATATTAATAATATTAGTCTAAATTAAGAGATTTTTAATATGTTTATATATTTAGTAACGATTTTCCCAACTAGGTAGTGCACAACTACTGGAAACTCGTTAGGTTATCGGTGCAAAATATTAAGATTTTTGAACGGCAATTGGGAATTCTGGAAAAAGTACTCGCCTGTCGGGCTAGTGAAATGAGATTTTTACCAGGCCGAGCAAAGTTTCACTAGCCTCGGGCGAGCGTTAATTTCGACCCCTGACTGTATGTGAAACTTGGTAATTTTACACTGTAACATTTTCTGTAATTCAGTTATAAAATAATAATTCAAATTTCAAAGCACTATTCTTGACAGTATATTACATTTTATTATGTATAGGCCTAATATTATATAATTATGTATATAGGCCTAATTGTGATAACGTAAAATTATTGCTTTAAATTATAATTAACAAAATGACGAGTTAATAAAGCAAGTTACCTAACCTAGTTTCCAAACTTCAAATACAGTAAGAAGATAATAATAATAAACATAATGCTAGTTCTGTAATTACTTACTAAAGTACCAATTCAAACTCCATTGCTATATCCGCGTATGCTATGCAGTTGTATTTGGTGGCCTACTTTATAGCTCAGAATAGAATTGAATCGAGTTTACTTTAAATGAATGCCCTCTGTGCCCAACATACTATAATTCCCATCCACAGTAACCACCGGCCAACTGTAGCTGCTAATTACATTCATAAGTAAGACCGACCGAGGTAATTAGCCTTATTCGGTGCTCGACTAAATTCTGGAACAAGTCCGTTATAGTTTTCTCAAGTTCATTAGATTCCCATATCCAGTTCAGGAAATATTTAACGTAGATTAAAGGGAATGAAATTGAATTAATGTCACTCAAACTGAATACTTAAAAATAAACACAAAATATAATTTAGTTTTCTGTTTGACGATTTTGACCTATTCGTCTCATAGAATTATTCACTTTTGTATCAGGCACATACCCGACACCTACACCATAATGTTCAGTAGACAAAATTAAATTTAAATTTACGGATTACGTTTGGGACATAATTATTATTGATACTTTTTCTGGAACATGATCGATAAGTGAAAAGGAAGCCCAGAATCAAGTTTAATCAAGCAATTAATTATTTAATTTTAACATTAAGAAAAAAATAGGTAACATTTGAAAACATAGACCAACAACTACAACATATTCTTTGATTTTAGTTTAACTTTAATTTGTAGCAACCCAGTTATGTTTTGAATGAATATATAAACAAATCAATATGATTCGACATTAAGAGGATATAGGACATGCGTTTTAGCCACATTCCTGATCGCTTGGCTGACTGACACCACAGGTGTTTGGAACTTTGAACACTCACCTCTCTCGTTGGCGACGGTGAGGTCCCCATCGTGCGTGGGGGTCTCTGTGGTGGGCGACTCGGAGCCCGGAGAGTTACCGGACCCCTTGGCTTTGTCCGGGACGTAGAGGATCTGCCCCGGGAAGACCAGACGGGCCGACAAGCGGTTCAGCTTCGAGAGCTCGGAGGGCGTGATGTCGAACCTCGCAGCGATGGAGTTGAGCGTGTCCGACGCCACCACCTGGAGAACAGAGGTCAAGGTCAAGCTCAGAGGTCAAGGTCAACGAGCAAAATACAAATATAAAACAGAATTTCCATTTTAGACATCAGCCACATCAAAATTAGCTGAAAATTTCAATTGTATAGGAGGCTAATTTATATTTTAAAGTCAACATATGAAATTTCAGACTTCACAATTGTTTTATTTACTATTTGTTATAAATCCTAACATTCTTACAGGGAATATTAATTAAATTTTTGCAATTTTGCAAGAACTTTCTATTTATTTGAAATTATTCATATTCAAGATGTTTCAAACTTTCAGAAAAAACTTTAGGTCAAAAAACGAAGGTAATATTCGCAACTTAGTTTAGTCTCATTTGTATAACTATGTAAATCCTTGTAAGACTTCGTCGCGTACTTGCTTTAAAGTATTGCAAGTACAACAAGGTATAGGGGTCGACCCGTCTACCTACGACAGAATATCCATCCAAGGGTTGAACTACGTCGCAAAATAAAAGAGCAGGTTTCGCTCGTCTTCTGGTAGGAAATTTAAATATCAATCTGCTTTCAAACTGGCTGCATCATTTTCTCCACTGAAGCGTGCGATCTAAACTCGAGTGTCAATACTACAGGGTGCGACGCAACTCCCGCCCTCATCGAGATACAGGGTGGGCCGTCATACAGAGAGGGTTAGACCAGATGTAACAGTAACGTGTTGAAATATTTGTTGGCAGAGTAATGTGTATCACGGGAAAAATATTGACTACTAGAATCAAGTAAAATTTAATCGAAATACCGATTTTATTGATTCATGGCAGTTGGAAATTCCAGGAAGGATACCAAGGGACAGATCAATACAACGATGACATGATAGTGTGAGGAAAGATGTAGAACAGCGAGGAGGAGACTAGAATGTGGTGGAAAGAGTAGAGTGGTGGCAGGATAGGAGAAGCTGGAGAGGCGCCTAGCTGGACGTGGCAACTGGCAACAGATCATGATGGCAAGAAATTCATGTTTTTACTTTTAAGGTCTTTGGCGGCCAACAGAAGAGAACTTTCTACGCCTAGGTTAGAAAACAACGAAATGTAGATACGACTGGTTGAAAAGAAACTACTAAAATACTAATTGTGCAAAGCGATCATTAGCCAAGGCTCCCTACGTCACGGGCCGGTAAAGCCGAGCTGAAAACATCGCCCGCCAAGTTTTAATCACGCCAACAGACGCGAAATGTCAACAAATGGCTCCGAGATTAATTACGCGTCTAGATTAGCGGGCTCCGACGTCACCGAGGAGAATAATGGCGGCTCCGAAGCCGTTGCAAAGAAAGCCGAGGAGAATCTAGCAAGGTTTTTATCGGTTCTAAATAATTACCGCTAGTTTTTTCTAACAAAGAATATGGAAGTGAAATGTGGATTTATAACGGAGACGTTTGAGAAGGTGGGAGCAAAACAAAAATAATATTTCATCTGGATAATAAATAGATCGGGAAGCATGAGACAAATATATTTCTACAGTCGACCTTGTCCATCCTCATGTCATGCAACTGCAACAGGTAGCCCCCAGGCTTATTTAGTGTGTGCACATTAGGTGCTTCTATTAGTCAACTGGGCAAGTGTTCGGACATCAAGGAAATAACCCGGCCCGGACGAATGCCAGTGTTCGCCTAATAACTGAGAAATCGTTGGGAAACATTCTCAGGCGGTATTGCCGATGAGTTCTCAAACGAGTATTGCAAATATTCTGTGATCCACCCGATAAATAAAATACATAAGAAAATACATTTTTTAGGATTCCCGCTGTGGGTATAAACATCAGATTTAACCGGTGAGACTTAGCTATGTTGCGGATAGGACAATTGTGAAGGGCTGTCCGGGACTCAATTCCTCGTATTCGCATCACGACCGAGGAAAACCTCGGAACCCCTCGATAGAGTAACAAAGTACATGGCGAGCTAACATATTGCCAACCCATTAGCAGTAATTAATCCACCAGATGCGACCAGATTAACTAAAACTTCTGTTTACCAACACACAAAGCGTCCGCTTCCTAATCAATCTAATACTCATATTAGTAAGTTAAAGTTATCTTCGTCGGGAACAGACAACGAACACGGGCCAACACTCGTGATTGACGTATTGGTGTAATAATTCTCTGCGCGCGGGATCCACGCGGTTCTGTCATGTTCAGGATGTGGCTATAACTGTCAATCCCACTCTCTCCACGGCAGAGAGAGACACGTCCATGCAAATGTGGGCAGCTTTATTTCAACGAGAGTCGTAAATCTACTTGGGCCCTCACTCACTAGGCCAGTTGGCAACAGTGACAACACGGTGCGGACGCCCAGCGCCGAATTACATGCAGGAAAGTTAACATTTTCTTCTTCTGTTTTCAAACTCGGATAGATAACTTAAAACTTATGTCTCTTAAATAACCCTTTGATAATTCAAGTCACAGTTTTGTCATGTGAATCTGCAGTCAATAAAATTGTTCATCTTTGGTCGCAATAATAATCATCATCGTACTAACAATGTAATTGAACTCAAAATCATATAGTAGTACCGAACAGTCAAACTACATAATTCAATCAAAACAATTGAAAAGTTCATACAAAATATTGTTCCTAATCACGTCGAAAAACTTGTGAGAGATTGTTTGCGAGTTGAGGGAGCACCCTGTATGTGCCCGGAAATGTAACCAACCACTATAGAAGAGTATCTGTTCCCAAGACGTCTGTGGAATGTAGATCAATGTGTACACGTCTGTAGGTTGGCATCTGACATGTCGACAACAATGCTACCCTCGGGCGCAATCAATAACGAGAGAGAGAGAGAGAGAGAGAGAGAGAGAGAGAGAGAGAGAGAGAGAGAGAGAGAGAGAGAGAGAGAGAGCAGAGAGAGAGGGGGGGGAGAGTGTAGAAAGAGTAAGAGAAAGAGGAGGAGAGAGTGGGAGAGAGAGGGGGTGGAGAGACAGAGTAAGAGAAAGAGAGAGATACTTGACAGAGAGGAGGGGGTGGGGGGGGAGAGTGTAAAAAGAGTAAGAGAGAGAATAAGAGAGAGAGAGACGAGATAGAGGGTGAGAGGAGAGAGGGTAGGTGAGAGAGAGATTACAAACCCCCGGGCGTGACAGAAACACGCAGAAAGCAATGTTAAAAAGAGGAAGTGGAAGATTAAAAAGCAGACACAGTGGAGGCTACACTCAAAAATTATTTTGGTGTAAATTCTGCGGTGTAGATTTTTTTACACGTGACGGTGTTGTTTTTAACACCTGCAGTCAAAAGGACTCAAAATCAATGGCGGTGTAAATAAAACGCGGTGTAAAAATACAGAAAACAACACCGTGAGTTTACACCGTGAGCTTTTACGACATTCGGTGTTATCTACTCAAAGATTACACCGCTAGCGGACTCAAATAATTGTAGTTAGATGAATTTACCCCGGGTTTTTGACCTAAATAAAAATTATCGCGTCACCACCGCCAACTCTGAACAAGTTTCAACAGGAACAGAGGGCGTTTCGCGATCTAAGCAGTTATTTTTTATTAAACTTTAATCAGTTATTTCAAAATTAAGCAATAGTATTTTTTTTATCATTATTTATTTATTTTTATTTTTTTAATTTTCTTTAATAAGCAATAATATTTAAACAGTATTAATATGCGCAGGAATTAGGAACATTCACACAAGGTATCTACAGATACAAATCTATCGCGACACTTCCATTGCATATGTGCAGGCCCTATCTTAGGTACTATTAAATCATAATCAAATTCTTTCTTCACAAATCCTCACGCATTCTCTCCTATTTATGTACACATTTTTTTAAAGTTTTCTCGTCAAGTTTATGAAGTCGCGACTACTATACCAAGTTACTTCTGGATAGTGCTTCTTTTTATTTGTACAATTCAATAGTCCTAATTTTTTTCACTTGTTCAATGTTCATGTAGACATACATCCCCAATGTTACGTAACGTTTTATCTGCTGAGTGGCATGCCTTCACTTATTTTAAATTTAAGAACCAATACAATCAAGGTAATTCTCTACATTACCGTTGTCATTATCATAAACCAGTATCTGAGTATAATGTTTCATATAAGTGTATTTGTTGAAGCTTATCAATGAAACCAATAATGAAAGAATCTTAGTTCACATACTAATTCTTCGTTATTAAAATCATCAACTATATCATGAAAGAAACAAATTAACAAAGAACCAAACATGTTATCATTAAGAGGCTGGCGCGGAGACGAATTTAAGCGCCAACCTTTTTGTTTTTTCCGAATAAACGGTTAAAAGATCGGTATTATATTTCACACTAACGTTAAGAAGACATAATCTATTAGATCCAGTAAGCGTAATCCTAATTTAATTAATTGATTTTCAATATAAAAATTGTGAAATATCCATAATTCACTCAAATTTTGTCAATTATCGAAATTTATTCCAAGTGTACAGATTTTTTAACTTATATTTGCATAATGGATATCAACGTTTAAATCAATGTTAATGCGCAAATTAATTTGGTTAATCGAAAGATAAACGGTTTGATGGGAATTTCCCGAAATAAAATCCATGTTTTGGATTTCCCATTTTTTCACGTTTTGGACTTATGTCTCGCAATGGATTTTATGGCATTTTTTTTGCAACCAAGTGTGGATATCAATTGATAAGTACTTTGTAAACATAAATGCAAAATTTGGCATTGATATTATCAACCGTTCAGCAGAAATTATCAACACCATGAGTACGCGCATTTGAGTTCTGCAGTGTTATACCAGGTTATACAATACACGCACATGGTCTAGACCCTCAAAGCCAGCTAACGCGCCCTACCACTCACAGGTGCAGTGTCCGAGTGGTGAAGGCGTCCGGAAGTGGAGGAAGGTATCTCGGGTTCGAGTCCGGCTCTTGGCGATAAAATTTGTACCTGTATATGCTGTGTAAATAATCTTGTACTTGTACTCCCATACACTGTCTATAAAATGTCATTAATAATACCGCTTACAAGTGATTAATTTTGAAATTTTATTTGATAATAATTAAATTCGTGAGTTCTTTGTTTGTCTACTAGATGGCGCCAGCGAATTCTTACACCACGCGGTGTTAAAATTACGACAATACACTGTGTAAACATTAACACCATACTGTGTTGAAATCTACACCATACGGTGTTAATTGAAATCTAGTCTACACCGCATAATTGTGTTATTAGTTACACCAGCTCAATACTCAAAATTAACACCTTCAGTGCGGTGTAAATGTTACGACAAAACGGTGTAGTCGTTTGTCTACACACAAATGGTGTAAAAACGGTGTTAAATTCAACACCGTTTCACTTTTCAATTTTTTGAGTGTAGGATTCCAAGCGGGAGAAGAAGACGGAATGTTATTTGATGTTTATCTTTCACGACGGAGATTCCACCAGGAGCAACAAGCTCTACTTGTTGACGGGCGAGATTGTGCACAAGTATTACTGAATTCTTTCTATACTTGGCGGACATCGACAATGGTGGACATTCCAAGAAATATACGACAACAAACAATGGAAACGGCTTCATATTACTTGTTCAAGGTTACATTGGAAATAATACATGGATTCCAGTGCAACTCGTATTCTTCAGCAACATTTATTTTGGGAGGAACAACTCGAAAAATCTAATCAAATGTTAAAACTTTATTGATCTGTGAATATAAAAACAATATTTCTTATCCCTGACTCCACTTACATAAAACTATGAATAATTACAAACAAGTTTTTAAAAGACAGGGTCAATGTCGTAGCTTATATTTGAAAATAGACAGCATCCATATCAAGGGCGTTCAGCTTCAGAATGTTGCACATTTTCAAATTTTAACAAATTCACCTGGCATTGATATTAAGATGACATAACGAAAAAATTTGTAACACGTTTGACAGTTTTTAGTGCAGATTCTGCATTCCAAATGGCACGGTACTTGACTTGAAATGTAAAGTACATAAAATAGACAGTGCACCATGACCGTGTAAAATACGGACCCAGAACGCGCATTAAACAAAATAATAACACTTAAAAATACAGTTGTGAAAACACAGCCCTATTTTGTTAATTAGCCCACGAACGCTATTAAAAACAGAAAGCAATCGCCTAAGAGGTCGCGTGGGGTCCATATTTATATTTCAACAATTCTCAAAGTGGGCACATGGGCATTCGTGGAGGCCTGCTTGGTATCACGCAGGGGCAAAAACACCGACATTCCATCCAGATGTTACAATTCATCCCCCGAATACAATTACAACGAGCGCACAATTAAAAGTTAAACTCAACATGGTGAATTTAATTAAGTATTGTTTTGACCACCAGTGACAGTTACTGCAGCCGTTAAAACATATTCACTCGCAACAAGAATAAAGTTTACGAGCCGAGACACCAAGCAAGACTGGGCGTAATGTATAATTTGCCATTCAAGAATATTTTGACCGAGTTTTTCAGATATTAAAGGTGAAGACCATTAACTTGACGAAAACTGAAGAATATGGTTGGCTTATGCCTGCACATAATATTTATCTGAACTTTTAATACCCAAGGCATAAAGAAGAATATAAAAAGGTGTTTCATTGAGAAATTTGCAAATTTATAATGAATCGTAAACAAGGGTGGATAATATTCTGAACTAATTTCAAAGCTGTTGGCTCAACATAAAAAACCTCGCAGAGTCGCTGCCTGTTTAGTTTAGTACCAAGATAATCCTATTGAGCAGGCGGTGGGATTCACAAGACGGCCAAACAAAATGGCGGGTTTAATGATAATGCGAAATATTAAAATTTGATTGGATCGATTCTGGATTCTTTAAAACAAAAGAAAACGAGGTGGATTTTTGATATTTTATCGCCGCCATAATTTTCAAGAAAATAATACAACCACGTCAAGTGAAAATTATTTTGCAATATTTTTCAGACTTTTGGTGGAGGTGCCGGGTCAAAGTACTTTTAACATCTTTACCATGTTATTATTTCGATAGTTTAGTGCATTGTTTCGCTTTGTGGACAATGTTCTAGTGGTTATAATTGTTAAAATATTGTATCGTGTTGGGATTGAACCCATAACCTCCGCCTCTAAGGACCGATGTTCTTTGGTCAAAGTCAAGGTTAAATTTTCGTTTAGTCAAACCATGGATTTTAAATATATGATCAAACCAACGATCAAACTCTACAAGGGAACAAATTAAATGAAGGACAAGCCAAAACTTTGCAAACTTATAGGAATTAAATAGTCAAGGCCATGACGAAAGTTCAATTTCAGTTTGCAAATTTAACTTTCAGGTAGATGAGTTTGTTGCGAGTTCATTTGTGTCATTGTATTGAACACACACGTCCTACACTACATAAGCACACGATGATAAATGGTAAGTTATGAATTATAGGATAATAATAATAAATGATTTTTATTGAATGTAGTGGTTACATGGTTTGGTACAATATTTGGACAGAAATTCCTGAAACATATAAAACAAAAATGTTCGTAACTTTCTACTTGTTGAAAGATAGGGTTAGCACACATGAGGGATAATGTATATACAATAAAATGATTTGGGGGAAAAAAGTTTTAAAAAAAACAAAAAAACAACAACAACCCACAGACGTTGACACACAAGGTACATGAAAATCGTGAAAAAGCATGTGAATTAATTATAAAGTACATGAGGATTTTAAGAGGTCCAGTGGCCTAGTTATTTGATGAGCAAATGCTTTGGAAGTCTGTTAAAACGTTAGAATAAAATGCTCAACTAGTTTTTAATCGGTACCGGAAGACATTATGTTCGGTAAAGTTAGCATTTTGTAGCGTCTTACAAAATATATGTTCACCGATGTAGCATCAGAAACCTAAACACAAAAAACGTATCACACGTCATAACCAATAAACCTATAGCGTTTGGTTCCAAGGATTTGTATGTCCTTTGTCAAATATATACGAGGTAGTGAAAACTTAAACGCCGCTATAATACCGAGAAAATAACACAGAAACCGCGTCAAGTTACGATTATCATTGGTGATTTATTTGGGATAACCTCGAAATTGAAACACACATGTTGTACATTTTTAACATAGAGAACGACGTGAATGTACCAACCATAATATTGTATACATAGCCCCTGACTTAATGGCTACGTAGGCCCTGTGTGAATGAAATCAACAACGACACTTTATTACCGATGGAAATATAACCAAAGTGTCACGAGAAGATTTTCTTCGGTAAAATAAAAATATTTTTCATAGTTTTGGTGGAGGTGCCGGGTCCACGATTTTTCATATTTATTTGCGTTTTATGCGTTTCTTGCTAAAACGGGCAATGATGTCGTGTGGCTTGTCCAAAACAAATAAATAAATAACCTGTACTAACTGGGAATGGAACCCAGAACCTCCGCCTCTGACTTTCAGTCAAGGTCAAAGTCTGGGATAGTATCGATTACAACTTGCAAGGAAGAAAATATATATTTTTAGTTGTCAATTTTTTCAAAATATCTCGGAACGTTACATTAAAAATACTGTCACTTAATATTGTGACTGAATTTTGTAAAAGTTCCGCCTATGGGATCTACGTTAGTAGCCAAAGCGATGCTAAAATAATAAATGCAAATGTATATTAACAAGTAAAGGCCACGGAATCTACCCAACAGTTTCATGTGCGACATGGACATTAGGAGTGTAACATAAATCCCATGGTCAGGACTAAATAATTTCTATACATTTGCAATGGTTTAGATTATTTACGTCCTGGACAACCTGTGTTTTGTCTTCATTTCCATTAATTTGTTTTATTGTTAGTCAAGTGTTGCTAATTGCCGGATAAACTCGAGACAAGTTCAAGATTTTAAAAAATAAGAGACGACGTACATATAATATTATATTCTTTAGAATGTACCAACTTTTTTTTCTATCTCGCGTCATGACCAATATATGTACATACCTCGATTCAATGTGTATATTAGCTAACGAAATCAACAACGCCACATTATACCGAAGAAAATAAAACTAAAGTGCACGTGAAGATTCCCTTGGTAAAATCAAAATATTTTCAGAGTTTTGGTGGAGGTGCCGGGTCCAGAATTTTCTCATCTTTTGTTTCTGGAGTTTTATGGGTTTCTTGCTTATACAGGCAATGATGTGTGGCTTGTTAAAAAATAAATAACAAATAAAATACATGTACCGACTAAAATAGGACCTGCCTGACCGCCTCTGGTCTTCCAAGGTCAAAGTTTAACCTAGTATCGCTTACAACTTGCAAGGAAGTAAATAAAGATTTTTTGGTTGTCAACTTTTCTCCCATCTCAGACAGTTATATTAATAATCAGTCACTTATAAATTGTGACTAATTGTGTAAAGTTCTAGCCATGGAATCTACGTAACTTACTAACAAATTTATAGTTTTAAAAAGTCGTGACCATGGAATCTACCCCACAGTTCAATAGACAGGCAAATGAGAAGTGTTACACAAATTCCATGGCCGGGACGTAATACATCCCATGCGTTTAAGTGTTTTAGTTTTGTTGATGTCCAAGACTCCAATAAATTATGGAAGCAAAAAATAAAGTGTCACGTAAAGATTCATTTTTGGTAACAAAACTTTTTCAGACTTTTGGTGGAGGTGCCGGGTCCAGGATTTTTTCAATATCTTTAGCTATTATTTATTACGAGAGGTTTTTTTACTTATTTACTTTAACGCCTATCATATTCAGTTAAAAAACTGCTTTACATAGGAGGACAACTAAATAAATTTAATAATTACATAGATGCAGACAAAACAATAAACTTAGGCTAAGTTAAGTAAATATTTGAAATACGAATATTACAACGATGTATTACAATTTACAACACAATAATTTTGGAAACAATTCAAAAGGGATATTAAATGCAATTAATTCATTAACCAAATATAAAAAAGGGGATTATCTCGCTTATACGGTCAATGTTGTTGTGTGGCTAAATGTTAAAACACAAGAAAACGAAGTACACACAATATCGTATTCCTTTTCGATCTCTCTTCATGACCAATAAAACGTATAGTCCTTCATTCCATGGCTACTATTTAATGAATTTTACCTGCCCAGCGCAAGAACGCTAATGCAAGGCACTTGTGGCCCTCTGTAGCCTGACAGTGATTACAGAGGTATTAGTTCCGATAAATATTACAAAAAATACATGCATAATGAAATGCAAACGTATAAATTATTGTCGACATTGTTATTGGAATAATACTATTTCAAACTTTACTCGAAAAACTATAATTAGTTCATGATTATTATTCCTGCATCTATGCAATTAGTTTTATTAAGTTGTCCACTTTTTATAAATGAATAGGAACTACGTAAAGTAAATAAATAAAGCCACAACATTGTGAAAGAAAATAAAACTCTTGGTAAAATAAAAATATTTTCAGAGTTTTGGTGGAGGTGCCGGGTCTCTCCTCACGGACAATGTTGTTGTGTGGCCATGTGTAGTGCGACTGAAAGCTTGTACCGACTGAGAACCGAACCCAGCACGTCCCAACGCTCTTGGGGCGAGGTCAAAGTTTTGAGAGTATCGCTTATAAACAACTTGCAGGAAATCAGATCTCAATTGTCAACACTTTATCTCTCTTACTAGTTTTACCTTAAGACACATAACAAAATATTTAAAAATCACACAATACTTGGAAGCGTTTTCAATGGATGTCGTCAAAAAGTCCTTCAAAAGCTATTTATTAGATTAATACGTACAAAACGTTCAGCACACTGTAATGAATAATAAATTAAATTACATTAATAATGCGATCATTTGTGTCTTCTCTGACAGCGAGGATATCGCGAGGACGACACCAATGAGGGTGGGGCCGGGGCTCAACCGCGGGCGGTGACGCAATAGGGGAGTGGGAGGGGGGGGGGGCGCAGGAAATCAACTCTGCACCTGTTGGGCATCCCCCTCTAAAGAAGAATTTCACTACGAATACAGTTGCCAAAATTTGGGATATGAAGCCGGGATATTATCTTGTTATAAAATATCTGTATCAATCAACCATGAAACTCGTCTTTCCTTGCCAACAAAGTTGTCGCAAAGAGACATTATTTAACATTCGATCTAGAAGATAAAAACCCTCCCACGAGTGGCTGCAAATGTGAACCACGCTCAAGTTGTTGAGTTTGTATTACGTTTATAAGAGTGTATGAACGAATACTGTGTGTGTGCTGTAAGGTATTGCGGGGGGGGGGGGAGGGCGTAAACGATAGTACCCTTAATGAATGTTTAAGCAAATTTTAAAAAACAAGACAATTTGGAAAGTCAATAAGAGGTCAAGGTCATATTATTACAAACAAACTGTACTGAAGCTTCAACTGACAATGATTGAGTGAAGTAAATTAATAATATTGGACTAATAGAAAGACGGTAGCTGTTAGAAAACATAGGGCATATCTGATAAGAGTTCATAGTTGAAAATAATTAATGTAATTTTAAGCGAAATTAGGATAAAAAAAGTCGCAGATTTATACATTTTGAAAATGTGCTAAACAAGATAATGTATTTTTATAGAATTGAAGGATATATGAAATCGAGTAGGGCTAAATTTTAAAATTGGCATTCTTCACAAGTTCTTCAAAGCGAATGGAGTGTTTTCCAACCTAACTGCGTAGCCCGTCTCAGACCCACTGGCTTGAACCATACAGACATAAGTCATGAGCCTGTTTGATGAACGTACAGAACAAGTAAGTCAAGATGTAAAGCCACACGCCAAGTGGTCCACATCTCTACAAGATGTAATCCCCGCCCTGTACGTACGTGCACCCAACAATGCAGGCCTAATGTAAGCTATAATCGATACCCCACTGCCGGCTGCTCGGCTGGCATATTCCCAAAACCGATAAGAGTACAGCCACCACCAAGAGCGTTCTACATCGCACTGATTAAACAAGACAATATGCTTCTGGCCACAAGGGGTTTGCACAAAACACGGTCGCATTGTATCGGCACCTAGGATCTGAGAGTTGGGTGGCAGCGGTGGCGCGGGAGGGGAAGGGAGGGGAAACTCCCCCCTACTTCCTAGAAGACTGTTCATCCAACAGTTGCACGCTACGTTGAACTTGACATTCGTACGTATAGCATACCGGGGCAAAGGTTTATTCGATATTTCGTAATGGGGGTGCAATACCAATCTCATTTGCACCCACAACTGAAATCACGGATGTCAAAACCTTGCAGTTGCACATGTGACACGGTTACGGAAATGTAAATTTAAAATAGTTTATTTTTTCCGCATTTTAAATACGAAATAATGTAAGTCCCGTCAGTGTATAAGGCAATAATAGACAGAACCAGAAACTGTTGGGAAGTTAGGTAGTTGATAGTGGTCGTTTAATGTAGTTTACCTGACGAGGGGGGTCGGCCAGTGTAACATTACGTAGAGAACCTGGATCTTATTAACTACAGCGACATTAGCTTTACGGACATGACCAGACCCTCTTCACCCTGGCGGCAAAGTTGCGGCAAACGTTTCACCAATTCAGATTAATTTTAAGCCAGATTTGACAGAGTCTGGAATATTAAGCCACCGGTGGCTGGGGCTTTGCCCCAGTCCCATTCCGTACCAATACGTACGTACTATACACCTCCCCTATACACTTCCGCACACAGTCGGCGCACATAGCACCCGCATGGCAACACCATGTTCTCGACATGTAACGCTGTTCCTAGCGCCCGTCAGACACCTAGGGTGATCGATCTACATGGACACGGAATCCTTTATCAATCTCGCGTATCACAAACATCGAACCACGCGTTTCTGTAATCAAATTAGCCGTCACGTACCTAACTAGGCTTACACTATAAATCATTTTCCCTCGTGAAAACACGTTTACAAATAGAACAGACGCGTAGGAACTATTTCTAGAATACAAATGCAAGGCAAACAAATAATTATGCATGATAAGTAACTTCTCATTTTTGTAATGTATGTTTACACAACTAATAAATGTCAATATAGATAAGAGATATATTTGATTTCACAATAGTATGTTATAATAAATAAAGTCTAGTTCAAAACAACGGGAAATAACAAATATTACTTACATTTATGCAAGTACTATTTTTTGTAGAATGCCCGCTGTAGGGTATACACATCAGATTTAACCGGTGTGACCCTCTTCAGGTGACTAACTAGGTTCGTTGTAGTTAGGACATTGTGAAGGGATGTCCGAACTGCTTAAGAGGACTCAATCTCTTGCATTCGCACTAACGACTGAGGAAAACCTTGGAAAACCTTCAGTCCGGTCTCGACTGGGTTAGAACCCGGGACCTCCCAAACAGAGCCCCGCGCTTTACGCTCGAGCCATGAAGATACGCAACGTCAGTCGAAATCTATGTAAATACCGCGTTAAAAGAAACAGATAACGGCCTATTACAACACACAATATTAGTTATGAATGTGATATATGTGCTTTTAAGAAATTATGATAATTGTTACCGGTACGTGAAGTAATTTTTACAAATGTAAAGCAACGATTTGTGTCTGAACACCACGTTTCTAGCATCATCCCCAGTATTTATTTCTAAACACCCTCCGTGCTATTTAAATTAGTATATTTACAAACAAATTGTTACACAAGTCACAATGACATATTTAGATAAGGTTTACATAACGGATATAAAACACGCCCATATACAATACCCGAGTTTCAAGTGCACCCAAATGACCTTGACATTGACACTTTGCGAACCAGCATTTCGTAACAAAGATAACAGCACTGATAACGACGAGCTTAGTGTTGACACTTCGAGAAGATAATATACGGGCTTCTTTAACTAACTAACTATCTTTCCTTTTTTTCGTTCTATTTAGTCGTGTTGCTACAGAGAAGTTCGGCAGTTCGCTAAATACATCCTAAACACAGATGTGTTGCACAGTAACGCAACGATGACGACGGAAATAGCCACACATTCGAAGAGACTGTCGCAATTTCATCATATTTGCAAATTGTAACGGGTTCCTAAAAAAAATCGCAGATTCCTTGAAATTTAAAGTTTTTGTGCAAGTTAATTTTCTAACAAAAATTTTCTTACAATAAATAATCATGTCAATAAGATTGTAACCACATCAACTATCCGATTACAAGTTATATGTGTGAAGTAACATTCACGAACATCCTTGTATAGGGAGGGGTAGGTGTCCAATGAATGTTCACGCCCTCCCATGTTGAGAGCTGGATCTCCCCGAGAGTAAGATTGATAGGGGCAGAAGAGAAGAGGAGAGAGTGTGTGGTAGGAAGGACTAGGTACGTTTCCCGTAGAATGCGCGCGGGCACCTGTGTCCTAATTTACCAGCGGCTGTGCCTGCTAATCCCCCCCAACCCCCTCTGAGATGGAATGTAGGCTACTGGAGGGAATCAATATCAGGCAGGCGCGCCTTCACTTGGGCACACAGATCGCATCTAGGCCCGGCGAGGGCACGTAGCACACTCCTATTGGTTGAGAGCATCGCATGCAGCCTGGAAGCAGCACAATATACAGTCTTAGGATGAACTGAGAGTTTTGGTGGAGGTGCCGGGTAAGGAACATTTCCCTTGACAAACTCTTGCCCCACCCCATTTACCGCAAGTATACCTAAAATCTTACTGTATTATTGTTTAGTTTTTTGTGTAGCTTGCTCCCCAAATATCAAAATGTATTTTTGATTAGGAGTAGACCATTTTACATAATTTAATGTTCATAATAGTTTTCTGTGAGTTATTGTTATTTTATAAGGTTTCAAAATAAATGACAATTTTTGTTTCCATTAGTATAAGTATAAGTAGTTTTAGGGCGCTTTAACAGCTAAAATTATTCGCGCCTCCAAGATAAAACAATTCTATAAGTGTGAGTTACCAAAATGTATACTTCTTTCCAAGGGGAGGAACGTAAGGGGAGACGCGGGGGGACAAGAGGTGGAAAGGCCTCCACACGCATATGGGGAGGGCAGGCGTTCCCCCACGTCGTGGTCGTCTTCGTCTGTGTCATCATCCGTTCGTGTTGTCATTGTCGTCGCCGTCGGGGAGGTAGTCAAAGGGAAGGGGGAAGTTCCTCGACGACGACCCAGAGCTCGCCATTAGTTTTAGGGAGTGGAACTCCCCTACTCACGGGCCAAACCACGAGAAGGTTGCGAGTTAGACTTTGATGATGACAACCATCCGCGTAACGTTTTCTTGAAGGTTCCACTAATCGCATGATTTTAATGCAGTTCCTCAAACCACGCCAGTTACTATTCTATTACTTTTGATATTTTACTCAAGCTATTATGAGAAATTCATTAACCCGGCACCTCCACCAAAACTCTAAAAAAAAATTTGAAATATTACAAACGCTCGTCAACTTTCATAACACAGTTTCTTTAAACTTTAATATATATATTGGCAATATATTCTTCTTTCTTGTTCAATCTAACAAAGTGTCGTGAATAAAATGTTCATTCCTAGTTCATTCCATGCCACGACATCAGCGATAACATGCTTAAAACAACAATATTTGTTTTGTAGTAAGTTGTTGGTTTGGAATGTAGATTGGCGTTCATGTTTGTTGTGTTGAGCTTTCTATGAAATGGATGACGTCTTCGGTGTATAAGGGGTCTATTGGACATTGCAACTTGTGTAAATATTGTATATTTGCGGGTACATGATCTAATGATGAAGCGCCTGACGGTGTGTAGTGTATTAGCGGTCTATCTGTGCGGCGTCCAGTATCGACTTTCGTTCTGACATTGGCATTGAAACCCTCGCGCTGATAGAGAGTTAGTTCGAGGGAATCCCAACAGGTGGCGCTGATGAGGGAACCACGGAATGTTCTATACCCTGTCTCTGTGAAGACGTCGTGTCACAGATAGCAGACTGGAGGCTGTTATCAGCTGAGGTCGTGGCATGGGATGGACTAGAAAGGAACATTTTATTCACGACACTTTGTTAGGTTGAACAAGAAAGAACAATATGCGGTCTCTACTACACACAGATGAAAGTATTGTCAATATTACAAGTTTAAAGAAACTGTTATATGAAAGTTGACGAGCGTTTGTAATATTTCAAATGTCTATTTTTTAGAGTTTTGGTGGAGGTGCCAGGTTACCGAATTTCTTATAATAGCTTGAGTAGTACCAGTCAAACGCTGTATACCTGTGATATGAATTTGAAATAAATAAATTACCAACAATTAATTGACTAAAAAAACAAAATAAGTCTGGTTAGGTCTTGTCAGTGTAAAGTCCTGGAAAATTAATTTAGATTGTCACTTATAAAAATGGTTACAAAACGAGTAGAATATACACTTGGTCAATCAGACTTGTAGTCGAAGAGCAATGTTTGGTGCAGTATTCTGAACCGGAAGTGGGGTGTAATTCACGTGAGAGAAAGTTAGTGGCTTGGTGTAACATCTCCACTCAACCGATGTATTGGTTTGGTCCGATCACAGGAAGGCATTACTTGAGGAGACGCAGACAATAGTGACGACCACGCCCCTGTACGCTGCTAGCTTCACACGGCCCGGTGGATACTGACGGAGTATCAAGTTGCACTGACTAGAGACAAGCGATCCTTGACTTACTTCTATTCTCTGCCAAAGAGCTTAGGACGTTTTTTACTTTTTAACACAAAAAGCTGACGCGTCCCAAGCTTCTATCTTTTTGTACTTTCTTGAGCATTGCTTCTAGAATCTACTCTTCTTCTACAGTGGCGGAGACAGGAAGAGAACTTTCCACACCCCCCGCCTCATTCATCATCTCTTCAGACAGGAAGTCTTAATAGTTATGACGATACCTTACTGTTGAAAACATCATGCCAACATTGCTAAATTTTGTGGTTTCATTGATACAATAAACGGTTTAGTTAGTTAGTTAGTTAGTTAGTTAGTTAGTCTTTATTTTTGTTGTACAATGGGTTACATGGATAATGGATAATAATCATGAAACACATGAAAAAAGAGCAAAAAATGGCGAGGTTCGATGACAGATCGTTCTTCCACCTAACCAGTGACTGACTTAGAATTACTTAATTATTTAATAACTTAACTTAAAATTAACTTAAAGAATACCTTAAAACTAACAACACATATTTCAAGGTTACACTATTACTTGATACAAGCCTAAACTCACTTATGTTTTGCAACAGTGCAGTAAAAATAAAGAAAGAGCATTTATAATAAATATGTATGTCATGAGATAGAAGTGTACCCAAGTGAGGGTTTTGATTTAACCTTCTATTTTATTTATATTTTTGAAGTAATATTTTTGGCTAAAATATATGTTTCAATAAATAAATTATTATTAATATTTTAAATGAATAGCTTTGGACTTTGGACTGTGACAGGTTAATAGCATTCATACTTCGGAGGCAGGAATTTGTAGTGAAAAGAAATGGTAGTTTTAGCTATGTTTTAAACAAAAAATGTAAATTGTCGGTGAAAATTATTTAAAGTTTTGCGGTGAATTTTCGTTTTCACCATGAATACCTGGTCTTTGTCAATGCAAAATGAAATCTTGACTAAACAATTGGTCAAGGAACCACATTTTCAATGTTCACTGTTTGCTTTATTGGTCAAAATAATAAATTTTCTACGTCGGTAAGTTGTTTGAAGTTGCGGTATGAAAGCTGCTGCTGTTGTCTGCGCCGACTGCAGACAGCGCGACTCAAGCAATCATGAGTACTTTGTAAAGAACGTTACTACGTCACCACGTGACCCCCTGTAATGTAATGTAACAGCTGTTGTCACCGACCACGTGACCTTGCGGCTGTGACGTCAGACACGTGCAATGTCAAGAGCGGCGGAGATTGCCGAGCGGACACGAGTGCGGGCACGTATGTGTGGTAGCGACGCTTATCAACTTATCTCTAGGGCGTCGACGGCGTCGCCTTGGGTGCGGGAGATGCCTCGGCTAGTTGTCATGTCACCACTGATGCTCAGAATCAGGCAGTGGCGTAGGAACGTTTGAAAGGGGGGGGGGGGGATTCCCCAGCAGCTGGGGTCTGGGGCAAAGTCCTAACCACCGGAGGCCCTTTCGCTAAGGCGATTTTTTTCTCACCTTTCTACAGTTATTTCGTCAAGTTTGAACTGAAAAATGGCAACTCAAGGGATGACCGTTTTATTTATGAAGAATATACACTTTGGTTGTTTTTTTTAATTTCAATTTGATTGACCAACTAAACCATCATGTGTATAAAAGTATGTTATGCACAATAATTGAGACAGTTTTGAAACAAGTTAAATTAATATCACAAAAACGTAAACTTAGCTTCCTGCACTCGGTTTCTGATAAAAATGTTTTACAATCTGTGATCTAAAAACTAAAAAATTGAACGTGAAGTTGTATATCCCCCCCACCCCTCCTACGCCACTGCTCAGCATCAACGCATACTTGTAGTCTGTACTCATTGCCGCGGTGAACTTTATTTCTTGTACTAAATCCTAAATCCTAAGTCTAAATCCTTTCTTGTATAATACCTACAGTCTAGTATAGGCCCATCTCGAAGCACCCGGACGGAATATGGGTTGAAACATGGAAGCTGAATGAATCTCGATTACTTTGTAATAAACGCCAATCTTATGACTTAATTAGAGATGTAACCCTAAACGTCGTTCTCAATATGAATTAACTATGAATTGACATTTGCACATTATCATTAATAGGAACGCTCTATCGATATAACCGTAATAACTGTTATGTTATGGCTAGGAGTCGGTCTTTGTTTAGTAAACTACACAGTTGAAATGTGAACGAGTCAAGTCCAGCATGGCTCCCCTCACAGTAGCTCTGAGCTGGGCATAACTTCTCGGGCTCAAGTGCTATTTGAGAGCTGGTGCTCAGTAATTGTGTCCTATTTCCATGCAATTATTATGGCTTAAATTTGTTTGGCACAAGTTCAAGTAGTGAGTGTCAGGGCTGGGCGAGGATCACGTCCAGGACCCTCGTCAACTCTCTGGCCACAGTTGCGGGAACAACGCACGCAAACCAACACCCATGAAACAACTAACATATTCGCTACTGTCCACAAGAGAACAGCCTAGTAGAGAGGGTTAGGATATAAAGCGCATCGTAACAGAAGAATGTTATTGACGCTTACGACTAGCTACGACGAGAGGACATGGGTACCTACGTTAGCAAGAAAATGCGATTAGTTATTAACTACGATTGCCAACCTGATAAATCTCTGTATACCCAAACCAACCGAGGTTTTCTACACTAGTCCTATATACATAAGCGGAGTTTATTTCGTTCTCCCTGTCAATGACCACCATGTCAAGAATTGGAGAGAATCAACCAGTGGTGCCGGCAACCTAGCCACGGTATAAACAGACTTCTTCAGCATGATACATCAGTCCCCTGGGCCCCGATTCATGTACATTTATCCCGGGTATAGGTGGTATAAGGACGGTATAATGCAGGACATGGCAGGATAAGGCCTGGTTAAGTCTGGGCAACTCTCATCCAATCAAAAATTTCCAATGCAACAACAGACACAACAAATGTTATTTTCCACTGCATTCCACAGCCATGTAAATCAGCAAATTAGCAAAGAACACTGAAAATTTCCACCATCTTTTGTTTTACTTTTCATTTAGTGACAGGAGTTTGCGTGAATTCATTTAAAGAAAAGAAAAGGCTTATTATTGCCGTAAATTTTGGAATAGCCTAGGACTATCATACCAATCTTTATCTGCATTAGGCTTTTAGTATCAAAACTATTTTGTGCGGGATGTTTTGAACAGGGTCGTGCAGGTCCTATTTCCTATTATTATGGCTTATTGTTTGCAAAGTGTTATGTCAGCTTGAATTGGACCTGTACCTATGCCATTGGAACAAGGCCACACATGTAAATAATAAAATTTTACTACATCGGAACAGCCTAGGAGAGGTTAGATTTCGTTTAATGAAAAAGTAATGACAACTTCACTGTTTTAAGACATAGGGTACCTAGTTGCAAAAATGTCGCCATTGTTTACACGTATGTTTCTTATACCCACCATCGAGGCTACATAGTCCTTTACATGAATTGGATTCGATTTCGTTACCGCCTTATACCACCGTAAATCGGGCTTAATACCGGTATAAAAATGTACATGAAATCAGTCCCCTGAAGTTAATAACTCCACTATGAGCGCACTCGCTCTTGTCACAGCCCAGCCACGACATGGCTCGTTCTACGCGAGCCAAAGCTCTCAGATATGTAGAAGCTCTTTGGGAATCCCTGTACCACGTGACATTCACGTCACGTGTGCGCACGCGCGGGGAATTATCACCGGAGAATATACAACGTGGGGTGGATTATCTAGATTCCAGGGCATTACTGCAGTTTAGGTTGGTAGTTGACTAGGAAGCCACAGAGAGAAGAGGAAAGTTGGAAACTGACACAATAACAGTCATTTTCGCACACGGAGAATCAGGTGGAATTATATAGCTAGGTTAGCGTTCATTTGCAATAATAAGATTCAAGAGAGATTTTCGTGCATCTCAACTTCACATTTTTTTGAAAACCGGATAAATACATACATGCAACATAATAATGCAACATGGCAATAATTTTCGTTCGTGATGATGATCAAATTAATTACCTCTGTACGCCATATATGTTTATTTTGTTATGTTCATTGGCTTTGTAAAAAATAAAATAATTTAATAATATATTTAAACAAAACGATAAATAATTAATTAAATGACGTCGACAGGTTTGGCATAATCCACAACAACATTGAACAATCAGTTGTGTGACTACGTGGTTCGACTCTATACTATAAATAGGTTTGTTTCCCCCATAGAGTGGCGTTACATCTATAGAGCACCCTGACCCGCCCACTACAGTCCTAGGAAGCTGTTGTGAGTCTGTTTACTTTATGATTACTACACAACGATAATGAGTACATTAAACTCCACGCAGTGTTGTGCTGTGCCCGTACAACCAGTATGTTTACTTTCGAATAGTACACACTGACAATCAGTTGTGTAGACTACTCTATAAATAGGTTTGTTTCCCCCATAGAGTGGCGTTACATCTATAGAGCACCCTGACCCGCCCACTACAGTCCTAGGAAGCTGTTGTGTGCGCTGTTTACTTAATGATTACTATACAACGATAATGAGCACAGTAAACTCCAGCAGTGTTGTGCTGTGCCCGTACAACCAGTATGTTTACTTTCGAATAGTACACACTGACAATCGCGAAACAAATGCATATTTCGGGTTTTGAGAGAACAGTTATGTATTTATTGATTTATTTACGTCTATATAAAGTACATATTATTTACAAAAGTGAAAAATAAATAAAGATAAGATCTCACAACTTCACAAAAAATTTAAGTATTTTTTTAAATAAGAATATTAAACAGCTAGGCCTATCTATATAAAATATGAGAAAATAAATAAGAGTAATAATCACATATTTTTGTCCCTATCAACGGCAATACGCAGCCATACATAAATAATATTAAATCAATACAGTTTGTAGTTGGTGTCTTGAAAAGAAAATGCTCCAAGGGTTATGTGTGGTGTTCGAATTGTGAATCTTTGTTGTTTAGATGTGAAACATAGTCGTGCATACTTTCTGTAAGATTTGCTGAGGTCACCGCACTCGTCCGAGTAAGCCTGTGTGTTTGCATGCGATTTATCAAGATCAGAAACAAACTTATATGAAGCCTTACGTGCGCGGAGTTACAACGTGTGTAAGAGAGGGAGGGTAAGAGGTACGAGGCTTCGTGACGAGGTATACGGCCAGGATATAGAGGAACAAAACAACAGAACAGAGGGAGGAAGTCGGGGTACGTGCTATAGAGATACATAGAATGTCCACTCAATTACAACTGATTGATCTAGGCTACATTCGAATGTAAAATAATACTATAATTGATCTAAATTGTAGTTGTTTCTAAACCTTGTGTGTCATATGCTACTCATTGCAAAAATATATAGTTTGTCTGTAGGCCTATAGCATCATTCTACGGTGCCATAATTAGTTTCAGTTATATAAGCAAGGTAATTGAAATTAAAACTTAACGACCTAGATGTCTATCACACTCATAGTGTATCGAAGTTGGATAATTGGCAATTAACATCAGAAACAAACAACTATTTTATTTTCCGTGTAGTTTTCTCGCGGGCGTGTTCAGTTTTTAGATTCAATATGCAGTGTATGGTAATGGTATTCGTGGCTCGCGCACGCAACGCTGGTTTAGTATTCACTTTGACTCCATTGTCCGCAGTAATCATCGGCGCACGTTTGATTAAAACACCCGGTGCTTGGTTGACATAACCCACCGCTTGCTCTAATTATGTAGGCCCAGTCCACTATTATCAGAGTAAGTGTGTAGTTACAGACAAACGTGGGTTTCCGGTCCGGTGTAGTATTTCCTCCTGCCAGAGTAGCTATACTTCCGGTGTACGATGACAAGTGTGACGCTGCGCGGTAACTAGTGCGCAGCGGGACGGATCTAGGCCCCACGTCTGGGCGCCAAGTATGTATTCCTTTTGCCTGTCGTACAAGGCGAGGAAAGAGGCAAACATCAGCTATGTAAGTAAGGGAGTATTTTACTAGAGACGAGCTCTGGCAGTCGTCGTCGGGGACCTGTCTCCCTTCCCTTGACGACATCCCTGACGACTTCCCCGACGTGAGAACCCCCCCCCCCCTCCCCTTGCATGTGGCTGGTTTTGACCAGAATGGGCCTTTCATTCCCACATTCCCTAGGTACCTAACCCTAACTGATCTACGTTTGACGAAGTCAGGTTTTGGAAATTACTACCATTACCAAAGAAAACTCTGGTGGCTTATTTACGGTCAGTCACTAAAGAAACTAAAACAAATTTGAAAATGTACTCCGATCACGACAACCACACATTCTAACGTGACCTTGGTGCAAATCACAGCCCCGTGGGTTAGTCCTATCTATCTCCGGGCATAGTTCGACCGTCCCCGGGGGGTGGCGCCTCTTACCGTGTACGTGATGGTGTTGAGCGGCGGCAGGTTCATGCGGGAGGTTTTCTTCTCAGCCAGGGGTGCGCCATCTTTGCCGCCCTCGCCGTCTGGAACACAAGATAGAACAACACGTCAGCACAAGATATCAGTGATCAGGGAAGCAGGTTCATGCGGGAGGTTTCGTTGTCATGGCAACGTAACATCACTCAATAAGTTATATAGTTTGATACAATCTTAAAACTGTCAAGTTTAATTACTGTGATAACAAATATAAATCATTAACACTCAAGAGTGTCAATTATGATAAGATTTGATGAGATGCTATTTTTAAACAGATAATACAAAAGAATAATGCAATTGATAAAGTACACGCAGTACATGTAATTGCCCTTCCTGTGCACGGTTGCTACGAGGCCGATTATATAGAGCACTGCCTCTTAGATGTTACTGTGGTTCCTCGTTGGAGACACGAGTAGCATCTAGGAGGCAGTGACACACTGAGCCAGGCGAGGTTAATCTTTACGACGATTGCTATTTAATACAGCATTATTGTTTAATACATTTAGTTGGACTTAAAACAATACAACAATGACTGTTAAATCCCATAGCTTCTCGCGCAGAGCATTTCTCGTAAAATGCGAGATTAAATTACTACAACCGTTGTAGGGAGATGTTGTGTAAGTGAACGTTTGTTTGTGAAGGAGTTAGGCCAATGTCATTCAACCTTTATTTTCAGTGTCATGTTCAAAGTGTATTAAAAATAAATTTTGAACACTTATGGAGGATTTCAAGTAGATTTACATTTTCTTGATAATTCACCAACTAAAGGTAATTTTACATTGTACTGGTCTAACCTTCACCTATAGGACTTACGTACGACGCAAATATCATCATTTGGAAAGCTGGCACCAGAGTCCAGAGAAGGATTATTGTTTACTTAAAAAAAACACGGTGAAGATATGGCTAAAAGCGCATTCCAAATATTTACACATCCTCCGAAGTAAAACGCAAATTGATATTTATGGATTTATTGTATTGTAACCGAGTGAAACGTTGTACAACTCGTCGATATCTCGAGGTTCAGACTCGCAACATTCAGCACACGTCGTTATCACCATGTCAACAGGCGTAGAAAGCCTGATTCCGACTATATCAGGGCGAGGCCTGTTTCAAGTACGACGCAAATTAAGGGAAATTGGGGATATCAAACAGATAAAAAATCGTTATCAATAGGACCAACAAACTGTCTTGACAATTAATCTAACGCGCGAAGTGTTGTTTGATAAGATAACACGTTTGGATTAAATACTTTCAGGATTTCTCAATTTCATTAATAGGAAAACACTCCATCAATGTAGGCCTAATTGATTATATGTAAATCAACACAGAAATTACAAAATCCATCTCAGCGGGGTATCAAACCACGGTCTTCCAATTGCCGGTCGGACGCTTAATTTATAAGCAAATAAAAAAAAATACGAAAGAAAAGTGATGCGTATACTAAGGAGATTGGCTCCCTATAATTAATACAAATACAAAGTAATCGCGTAGAAGCTTCTAGTTTGTCGTCAGATGTCAGCACAGTTGAACGCAATTCATACCGCGAAGAATGTGAGTGAATTTCTCGGGTAGGAAATATTTCACATGATTAATTATCCACAGCCAATTTAATGGTTGTTTTGTTATTTATGAAAACCCATTTTACTTGACACAAAACAGATAAGTTACACTTTAAAACGCTCCATTCTCTAAACGACTCACGCATAATCAATACCGTACAATTAACTTGATAAATTAATGCACGGTAAAAATATGACAGGATATAGATTCGGGACATAAATTCAATTTTAGAGAAAATTGAAATTTTAATTCGCGCTACTTTCATGCTCGACTCGGCCGGAAAGGTATTAATCATAGCTTTTATTAAGTGGGCTTAAGATCGCGTATTTATGCATCGAGGATGAATAAATCACAGAGGTTTAAACCCAGGGCGAGTCCTGGAACATCGTACCAAGCTCCACGCAATGCGAGGGAACAACTTGGGAGAGAAACGGGAATAATTCTGTTACCGAGGACTACACATAATCTTCAGTAAGGAAGCATAGCAGAGACTAATTCAGCGGGTAAAAGTGGTTTAAAGCATACTAATCTTAGAAGGGGTTAAAATTTGGTAAGATATCTCGAGTTTATATATAAAAGACAAAAAGATAAGCTTGGTTTTTAAACGAATGGAAAAACTATGAAATATATAGTAGATTTGAATTTATTTTGTCCACTTTACCTTGTATATAACAATATAAAATAAGGAACCAAGATGCAGAATATACTTTGCGATGAACATTATGATGGTTTCGCGTCGTACAAGCGGAACACCGTAGCCTACTATCAGCGTCTTGCGATATGTGATATGCAGACTACAATGTAAAATATACGAACACAAAAAGAATACGTCTACTCAAGCATTGTCTATTTTGGAGGATCTTATTTCTAAAACCAGAAAGCGTTGCTGCAATCACATGAAAGCGACTATAACAATGGCCTGCACCCCCCCAGTCTCGAAATAACCCAGAACCTCGAACCAGCCAAATGAAAAGTACTCGGGAATGACGAGTGTAAAACATCTCTGGGAGAGGGGTCACATTTAGTTAGGCCCGTGTTCAATATTCATTTCTTGAGTAATCTGGAACTGCGCGGAGAGGGAGGAGGCGAGACTGGAACACTTGGGGTGATTGCCAGCAGAAAACATGGCGGATAGTACCTTTAGGTAGTGCAATAACTGTCGGCACCATGTGTATTAACAAATTAATTAGTTACAAAAATTCGTGAGAATTTAGTTTAAGCTAGTTTAATTCATAATTATAATGTTTTATTTTCTTACACCGGGGTTTTTAATCACAAAGCTAAGCCAAGGTTAAACTAAACCAAACTATTACCAACTTAATTTCAAAAATGGTTAACCGTAAAGTTAGTCCAAACCACGAACTATTAGACTTAAGAACTAATTATGGTTAAAATCATCGACTAGAAGTCAAACACAAATTTGCTAAGTACGGCAACTTATTTTGTATGTTGTTGGCGCCACTAGGGTTAAGACTACCCAAGGCTTAGAATGTGATTGGTCCGACCCGCAGGAAACATGAAGAAGTAATCACACTTCATTACATTGCTCGAGCAACAGACCCAACAGTTGGACATTCTGAGAGCAGCATGGGGCTAATTCTGGACTCCAACCAAGATGAATATTGGAACACTTTAGATTGGTCTTGAGGGACGAGTTGGATCAGTCAACTTAGTCCTTAGTAGCCGATCCATACTGGAACACAGCGGTTGTGTTTAAACACACTTGTCTTTAATGTGAACTATTGCTGAGCACCGTATGGTTTCCTATGCACTCTGGTGCCATTAAGAGGGCACTTCCCAGCAAAGAAGTGGGCACAAAACTTTGCTCACGGAACAAGGTCTGATTGCCAAACTAACAGAGCCGGAAGACTCAAATAAATACTGGATTGTAATGGAGAGCTTCATCTTTGCCAGTATGCTATACAATTGTCAGTATCTTTGAATGCGTTTTATGCGGATTTTTGCAAAATGGGAGTCTTGACAATACTTTGCATATTTTTGGTGTATTTTTTTAGAAAACAATTTTTTTTAAATCAATTTCTAAATGACACACTAGCATAAATTTTAGCTTCATAAGAACTTTGTTTCTAGTATAAAGCACTATCTTCAATTGTTCATCAGTCAGACCCCCCCTATTGTATAATCACACATGCAGAACGCAGATAAAAAGACACGACAAACGTACTGCATAATCCCGAGCTGTGTAAGGATTACTTAATATCCTTGAATAAATTGCGGGGTCAACGGTCTTGGTCTTCTCTTTTATAACACCTGGTAAATAAAGGTGGGAAGCAAATCAAACATTGGACTCTAACTGGCTGGTTTTATTTATTTAACAAAGAAGGAGCTTTAGAGTTGTAATATCACGTGTCCTGTGTTATAGCTAGCAAGTAAGAAGGTCGCCTGGTTGTCTTCTGAACAAGGTAGGTAAGAAACCCAGCCTGGTTCAAGCAAGTCACTGTATGTTTCGGTTCCTCAAGGTCCAGGTCTCGTGATATGCTCAGTAACAACCAGCAAGTAGGGACATACTCGAGGCTGCAGTACTCGCTCGTATGCATGTTATCGAGATGTGATGTGAATACATTAGCTTTGTAGCCGTGACTACCTACACCAATTAGCAGTCGTAAATTAACCCACTTCCGTCGTCTACATTGCAATTTGTCAGATTTACGTACGACAAGTGAAATACTGACAGTAGCCGTGTCAATATTTATGAAGTATTTAGTGATCATCTTTAGAACAGTTAAAAAATGTTTTCTACAGAGTAAAGATTTTCGAATCGGATGAAAACTTAACAAGTATATAATTATAGCCTATGGTTGAGGAGAGATTATCAAAAAGTTCATGTGTTATTTTTATAGAAACGATGCCCAGTAACGTGTCGACATCGTTCACAAAAAACTTTGGTAGTTCAATTCATAGTTTACACACGTATAAAACATATTGAAAACGTTTGTCCGGTAGCAAAGTTGGCCTTTCGAAAGGAGACAAAAATGATTTTTTTTTGGTGGGGGCAAAATACATTTGTGGATGATTTTTGGCCATGACCACAGACACTATGCTATTCATGAGTGAATCTACTCACCGACGATCGAGGGCACGTCAATGAAGGAACTGACATACTCCACCGCCGTCCTCCAGCCCCACGAGACCGTGCTAGACAACATGTCCATCTCGCTGCATCCACAACCAGAGATACTCCCTCATCCCACTGCAGAGTGTCGACAACACTCGTGCTACCGGCACAGTAGGCACATCCCACTGCTGAACACTGATATCCCACTGCTGAACACTGATATCCCACTGCTGAACACTGATATCCCACTGCTGAACACTGATATCCCACTGCTGGGCGTGGACAGAACACGGCCTTTTGGGCGGTCACGAGGGCCGGTAAAGAAGTTTCATATCCCACTTCTGAGTGTGGACAGGAACACTCGTACTACGTACAAAACACTGACTGCCGTTGCCGTCAACTCACAAGAGACAGAATATCAGAGATATCCAATCTCACTAGGCACTAGAATCGCACTGCCTCCTAAATTCACATAGCGTTGGCAGAGCACAGCCTTCCAAACTCACAAAACACCGGCTGGGCAAGGCGAAGCCTTCTAAACTAACGCGAAACATCGTAAGACCAGTGCCTACTGAACTAACTCAACACTGGCAAGTTGGCAAGCCTTCCAGACTCTTGAATTGCACAGCTTTCTAAATGCAAAACACCGGCGAGGCGAAGCCTTCTAGACTCCCGAGACACCGGAATCACACTGCCTTCTAAACACAAACACCGGCTGAGCGAGGCCTTCTAGACTCCCGAGACACCGGAATCACACTGCCTTCTACACCACACACAGCACCGTTGTCGCGCAGTCTGGGACGTTGCTGGTTATTGTAAACAAGTCACGTGCAGGCCTTGTCCTTGGTGCAGCCGGTGAATCAACGGGCGTTAAAGTAATTGCTATTTACACCTTATCTTAACGTTTGTTCAAGCATTTCGTTAAGATTTTAGAGCCATTTAGTAGGTAAATTACGTTTAACCGTACTAAAAATTGAGTAAACAGCATTCGTTTTGAACACATTCACGTTATAACCAAGACTTGTCACAATTTGGACACGAAAACTTCTAAAAAATCAATTTTTTCACACTCTTTTGTTTTTTTACTCGCGACTTTAGTTTTAAGTCAACCATGCTATAATGCAGAAACCACACTAAAAGTCTGGCCTGGCGCTTAGCGGCTCGACCGTGCTGGACATACGGAAACAGGTTTGGTGATGGTTGTCAAGAGAAACGAACAAGGCCGTGTCTCGTATGGTATAACACTAAGGACGGGTTCATTATACCGCAGAAGACGTGTGTAGCTTGAGCGTTATCACCGGTTGTAACAGTTACTGATAACCTGACATCACGCGGTACAACTACCTATCTGCACTAGGGTGATTACCACGTTCAAACCGTCAACGTTTTCTTACAAGTATAGAGGAGTAAAAAATATTAAAATTTTCCCACTTTTAGGTGCACAAACCGTATAACAAGCTGAAAATTTAACCAAGTGTTCTCAACACCCTGATTAAACTACTGTGTAAAAATTACCCGAAATCACTTTAGCGGAAAAGGGTTTTAAAAAATGGCAAACGGGTAACTTTTCAAAAAAAGGGAAGTTTTGTAACATCATTAAGAAATAGCTGGAAGCTGATCGTCTGGACAAAACTGCACATACCTTGTTTTAAACACTACTTTTTAATATCCATAAACGTAATAAAAGGCAAAGGCCAACAATTTTGATTTGGTATAGTCTGTTTTACACATAAATAGAACCCGAAATGCATTTTTAAACCGTTTCGCAATATTTCAATCTCATTCTTCAGACGAAATATGTAGAATTATCTAACACTTATCCAGCAATAAAGTCATCTATGTGTCTGCTTCGATAAAAAAAATTGACGACTTGAAAAATGTATATTTTAAAACATTGATTGTACGCTCGAAGCCGCGTATGCTGTATTGTACACTTTTCCCGCCAAAATATAAACATAGCTAAATTAAATTTTGAAACATTATATACACGCCAACTAGTAACATATGTTATCAAAACTCAACTAATACAACCATTTTACATCAGGCATTAGTAAGAATGTCATAGAACCTGTTCAAAATAAAATGGAACCCTACACAATAAATCACAAAATATGCACTGTACTTGTTCTTAACATAGAAAATCAGCATCACGTGACTACATACAAATTTATACACTCTCTCAACAATTCATTAAATTATAAAGAGCCTTTTAAAAGGCTACATGGGCTTACAATGGGCAACTTCAATGATTTATGGAGGACTAACCAATATTGAAATTTTCACTTTTAGGTGCACAAACTGTATAACACGCTGATTTTATAACCAAGCCTTCCTTAGGCCATCACAAATGTGTGGTGCAAATGTACCCAAAATCACTTTAGCGGAAAAAGGTAAAACAAAAAATGGGTTAAAACGGCAAAAAGTGAAAAATATATGTTTTATTTCACTATTTCTTCCAATTTTGCTTTAGAATCTCCTTGTATACAATAAACAATCTTCACATAGAAACGTAAGTAATAAGTATATGAAATTAAATCTATATATTACATTTTCTTATAGTATGTTAGAAAATAAAATGGGTCATAAATGGAAAGAAATTAATTGAAATTTTCTATTTCACCCTGCTAGTTACATCATATGTTAAGTTGTATTTAAATTTACTACTACATGGTCAAATTCCTTTGTTTAAAAAATAAATAAAACCTCAGATGTGATTTTTGTCGCTTTGTATTTTTAGATTACTCATACGGGTTACACTGCTGAAATGATCCCGACTTTTCCTTATGTATATGAAACGTTTTGTAAAATTATATCGAATTTACACACACCCTTTTTTATTAATATAATTAAGACTATAAAAGTATCAACATGGTAAATTGGTTGGCCTAATGTTAAATTTAAGAGCTGTGCTGTGTTTTATTTAAATGTTGCTGTGTGCTAAAATAGTTTGAAACCTTCATATTGTATTGTGATTTTAATGGCGATAACATTGTTAATAACACTACACAACACAATATGTATTTCTAAACACAAATAATTGCCAAATTTTCATGACATTGTCCAGTTGTTCAGCTCCTTCCCCCAGTTTGGCTTTAAAATAATACATGCACACAACGCATAAAAATTGAAGCGACTGTACGATCCACCTACGTTATGATTGCTCATCTCTTCTGTGTTTACATATCTTTACTACCAATGCAATAAGCATACAAATTTGTTGACGCGTATTAAATCAAAGTCCCTCCACTGAAATATGTGTGGTATATCGTTTCTTACCGCATCTTCCCATTCGTGTTATCAAGCGTTATGCTCCAACATACTTAAACCTAAATGATCGTATGCTCAACTCTACTCAGGTTATTGTAAATAATTACAAATACAAAAATGAATTGGTGAAAGGGTGCAAGAGCTTTGCTAAAGGATAATATCAGTTCAGTCCTGTTAGATATTTCGAACAGGACAGTTCGTTCAGTATTTTATAACTCGGTGCCAGATTATTGTGTTAATTCACTAATTTTGTGGAAGTTTTTATTGTAGTCTACGAATGGTTGTGCATGTTGTTTTACTTTTTTCTTTTAATGTAAATCATGAATAATCATACAAAATAACCTGGAAATGGGTGTTTACTGACTGCAATGTATAATAATATAAGACTAATAAATTATACATTTAACAAAACTCACACAACCGCACATTTATTAAAATAGGTGACAAGGACGATTTTGCAATCCCTTCGGCGAAAGAATATATCAAATCAACATTTCACAGAACTACCGTGTGTGGTATTTGTGATGGCAAGGAAGGCCCATTAGTTTCCACAGAATATAAAAAAGATTTTGACTATAAGAAAGGCTTTGTTACACTTATAAAATCGTTTGGAGATAGGCAGGACGATGTGGCTATTCAAGTTCTTAAATACCGAAAAAGTACAGTTGACAGTTTCCCATACAAATTTCACCAATAATGTAAAACTGTTTATACAGACTCACGCAAACGTGAAAGAGCAAAAAAAACATTTATCTGAAGAAGGCACTACGTACAATGTAGGCCTACCAACTGAGTCTAAACGCCGTGCTAGGAATGAATCACTTAAATTTGATTGGAATATCAACTGTTTCATTTGTGGCGAGGTAGAAGATAAATTTAAACGAGGGCGTTTGTTTTTACTTGTCGACATGAATCCTGTTCGAGTCAGAGAGTCTGTTTTGCAAGCCCCATTTACTAGAGGTGATCAAAATATAAGCAAACGAATTTCATTTGAAAGCGATCTCTTTGCTGTAAACGCGAGGTATCATCGAAACTGTTATCAAAAATACACAAGCACAAGAAACATCAAATCCGCAAAAAAAATATCAAACCAATAACAAATATGACCAAGCCGCAGACTTTATTTGGGATTCTTGCAAAGACTCGATTGAAAACGGAAAAAATAATACAGCTCCCTAAAGTTTTGGAAATGTACATTCAATTTTTAAATGAAGTGAGTTGACACTGAGATATCAAATGCATTCCGTCCTTTCGCCATTAAAATAAAAATTTCAGAAAAGTATTCAAACCGTGTTGTTTCATTCTCAGTCAGGACCATTTATCCGGAATCATGAGGGACCTTGTGTAATGGAAAAGTTGAAAGATTTTTTCTGCACTTTTAGAACAAAGCTCTTGTGCACTGATTCCGATAAATGCCCCTGCTATCGAAATGGACTGGATTGTACAGATATTTGCCTATGTAATCGAGACTGTTACAACGTGTTCAATTTTCAAGACACATCTTAAATCACTAAAATGATGACCAAAATTAAGGAAAAGCGGTCATGAAAATATGAATTCTACGAAATCATCCAAATACAAGTTAATGTTCATAACATTTTCTTTTTTCCTAGGTCTAATACATTCGGGCAGTGTTACCACGGCGTTAACCTAAACTGATGTGATTTCGCGAGTGTTCGTAAGACTTTGCACTAAAGAAACCATAAATCATTGAACTTTTTTTATTTTATGTATTATTTATTTATCTATAACAACAGGTATCAAAACCCACAAATGTTAGGTATAACTAAAACTAAACAATCAACAAATATGCAATTCAAAAACATACAAATACGTTACCTATACCAATCATTAAAATTAATATAATATGAACAAGTATTAAAAAATTTAATTTTACAAACAAATACAAACAAGAAAAAAATTGCTCATCATAAGCCCTTTTTGCCCCTTGTAAGCCCATTTAGCCTTTTAAAAGGCTCTTTATAATCAATGAATTGTTGAGAGAGTGTATAAATTTGTATGTAGTCATGTGATGCTGATTTTCTATCTAAAGAACAAGTACAGAGCATATTTTGTGATTTATTTGGTAGGGTTCTATTTTATTTTGAACATGATCTATGATATTCTAACTAATGTCTAATGTAAAAGGGTTGTATTTGTGGAGTTTTTAAACATATGTTACAAGTTGGCGTTGTATATAATGTTTCAAATTCAAATTTAGCTATGTTTATTTGGCGGGAAAAGTGGACAATACAGCATACGCGGCTTCGAGCGTACAATCAATGTTTTAAAATGTACATTTTTCAAGTCGTCAATTTTTTTTATCGAAGCAGGACACATAGATGACTTTATTGCTGGATAAGTTTTAGATAATTCTACATATTTCGTCTGAAGAAGAGATTGAAATATTGCGAAACGGTTTAAAAATGCATTCGGGGTCTATTTATGTGTTAAAACAGACTATACCAAATCAAAATTGTTGGCCTTTGCCTTTTATTACGTTTATGGATATTAAAAAGTAGTGTTAAAAACAAGGTATGTGCAGTTTTGTCCGGCGATCAGCTTCCAGCTATTTCTTAATGATGTTACAAAACTTCCCCTTTTTTTGAAAAGTTACCCGTTTGCCATTTTTTAAAACCCTTTTCCGCTAAAGTGATTTCGGGTAATTTTACACAGTAGTTTAATCAGGGTGTTGAGAACACTTGGTTAAATTTTCAGCTTGTTATACGGTTTGTGCACCTAACTTCTTTATTTGAAGAGCTAGAGCAAATTCGTTACAGGCCTAGTAGTACTGCTATATAGGCCAGTACCGGTATGAAAATTGTCACAATTAAAAAAAAGTGAATTTTATTGAGAACGATTAAGTGGCGATCGATCTGTATCAAAAGTGTTTTTTTTTTTACGAATATTGTCACCCCATTATCTGCACACATTGCTAGAGTGATAAAATAATGAAAACGCTCCAGCACAGATGTAATATAGAGGTGAATGGCTCGTTTCGTGCGTCTCGAAATAGCTCGGTTCACCTTGAAACCGCGCGAGGATACGAACTAACTAGACGAATGTTGGGTTCATCTGAATGCTCGAGTTAGTTTCGAGTTAGATGGGCGAGATGAAGAGAGTGGGGGGACCAAGTCGTGCGGCCGGCACGTAGATAGTTTATAGTCGGTGTTTGAATGTATAATTCTGCCATTTGGTAAGACGCAGCAGGAGCCAAGAACCATGCACGTCAGAAACTAATGAATGAATGGAAGAGGTTCATCTATCGAGGACGGCTGCTACAAGTGATTGGGAAAGTTCTTCAAAATAAGGAACTTGGTAAACTTACGTACTTACATCTAGTTCGCGTCACCATTCAAAAATAGGAACTGGCAAGTTCCTCAAAAGGAACCAAAATCTTACAATGTTATGGAATGGGGCAGTACGTCAAAATTTTATTTCTTGTAGGACATTTTTGCGGATGGAACCTAGCTCAAAATAACCTAAATTTTAATTTTTCCTGTGGATCATTTTAAAAGAACCTTGTACAAAATAAAAGTTGGAGCACGTGTGCATTTTCGCTGTCCATCTTTCTAAAACTTGGCTATTTCTTTCCAAGAATCTTTCATTATTTATCTATTAGTAAACACTATCAACTGGACAACACGTGTTCACCACACAAAAACACACAAACACACAAAAACGTTCCAACTTGCAACATATGAATGGAAGAGCGCGAAGTTTGAACTAGTTATATCATCATGGTTTTATTTATACTAATGAGCAATATATAACTGAGTCACACTGACCCATTCTCTCATGGCACACGCGCCTGCACCAAATACTGTGAAGCCGATTACAACTTGTCAGTTTCTTCCCTTGCAGGTTGAGCTAGATATTATGATCAAGTACTGTCTTTTAGTATGTTTCATTCTTTCGCAAGTCGCAACCATTAACACTAATGACTTGATAAGTAAACAACTTGAGATTTCGAGTCACATTTGTCGTGTCTTTCACAATTCTATCCATCCAAAGGTTTTTCTTATAGTTGATTCGAGACTGATAAAAATCATCTCTTCTACTTTAGTTTGTTATTGTTGTTGCTTTCAAAACGCTTTTTGACCTCGCGATTCTTAGGAAACACAACTACTATATTCACTTCAAACTTTTTCTAACTCGTACATCGTTTTTGTCAGTTAAAAATATAAAAGCACTTTTATAGCGTGATTTTTCGGGACCATTTCCTTCGCCGGTAATCCATCAGGTTGATATGAAACTGTGGACAGATGTCGTATTTTTTACTAGGTGATGTTTGCGAGGTGGTATTTGCCACTTTTCTCAATTACAATGAACAGAGGAATGCTTTGAGCCAAATTCTACCTAGGGCCCAAACGGGGTAAAGTTCTAATCTCAATTAAGACATTCATTGAATTTACACTCTTAAAAATAATGGAATGACAATTAAACAAACTATGCATGTTCCGAGATTTGAACCCAGAATCTTGTGCATTGGAATCAAAGAGGATCTCGATAAAGCAGAGAACCAACGAGCAACGCTTGATGGATAGAAGGCCAATAATTAAACAACCTCTGACTAGGTTTACAGGGGCTCGAACCCAGGACCTTGTGCACTGGAATCAGGAGGACCAACGAGCGACACACAGCACATAGGCTACATAGCTGCTCCGATGCAAGTAAACAGATGCGCGCGGTTTCGGCGGGCCAATGAGCGATCTGTGTTTGAAATCGGGGACCGCTGATTGGCTGCACACTTTAACACAACACCACTTCCAGCGCCCCTGGCGGGCTCTCTCTCAACCAAACCAACTGGTGGCAGCAGTGGACATACTGACGGGCGGGCTTGTGCATCCAGGGCACGGTTTTGTCACACCCCTGGCGGGCTCTCTCTCAACCAAACCAACTGGTGGCAGCAGTGGACATACTGACGGGCGGGCTTGTGCATCCAGGGCACGGTTTTGTCACACCCCGTGCAATACATAATTAATTACCCGACTCATTTAAACATTAATTATAACAGGCTGAACCCACTAGACTAAGTAGGACTACTTTGCCGAACACGGCGCGACCTCTTTATTCATGGGGTAATTATTCAGCGCTGCCTGTGCAAAGCACGGCCGGGGGGGGGGGGGGTACTGTCACACGAACAAACCGCCGTGGACAAGTGAATAGAAACACCGTTAATGCGGGGGGGGGGGGGGGGGGGGGGGTACTGTCACAAACAAACCGCCGTGGACAACTTGAATAGAACCCCCGTTTCAAGATGCTGGGGGGGAGGGGAGAGGGGGGGTAAGCCTGAACAAAAACCGCCTGGACAAGTGAATAGAAACACCAGTATAATGCGAGGGGGGGTGGAGGGGGGGTACTGTCAACGAACAAACCGCCGTGGACAAGTGAATAGAAACACCGTTAATGCGGGGGGGGGGGGGAGGTTATGTCGAGCCCCCGCAGTAAAATACAATAACATGTGTTCGAGAAGCTCGATACGCTCCTACAGGCGGCTTCGAGGGCTTTATGTAAAACCAGGCTTTGTAATGGTTAATAATTTATATTGATAAATTAATCAGAACGCAGTAAATACAATTTGAACATTAGAGGTGGCTCAGATGCTGGATTGGTCTTCGGTTCGATTCTAACCTTTGGCAATACTGACTAATATAGGTTATTTCCAAGATATGCATTCATCACGGAATGCTGGAATGAAATGGGGAAGAAAAGCCGTTGGACATAAAATAAATAATTACAAAATTGAATTTAGAGTCTACCCACTCAGCCATATAACAGATTTTCAGTGGGGGACAGTAAACCAAAGCGACCAAGCCAACCCTGTAGGACCCGACGCAATCAACGAGTGGCTCGATAACCAACCAGAGATCGATATTTTTAACAGGCAATATAGCAATCAGTGGTATGGACAGTACGCGTCCCGCGGATTAACATTCCTTCCCAACTATTCAATGCCCCAAGTGCCTGCCACAGCTGAGGGATCGAGACATCATGAACGTTGAGTGAGCACTCAATGATAGGTACAAGCAATATACTGACACTACTCGTACCTACTTCAAGCAGCCTTTCATACAGAAAACAGCCACTCGGCACTTAGTCCCGACTTGATCTCTGAAATGCTCCCCTAACGAGGACTAAGCGCGTACTCAGGGCATTGTGCACCATGCTAGGGGGATAATCTTCTTGATAACTTCGCGGATTGGACCCGATGCGATACTTAGCTATTAGAGCTAAAAGGTTACTGGCGAAATGCAGCTTTCTTGAGTGTTTGGAATTATTATTAAGCCTTTATTTGCAACAGAACATACATTCCACTAGCGCAAATTTAATATATAGGACACAAAACAAAACATATACATGTAGAATTAACAGTATTATATAAATAGCTTTGCAGAAACACAGATAAAACACTACTGAACTAAACAAGTTAAGATGGTTTGTTGTAGTGCTTTGCTTGAGCGTATGCACTTGTGCGTGATGCGTGATGGTCCCTGGGTCGTGCGCGATGTGTTGCACTTTGTAGATATCATTGAATTGCGATTGACGATGGACAATATGGATTAAGATTGATTTGAAAGTGCTAAGCTATAATTAGATCAAGATTGTTTTTGGAGGACATTTTGTTTGTTGCCGTGTTTAGACTTATCACTGTCATCGTTTATACACTCACACTACCCCCATCATTATTTGTCATGTTCAACCCCGTCATTAAATCTGATGTATGGGGTGATTAAACCTTGAAATATGCGTATCTTCGTTTATTTGAGCTTGTAAATAGTCCTTACAAGTCATGATCCTTAAACCTGACCTACCCTCATCCTTTAATTTTAAAATTTTACTAATATTTAATTATTTATTCCTATTCAGTTATAAAAACGGATTTACAAAGGAGGATACGTAAAACTATAGGTTCATTCATGAATGAACACAAAATAATGAACTGTAGTTTAAGTACAATTCGAAATACATTACAACAATGTTGAATATGACAATATTTACGATAGGCCTAACATATTATTTTTAATGTTTTAATTGAATCAAAATTAAATAATATACTAGGTGCATTAAACGAATAAAATAAAATACTGTACATTTCAATATAAACCAGCAATACAAGAAAGAGTATAGGTAACGGAACGGAGAAAGATGCAACACAATGCGAAGAAAATCTCTCCTGAATTTAATATTTAAACATTTAATAATCTTAGTCCTTAAAAAACTGTAAACATTTGATTTAACTAGAAACCTTTAGAAATAACATTAAATACATCACAAAACTACCAAACTCAAAAGTTTGACCGGGCATTTATTTATTAATTAATATTTCCCGACTAATAAATCGAGAAGTCATCTCTAATGCTCTTCGAAGTGGATCTAGATACACCGCACAATAGCATAGGAGCATAGGATTAAACTTAACAAAACGTACTAAAAATTATAAATGTATTACCGTAGATGAAATTTAACCTTGAAACAATGCATAATTACCCAGCTCAGCTATAGTGGAACAGAACAGAGGTTCAACAAAACAAAAAGCACATCCTCTTTACATGAGAATGTGCGCTAAGCTATCCAAGGGCATCTCTATGCATATGAGCAGTGCAGGTGGAGCACACACTAGACTAGTCAAGTGTAATGTCCATTAGCAGACACATGCAATGCTGTAAACGTACTTTGTAAGCAGCAAGTTGGTAGGTTTTATGTTAAAAGCGCTGGTGGCCGTGATGTAGGGGCATTAGAAAATAAATTACGACTGCAATGTCCATAAAGGCAACATGGGTAACAGTCACAATAGAGGCACGGTGACCTAGAGATTATGCTGGCCTAAAAAAGTGTAAAAATATGTTTTTTCTAAATTTAAAAAATATCATTATCATCAAATTCCCCCTCAACGATCCGTCTAGATTAGAAAACCCGCATATCCACTACACATTGATAGTTAGTTAGTTAGTTAATGTTGTTTTAGGGCACTCAACAGTAGAGTTATCAGTGCCCATGTCAATTATATTGGAATCTTCCAAATTTTCTTTTTCCATATTGTGGATTACCACCATGTTTTCTTGTTTCCAATGGGAGGAACGTAAGGGAAGACGAGGGGGGTTAATGGGAAGGAGTGAGGATGTTGGATAGGATGGGTTAAACTGGGTGGGAACGGAGGAGTGCTCGTTGCAGAGAGGGCCGGCAAGTATGAAGACGAAAAAAGTGAAAGAAGAAAATAAATATGAGTACGGCTGTATGAATGAAGAAAGGTGTGATAAAAAGTTGCGCGAGAGCTCTCTTTGCAACACGCACCCCAACCGGCCAGAGCTCACCCTTAGTTTTGGGGAATACACTATACTCCCCTACTCACAAGCCAACTAAACATTGATGTTCTTTAGCTTGTGAAGTAAAAATGCACTTCATAGTTTTATTTCAATAAAGTTGCGTATACATTAATGTAATTAATAGTTTGAAAATCAATCGTCAACCCTATTGGAAAATCAAAATCACTCATCAGATAGCGCATTATGATCTAACGGTTGACGCGCCCAAACCAAATGACCCAAACCAGACTCGGATACAGTCTCGATTCCTCGCAATGTTGCAATCACCTGTTAGTGGCATCATCATCGCGTCTCTCTCTCTCATTCACAAATATAACACAAGTGGGGTCGCTTGTCACCAACTTATGATGCACGTGTTAATATGCGTAGCTGTTAACACAGGCCTGAACTCGTTGCGACTTCGTTAAAGATGTTTACACGTGAAACATATTAATTACGAGCTCTTCCAGAGACATGGTGCAATGTTGTGTGTGTTGCCCAATGCGCGGCAGGATTTACATGGAGGGACCAGTGCGCATGGTTGGAAGGTAACAGTTTATAGCAAGGGGAAAGAGAATACACAAGGCATGGCATCTTGGACAAACATAACTCATTTATTTGGCTATATCTTTTTATGATTAAAAACTAATATTGTAGTAAAAAAATGAGTTTTTACCGCCACGAAGAAAATGGGAATAAAAGGATTTTTTTTAAGCTCATGGTTATTTTTGTTTTCTTGTTGGAATTGTTCATTTCAAATACCCTGCAGAATTTGGTGCCAGTGTTTGGGTGGTCATACATTTACGTAATGTGTCGTGCTTTTCTTTCGCCTATCACAATCTTCCAGTACCGAAGTCATTACTTAAAATATAGTTTGTATTTTCATATCGTTGATTCTCCAGAGGTGTCCTGTGTTATCATGCCCTAACAGTGCGGGGGCGACAGTGCTACTCGGCCGAGGTATTCTTAGCTGAAGCCCACTATAGCTGGCCTGAAATCATTATAAGTTAGTGTTTGCGGTAGCCAATCCTTGAAGTTAATGGTCCGGCTTATCAATACACACTAATAAGTTCTTGTAATTACTTACTACCATGAAGAAGTAACTCACGTCATGGCTATTTATAGCTTTACGTTGTTACTTGACTAAGAAGGACCAATGATGTTTGAACTTTGTATACAGTTGTAGAATTGCTACAAAACCGTGACAAAACGGACGAGTCCATGTTGTCTTGAATGTGTCATGTTCATCACTGTGTTCAATATTTTCACCGTATCTACAATAGCCAGTCTTAAAATCACATCCAAATTATTGATGTCTCGCAATTCATTTGGCCGCCATTTTGTTTATTTGTGAATTTAAAATTTTGATTTTTTTTTAGAATGTAAAAAAGTATCTCAACTAATATGTAACGGGAGTCAATGGCAGAGAAAGGTGACGGTGCGGGGCGGCAAGGGGGGGAGGGGGAAGAGGGGGGGGTGACACCCACGGAAGAAGACGAGAACTGAGAAAATATTGCGCCCGATCTACAAAACACCCAGAAACAAGATTTGCTATGATTTTCTCGTCTGTCGTGAGGTAATATAGTCTCACGGTCCTGTTTCCATCTAAACTAAACTGGTTCGGTAACTCCCTACCATCATAGGTTTGGTAGATATCACTGTTATCGACTAGGTGTTTCGTAGCCGAGTATTAATACTTTTACTAACTCTTTCAGTGCAGCAAGAAGAATCTAATTGATATAAACATTGCATAGTTGTCAACAAACAAGGATATAGAGAGCAGCCTGGTACGTTTCTATGTAGAGATAACCTGAACAGGGTAGTTGAAGAACATTGTTGTAACATTTTATGATAAAACATTGACGTAGGTTACTGCGCACTTGCTCAACACAGCAACCATCATCCGAACACTTCCTGCCTCTCTCTCTCTCTCTCTCTCTCTCACTCACCCGGCACCAGGTACCACACGATGAAGCCGTGCATCTCGTCCTCCCATATCTGCACCTCCCGCACGTTGTCGTACTCGTCGACAACAATAGGGAAGTTGTACTCCATCTTGCGTCGGTAAGGGAGGTTCCTACATGCGCGCGGTCACACCTAACCTCACTTTATCTCGTCTCCGTGCAACCTAACCTCACTTTGTGCCACCTAACCTCACTTTGTGCAACTACCCTCACTTTATCTCGTCCCCGTGCAACCTAACCTCACTTTGTGCACCATAACCTCACTTTGTGCAACCTAATCTCACTTTGTGCAACCTAACCTCACTTTATCTAGTCTCCGTTTGACCTAACCTCACTTTGTTCAACCTAACCTCACTTTATCCCCGGCGAACAAGGATGGCGCGAGGAGATTGCACATCCGTGTGGTAACTTCCTTTTCACACTACATGTGGTCACAGCCAACACTTCCAACACACCAATATTATGACAACCAGTCTCATCACTTATCACTTGTCGATCTCTATTATCAAACTTGTTCGCACTGATATCGCAACTCTTCAGCGTCACTCAATATACCGAACTGCCAACCCAACAACACGAAAACACTAAAACAAGCGAAATATCGCCGATTTCACACGTGAAAGGCCAACCTAGAAATACACTTTATATAACTTTCAACCATTACACAATTTTGCGTGTGGCAACCATTTTAACTGGTCATTTAAATGCATAAAAAACTTTGATTTGTTGATTATTTGTACATATCCAGGTCCAATAACGCAGTCTTCGGATGATACTTTTAGAAACTAAATGTAAATCCACAGAGCGAAAGAGGAATCACTACGATTCTAGCGGAGTACGACTATAAAGTAGTGCGCGGAGCGTAACAATGCTGCGTCACAACTGACTGATGAATGATGTGAGACCGACCGACTACCAACCTAACATTATTTCAAGTAGCTATTACACTACTCAGGTGACTCCAGGCGCTACTCACCGAGATAAAAACATCCGGCCAGTGTTTACATAGTGATTGTACGGACAGGACGGACGGACTCTCACGTTACGTTCTGTGGGGTCTCAAGTTATTACCAGCTTCTATGCGAGCATGTTTGCACGGCCGACTACACGCGGAATGCAAAGAGAATTTTGCAGCAGTTATTCCCCATTTTTTCCTGTTTTTTTTTTTTTTTTTTTTTTTTTTACATATTTTTAATATTAATTTTGGAGTATCTCTACATTAAGTCTAGTCTGTGTAACACTAATTTAAAGTAGAAAGTTAAGGGGCGTTTTCCCAGGTATTTCTCGTATAATTCATTTATGTTTAATGTCTACAACTGTAAAATATTCATTTTTTTAAATGCAAATATAATTTGAAGATACTATGACACATTTAAAAAGTGTATTTCTCTATGAAAGCCAAAACATTTTAAAAGAAATATTAGATAAAGTTTAAACAATTTAAACAACACAATTTTTTAATATGGAAATCAATCCAAAAATTACAAAAGCCTCCCCCTATTAATAAAATCGAGAAACACGATGTTGATATATCTAATTCATTTAAAAAATATATAATGTCGTAGTAAGAATTAGTAAGTCAAGGGGTTTACCGAGGTGTCACACTGAAAGAACGTGTGCAAGGGGTGTAGGTTGTGAGAGTGTAACGACTGTGTTGTCACTGTACTGTCAGGCAACTCGTTTGCGAGGCAGTGAGTGTACCTAATGGAATCATTATCAAGCCGTGCAAAGTGTCGATACTGATAAGGCTGTTTGTCCGAGATTATACATTAGTTGTGTTTAATCAATATGCAGTGGTGGACACAGGACGCGAGTTCACGTTGAAACTATATCCAGGGGGTCGGGGTCGATGTCCGCCTCCAGCAACCCGCACATAGAGACATTACTCTGGGGATAAGTTCTTTAAACACCCCATGGGCATTCCGTTGACAACAACAACAACCTAATTATAGATGGCCAACGGCAACAGTGGGATCCATACGAAAGCAATATATTGACGAATTCTCCGAAATATTATACATATATTATATGGGGTAATATATTTTATGCAAATGGCTGTTCGTATTTATTACTTAATTTGAGTATTTATGATTCTGGTCATTACCTATGTATAAGCCCCAATTACAAAACTAGTTTTATATTTTAATTGCTTTTCTATTTTTATGTTTTGCAAACTAATTATACATTCTCTAAAAGTAGCCTCTAAGTCCCTATACCAGATGAATCCCGGCAAACAGATAGCCCAATAAAGTGTTTTAAACGTCGTCATATCCCCGGTAGAGCAGAGTTGTGCTCGGCTGTTTCGCTGAGAAGGATGACGTTTACAACCCCAAGTGGAGATTTCTGCCCGAGTGCCTACGCCATTGAAACACTTGGATGGGTTCGACTTTAAGAACTTGCAAACAGAACTTCCCGAGTATTGGACGCTAAAGAGATCGGAAAATTACATTTCCATTCAATCGAGATTTAGTCACGTGGTGTTTCTAGTAAGTTATAGATGGTCGCATTATGATCAAGTCGAGCATCAACCCACTAGACTATGTTATAGACCCGACCATCAAGTAATCTAACGCAGCTTCTAACTATATCTTAGTTATCTCAACGAAGCTCATCAAAGCAAAGTCTTGCGAGGGGTGATGATGATGAAGAAGTTACTTTCGCAAAGAAAGACCTTGGAATTCTCCTAATGGGGATTCAGTCAACGACCGTTTTGATCAAAGACATCACTGTATGGTCCTTATCTGACACGGTGGTAATCCACCAAGACATTGGTGCAGGGCGTGTACCTAGGAGAGCGGGGGGGGGGGGGGGTCACAAGCATGAACCTTTAACGACATTTTCACCTGAGTATTTCAAAGTTTTTGTAGAGGTGCCGAAAAAATTAATCCTGGCTGGTACATTTGGTGGAGGGTCATAAAACGCGAGTGTGCAGAGATCGTAATGATCGTTTGTACGCGAGTCAGCTCAAAATACTTCATCTAAAAATATCGATATTACGCAAAAAATGCATAATTTCGTATTTTGGTGGAGGTGCCGGGTAGTCCAAATTTAATCAGGTCATAAACTTTGAAAACTGAAGGCTGAAATTGAGCTTAAAATTTAAACTGATGCTCACTCTCATGTGCTTGTTTTCCCTTTGAATTAATCATAAATTGTCCTGGAATTTATGATACTAATAATTTAAAAGTAAGAGTTTTTTTTTTTTCGTTTGCATTATCAAATTGTTTTGTTTTTTTGGTAAATAACGAAAAATCGTGAATTTTTAATTTTAACACGCGAATTTTCAAAGTAAAAAAAAAACATTTTTGCATAGGGTATCTCTAGTAATGGCTAAGATCGATCGTTTTTCTTTCATGACATTAATAAAAATAAGTAATTTTACTTTCAAACCCTTGAGTCTCGTGTACTCGCAATGGCTAAATCACCAGGCAGGGTTCTTAGAAGTGGTATTGATACGTATGGTGCATGTATTGCGCAAGCCAGCAGTAAAACTGCTCGCTCAGGTGACTGATAAAGATGCAGCGAGACAGACGTCTGTGAAGCACGTGGCTAGACCAGACGTCAGCATCGGTGACGGAAGCGTCACGAGATTCGTGACTAACAGAAGCAGGAGTTTTTATTATGCCCAAAAGCGGTGAATTGGTGGTGGAAATAATCAAACATTAGGTGAAAGCTCTACCTCTCTCCCACCTTATAATTTTTAAAAATGTTGGGTGTGGGATTTTTAAGGACTTTTAGATAACAATACAATGTAGTTATGTGAATTCAGAGATAAGTATTTGTGGTGGACCTTATTTTCACCTTAGTTTTTCTTCTGCCCAAAAGCGGTGAATTGGTGTTGAAAATTATTTATAATTAACGGTTTAGAGCGGTGAAAATTCGAAAAATATTGTTTTCGTTATTTAACAAAAAAAAAAACGATTTTATAATGCACAACGCTGTTTTAAATTATCAGTATCACAAATTCCAGGCCCATTTATGATTAATTTAACAGAAAAACAAGAACATGAGAGTGAGAATCAGTTTTAAATTTTAAGCTCAATTTCAGCCTTCAGTTTTCACAGTTTCTGTCAGTTTTTACCAGGATTAATTTCGACTACCCGGCACCTCCACCAAAATCACAAAATTATGTATTTTTTGTGTAATGTCGATATTTTGATATGAATATTTTGAGCTTACTCGCCTACAAACGATTATTACGTACTCACAATCGCGTTTTATGACCCGGCACCTCCACCATATGTACCAGCCAGGATTAATTTAATTTAGACTACCTACCCGGCACCTCCACCAAAACTTTGAAAAAAAATGTTTGAAATTTCGTAACCTAATTAGCGTTTCAAGGCATAATTGCTAATTTCGCCACTAGTTCGCGGTATCAACTAAAATATCGCCAAAATTCCCGAATTGGAAATTGGTACCATCCAGGAATTCATGTGTAAACTGAAATTTAAGGGATTATTGCAACTTTAAAAAATCTCAAATTTCGTTCTCACCATTTGCACATCTCTAGTGATACTAATGTTGTAAGCAGAACTAGTCCTCCCCACTCCGCCGAAAGTATTTGCTGAGTGGAATGACCAGCTAGTGTTGTTTATGCAAATCTAAAGACAGTATTTATTAGCCTAAACTCTGGTCACGCTATCTTGGCTTGGACGGCTTCAGGGCCCGGGCTGTTGTCCTGCGCATGCGTAATAGAACGAGGCTCCACGACCATACGCCCGACTTCAACTGGACGACGTTGCTTTCTGGGGCTACATTTCATTTTGAGTACGATTTGTTTTCTATTAAATATGGTAAAGTTTATTTTATAAACTTTGAATTCTTATCATGAACAAGTAACTTACACTTTCTATTTTCAACTCTCGTATATTCTTAGCGTTATTACAATAAAATCCCCGTGTTTTATTTGGCTCCCTATCATTGTTACGTGTTTGTTGGTTGTTAGACAACTTGTGATATAGGGCCTAATGCAACCGCCACAACCTCAACGATGACGGCTTTTAACGTCCTCTCTCCGAAGATGGTAGTTTTAAACTTTTTACCGAGGTAAACCTGTTATAGGGTGCAATATGCCCCTCTTCAGGTGAACTAGGTATGTTGTGGATAGGACAATTGGGAAGGGATGTCCGAGAGGACTCTATCCCTTGCATTCGCATCAAAAAGTAAGGAAAACCTCGGGGTAAACCTTCAGTCAGGATTGCCGGTCTCGACGGGATTCTAACCCGGGACCTCCCGAATCAGAGCCTCGAGCCAGCACTGTCTCAATGTGTGTGTGACCTCGGGGTAATAGGGTTCGCGACCTTCTGATTGGGCACAACAGACAAGTGTTATGTTACATGCAGACGAGCACGTAGAACAGACGCTGTTGCACAATACTCCACCAGCTGTGACCACCAGCTGTTATACTTGGACGCAGCTCTACCATCAGAACCACTGCCCCCTAGATGCTACTCGAGGCTCCTCAGACACGAGTAGCATCCAGGAGGCAGTGGTCAGAACACTTGCGAGCCACACAACACACAAGAGAGTTACATTACATGCAGACGAGCACGTAGAACAGACGCTGTTGCAAAATACTCCACCAGCTGTGAAACCACCAGCGTGTTATACTTGACGCAGCTCTACCATCAGAACCACTCCCTCCTAGATGCTACTCGAGGCTCCTCAACACGAGTAGCATCCAGGAGGCGTGGTCAGAACACTTGCGAGCCACACAACACACAAGAGAGTTATACATTACATGCAGACGAGCACGTAGAACCAGACGCTGTTGCAAAATACTCCACCAGCTGTGGAAACCACCAGCGTGTTATACTTGGACGCAACTCTACCATCAGAACCACTGCCTCCTAGATGCTACTCGTGGCTCCTCAGACACGAGTAACATCCAGGAGGCAGTGATCAGAACACTGCGAGTCACACAACACACAAGAGTGTTACATTACATGCAGACGAGAAACGTAGAACAGACGCTGTTGCACAATACTCCACCAGCTGTGAAACCACCAGGTGTTATACTTGGACGCAACTCTACCACCAGAACCACTGCCTCCTAGATGCTACTCGAGGCTCCTCAGACACGAGTAGCATCCAGGAGGCAGTGGTCAGAACACTTGCGAGCCCACAACACACAAGAGAGTTACATTACATGCAGACGAGCACGTAGAACAGCCGCTGTTGCACAATACTCCACCAGCTGTGAACCATCAGCGTGTTATACTTGGACGCAACTCTACCACCAGAACCACTGCCTCCTAGATGCTACTCGAGGCTCCTCAGACACGAGTAGCATCCAGGAGGCAGTGGTCAGAACATTGCGAGCCACAAAACACACAAGAGAGTTACATTACATGCAGACGAGCACGTAGAAAAAGACGCTGTTGCACAATACTCCACCAGCTGTGAAACCATCAGCGTGTTATACTTGGACGCAGCTCTACCACCAGAACCACTGCCCCCTAGATGCTACTCGAGGCTCCTCAGACACGAGTAGCATCCAGGAGGCAGTGGTCAAGAACACTTGCGAGCCACACAACACACAAGAGTGTTACATTACATGCAGACGAGCACGTAGAACAGACGCTGTTGCACAATACTCCACCAGCTGTGAAACCACCAGCGTGTTATACTTGGACGCGCTCTACCATCAGAACCACTGCCTCCTAGATGCTACTCGAGGCTCCTCAGACACGAGTAGCATCCAGGAGGCAGTGGTCAAAAACACTTGCGAGGCCACACAACACACAAGGGAGATTACTTTACATGCAGACGAGCACGAGAACAGCGTGTGCACAATACTCCCACTGTGAAACACCGCGTTTTATACTTGGCGCAGCTCTACCACCAGAACCACTGCCTCCTAATGCTACTCGAGGCCCCTCAGACCACAAGTACATCCAGGAGGCAGTGGTCAGAACACTTGCGAGCCACACAACACACAAGAGAGTTACATTACATGCAGACGACACGTAGAACAGACGCTGTTGCAAAATACTCCCCCAGCTGTGAAACCATCAGCGTGTTATACACTACGTTTACCACAGGCTCTAGTCCGGATTACACTGGCCGGTTTCATCTAGTCCGAGGTGTATATCAACAAAACTAAGCCGGCCTACTCTAGCCCAATTTCAAGCCGAACTAGCCACAGCCTGCTAGACCTACTAGAACGTCGGTTTTCAACCACTAAATTTACCAAAACAAAATTTTTTAAATGAAACCAATTATTGAACGGTAGCTATATTATAATTGCCTATAAACTTATTTGCAGGGACGCATCTATTCTCGCCCGATTTGTTCTAGAGCGGCACCTGGATACTCATAATCCTCCTCATCAAGTTGCAGTGAAATGTTTATCAGTCTGGACTAGTTCGTTTGAAGCGGTCTAGACTCGTTGGCAAACGAGTCTAGATCGGTTTCCCATCTGGGCCGGCTCAAAGCGTTTATCAAGCCATGTAGGCCGCCTAGAGCTAGGCCGCCCAGTGTAAGCCGGACTAGAGCCTGTGGTAAACGTAGTGATACTTGGACGCAGCTCTACATCAAACCACGCCTCCTAGATGCTACTCGAGGCTCCTCAGACACGAGTAGCCCTCTAGGAGGCAGTGGTCAGAACACTTGCGAGCCACACAACAGACAAGAGTGTTACATTACATGCAGACGAGCACGTAGAACAGACGCTGTTGCACAATACTCCACCAGCTGTGACCACCAGCGTGTTATACTTGACGCAGCTCTACCATCAGAACCACTGCCTCCTAGATGCTACTCGAGGGGTCCTCAGACACGAGTAGCATCTAGGAGGCAGTGGTCAGAACACTTGCGAGCCACACAAAAACACAAGAAGTACATTTACATGCAGACGAGCACGTAGAACAGACGCTGTTGCACAATACTCCACCAGCTGTGAAACATCAGCGTGTTATACTTGGACCCCAGCTCTACCATCAGAACCACTGCCTCCTGGTGCTACTCGAGGCTCCTCAGACACGAGTAGCATCCAGGAGGCAGTGGTCAGAACAAATTGCGGGGCCACACAACACAAAAAGAGAGTTACATTACATGCAGACGAGCACGTAGAACAGACGCTGTTTCACATACTCCACAGCGTGAAACCATCAGCGTGTTATAACTGGACGCAGCTCTACCACCAGAACCACTGCCTCCTAGATGCTACTCGAGGCTCCTCAGACACGAGTAGCATCCAGGAGGCAGTGGTCAGAACACTTGCGGCCACACAACACACCCAAAAGTGTTTTCATTACATGCAGACGAGCACGTAGAACAGACGCTTTGCACAATACTCCACCAGCTGTGAAACCACCAGCGTGTTTTACTTGGACGCAACTCTACCACCAAACCACTGCCTCCTAATGCTACTCGAGGCTCCTCAGACACGAGTAGCATCTAGGAGGCAGTGGTCAGAACACTTGCGAGCCACACAACACACAAGAGAGTTACATTACATGCAGACGAGCACGTAGAACAGACGCTGTTGCACAATACTCCACCAGCTGTGAAACCAAACCCGCGTGTTATACTTGGACGCAACTCTACCACCAGAACCCACTGCCTCCTGGATGCTATCGAGGCTCCTCAGACACGAGTACATCTAGGAGGCAGGTTTGGGCAGAACACTTGCGAGCCACACAACACACAAGAGAGTTACATTACATGCAGACGAGCACGTAGAACAGACGCTGTTGCACAATACTCCACCAGCTGTGAACCATCAGCGTGTTATACTTGGACGCAGCTCTACCACCGAACCACTGCCTCCTAGATGCTACTCGAGGCTCCTCAGACCACGAGTAGCATCCAGGAGGCAGTGGTCAGAACACTGCGAGCCACACAACACACAAGTGTTACATTACATGCAGACGAGCACGTAGAACAGACGCTGGTTTCACAATACTCCACCAGCTGTGAAACCATCAGCGTGTTATACTTGGACGCAACTCTACCACCAGAACCACTGCCTCCTAGATGCTACTCGAGGCTCCCCGACACGAGTAGCATCCAGGGGGCAGTGGTCAGAAACACTTGCGAGTCACACAACACACAGAGAGTTACATTACATGCAGACGAGCACGTAGAACAGACGCTGTTGCACAATACTCCACCCGCTGTGAAACCACCAGCGTGTTATACTTGGACGCAGCTCTACCATCAGACCACTGCCTCCTAGATGCTACTCGAGGCTCCTCAGACACGAGTAGCATCCAGGAGGCAGTGGTCAGAAAAACTTTTCGAGCCACACAACACACAAGAGAGTTACATTACATGCAGACGAGCACGTAGAACAGACGCTTTTTGCACATACTCCCAGCTGTGAAAACCACCAGCGTGTTATACTTGGACGCAGCTCTACCACCAGAACCACTGCCTCCTAGATGCTACTCGAGGCTCCTCAGACACGAGTAGCATCCAGGAGGCAGTGGTTTAGAACACTTGCGAGCCACACAAACACACAAGAGAGTTTCATTACAGCAGACGAGCACGTAGAACAGACGCTGTTGCACAATACTCCACCAGCTTGTGAAACCACCAGCGTGTTATACTTGGACGCAACTCTACCATCAGAACCACTGCCTCCTAGATCTACTCGAGGCTCCTCAGACACGAGTAGCATCCATGGGCGTGGGCAGAAAAACTTGCGAGCCACACAACACACAAGAGAGTTACATTACATGCAGACGAGCCGTAGAACAGACCCCTGTTGCACAATACTCCACCAGCTGTGAAACCACCCGCGTGTTATACTTGGACGCAGCTCTACCACCAGAACCACTGCCTCCTAGATGCTACTCGAGGCTCCTCAGACACGAGTAGCATCCAGGTCTAGGAGGCCCGTGGTTTAGAACACTTGCGAGCCACACAACACACAAGAGAGTTACATTACATGCAGACGAGCACGTAGAACAGACGCTGTTGCACAATACTCCACCAGCTGTGAAACCATCAGCGTGTTATACTTGGACGCAGCTCTACCATCAGAACCATGCCTCCTAGATGCTACTCGAGGCTCCTCAGACACGAGTAAAATCTAGGAGGCAGTGGTCAGAAACACTTGCGAGCCAAAACAACACACAAAGTGTTACATTACATGCAGACGAGCACGTAGAACAGACGCTGTTGCACAATACTCCACCAGCTGTGAAACCATCAGCGTGTTATACTTGGACGCAGCTCTACCATCAGAACCACTGCCTCCTAGATGCTACTCGAGGCTCCTCAGACACAGTAGCATCTAGGAGGCAGTGGTCAGAACACTTGCGAGCCACACAACACACAAGAGAGTTACATTACATGCAAACAGCACGTAGAACAGACGCTGTTGCACAATACTCCACCAGCTGTGAAACCATCAGCGTGTTATTTCTTGGACGCAACTCTACCACCAGAACCACTGCCTCCTAGATGCTACTCGAGGCCCTCAGACACGAGTAGCATCCAGGAGGCAGTGGTCAGAACACTTGCGAGCCCCACAACACACAAGAGTGTTACATTACATGCAGAAAGAGCACGTAGAACAGACGCTGTTGCACAATACTCCACCAGCTGTGGGAAAACCCTCAGCGTGTTTTTACTTGGACGCAGCTCTACCACCAAAACCCATGCCTCCTAGATGCTACTCGAGGCTCCTCAGACACGAGTAGCATCTTAGGGGCAGTGGCAGAACACTTGCGAGCCACACAACACATTTTACTATTATTTGCAACAATTCACCAGTGTCGTAATCATTATTTCACACATTTTTGTAAATAAGTCAATAATTTATCATAAAGTGTAGTAATTTAGTCTGTAAAAGGGAAATTTTTAAAAGTAATACGAGTATCAATAAGCTGTGTGCAATGCGCAAATTAGTTTCAAGGTTTTGGGACTCATTACTTTCAATGTTTTTCGAAACATCTATTTTTCCTAATTTGGTACAAACGATGTTATTTAAAAACACAGGTTACCCTACTGACAGTGACTGACTTACTGTTTTGTTTTGGTTAATTTGTGGCATAAATATTCTATTTTCAAATGTAAACAATGTTATCAATCACTAATTGAAATTATGTTAAACGTGATGATTAGAAACAAAAAGTCGGAAGGTGAAACTATTATCACACGCATTAGTTTAGTTTGAACTTTACTCTGATATTTTCTAATAATACGAACCCGACAAAGGAATAGTAATTCAGGGTCCTGGCCGTGAGGAGGTCTAAAGTTAGCCAGGTTGCGTGCTACCTGATGTATGGCAACCCGTACGGCAGGACTGCACCGCGCGGCTGCCTAGCTCACAAGTCGCAGGGGCAGAGCTCGCGTGCTACCACACTGTTGAATGGGACTCGAGGTTCACTGGCTTTCATGAAATACGAGATGGATAATCAACTCATTTTTCCTGGGGATGCTCACTCTATATCATGGAAGTTCTAAAAATAGGAAACTTTCAAAAATATACAGTACTTCGTCAAGTTCCAACACTGCAAACTTTCCCAAAAGAATCTTAGCTACTTCAAGTTCTTTTAAAAATTGCATAATTAAAAACATGATAACAGGATCTAAATAGCACGGATCCATTCTCGGGATTGCCCAACGCACACGACTTTACATTTGAGTTGTATGTTTTAGGCAGTAAAATGTCAGAAGAACTGAGACTCTGATTCGGGAGGTTCCGGGTTCAAATCCCGTCAAGACCTGCAATCCTGACTGAAGGTTTTTTACGAGGTTTTCCTTAGTCGTTAATGCGAAGGCAAGGGATTGAGTCCTCAGACATCTCTTTACAATTGTCCTAACTTCAATATACCTAGTTATCACCTGAAGAGGGTCACATCGGTTAGCTCTGATGTGTACCCTACAGGTGGCATCCTTGCGAAGGGTCACATCGGTTAGCTCTGATGTGTACCCTACAGGTGGCATCCTTGCGAAGGGTCACATCGGTTAGCTCTTATGTGTACCCTACAGGTGGCATCCTTGCGAAAAAGTTTTTTAACAACCATATTACCCTATGTACTTATTTCTAAGGGGAGGGACGTGGTGGACAGGCCTGTGCTGGTCAGAACCAGCCACAAGCGTATGGGGAGGGCAGGGGTTCCCCCACGTCGTGGTCGTCTCCGTCTGTGTCATCATCCGTTCGTGTTGTCATTGTCGTCGCCGTCGGGGAGGTAGTCAAAGGAAAGGGGAAAGTTCCCCGACGACGACCCAGAGCTCACCATTAGTTTCTGGGAGTGATACTCCCCTACTCACCTGTCCAACCACGAGAAGGTAGAGAGTTTGGGGTATTTAGTACACAGTATCCAATACAGTAATTATTGTAGTGAAGTTTCCAGTAATCGCATATGTCAGAGCTAAACTTCAAACAGGATTGCCGGTGGCTGAAATCGAACCAAGGTCCTTCCGCAAGTATTATCGGATCGGGCTGAATTATCGGATCGGGCTGATTTTTTTTGTATGTCATAAACCACATATCAGGTCATATACCGAGTTTCAAGATTGTAAATCTTTCGGGGCGGCGTGTGCAGATAGCTGAAAACCCCCCTACTCGGGTAGGAGTGAGGGTGGAGTTATCATCGCCTAAGCAGTCGCGTGCGCTTGGCTGCGGGCGAACGACCGTCGCCCTCCAGCATCCAGCATCCAAAACACGATAAATTTCCGAAACAATTCCATCCATTACAACGTAGACAAACATCGCGAATTAAAACCCTACGTATTAATTATCTCTATCAACCCGCACCGCGAAACACATGTTGCGATTAGTTGTTATCTGCACGGTGTGTTATGACCCCGGGCTGTATAATGTAATGACAGCTGATAGTGAGGAGATTATCTCGTGCGCCTACATCAACATCCAGCAAGTGACAATGTTATCCGGACGACCGTGTGCTGTAGGTACTATACTGATGACGTTATTATATTGTAACACTTGACTATATAGCGATGCCATGCATCCGCATTCAATGCTAACGATGCGGTTTTATAGGTGGAAGAAACAAAAAAACAAAAAAAGTTTTTTGGGAAGTAACGATTTTAAAATAATGAAATTAATGTTTTATCCAAATTAACTTTCCTGTTATTAAAACATGAACTAAAACGAATTTAACTAAAGGGACTGTGGACGGAAAAAGAGTAAAGCTGAGACCCTGAAAATATATTTGGAATACCATTTACATTTGAGGGCACGAGTGGCAAAAATGTCTGTAAATTCAAGTTGAAAAAGTAAAGTATCAAAATAGGAGACAGTATTCATAAAAATAAAGCCTACGTTGTGAAGGAGAGTCACCATATTAACTGGCCATGTTTTATTACTAGGTCATTTCACGGACAATTTCCCTTCTAATTTCCCATAAACTCCGGGTCTCCATTATGAAAATGGAAAGTGGAAATAAATTAATCTCCCCTGAAGAGACTCCATGTTCCGTGAACTAGCGCCGTGTCTTGACTGAGGTCTACTCTACACTCTACATGCCTAGAGTCACAGAGTGTAGAGCCGCCCTGTCTGACGTCGCATGAATAATATCCACGCCAGGCGGATACGGTTCGTTCAAACAATCGTTTAGTAGTAAGGTTTAATTTTATTCCATTGTAAGGTCAAAGAAAAAAAATGTTTCGATTGTTTAAAGGTAGATGCAGTTTTTATCTATTCTATACACACGACTCTATGTAGATAAAGAGATTTAAATGTACACATAAAAATTGTTTTTAATTCCCCAAGAAATCGTAAAACGGTTTTACCTAAAGCCTTATCGCCAAGTCCACTCCAGCATAACAGTGGTATGGTATATGGATTACCAGCTACAGGGTCCACTGTACTTAATTTTTGATTTCGCAAAAAAAAAAAACGACTGCAAAACAAAACTGTTTACCAATGTTCACAATACCACGAAAATAAATACTACTGTTGGTTACAAATTGATGAAAACCTTTGCTAGACAAGTTTGGGAACATTTCTCATGGCTGCGAATGAAACTTTCAATACAAACCATAATCATCATGTCCGAATTTCAAAGTTCAAAAACATTTCCGCGCATTTATGTATTCCCGCGACTCCCGCAAGAGAACTGCACGTTCGATGTAAATATGTTTGTTTACGAACGGTTTGTTTTATTGTTTGAACACACGGCTGCGTTATAGGTTGCTAGAAAAGGGTATAGCCCCATTCACATTTAGTGTCTAGCAACCTACTTGACACAATAATAATCCATTGCAATTAAATTTATAAAAAATACATTTACACAATCATACAGAACAATGAGTGTGTGTAGGCGCGTAAAACGGGGGAGTGATGAAATTTTGATGGTTTCTACCGAGTTGTAGTAAGCAGTGGCGAAACATCCATGACCAATCTCAATGTGATTTACAGCTCGGCCTTCTGAAAACACTAAACTGTCGACTGCGTCCGTTATCTGTGTTATGTGAGTGGACGCCAGGGTATTTACAGCACACTTCACTTAGCGATGATAGTAATAATACGTCGTGTGTATGCGACGCTCGGGAGACAATCCACGGGTGGACATAGAACATGTATACATTGCCAACACTGTATGTTGCCTTACCTATAGTCTAACCCTAAACCAATCCACGAACCAAGTATAGATACTTAGATGATTGAGTGGATCTAAAATTGTAATTTGATGTATTAAAATATATTGCAAAATTCACAATATTATTTGTATCGCAAGGCAACAGCTTCGGTTGCGGAGATCAGAACAAAATAGTTTTAATTTTAAAAAGTTTACAAATAAAAAATAATGCGAGATTCACCGTTCAGGGCGTGGTTTGCACAGTGTGTCAAGTTAGAATGTGTGGTGTACAAGTCGCTGTCACCATCAGAAACCGAAAAGTTATTTCTACAGGATTGCTTCCAAAGCTTTGTGAGGGGACAATATTATTTGCAATGTTGAAATGTTCCCTGATCGCGACAAGTACCGGTACTATATCTTGTCTCCCAAATATTTAATTTTGAGGTTGAAGTTTGGAGGTCGATAAGTGGTCCAGAAAGTACGTGAAAGTTACACTGGATTTTGCAAAATAGCTCTTTTTTAAACATACATTTAGGCCTTATAATGTAAAAAGGGTTTCTGTTGGGTTGGGAGTGCAGCCCGCCCCTCCCGGCACAGATAGACCCTGGCACAGTTGCCGCGTGATCGATAAACATATCCCACAGAATAGAAACCATTCAAACTGTATTCAACTCCAGTTTCCGACAAAAAGTAATAATCGTGCTGAACGAACTTTGAGAAGTTGTATCGTAATTGTAGAGCCCGCGCTTGTGAATTATACCCAGCCCAGACGACGAACTTGGAGCAAATAGTTTTACACCAGTTTCGTAGCAGGCGTCAAGTGTGAAATAATCCAGCGCTCCAGACTATTCCAAATATTGATTTTCAAATCAGACAATGTGTCACTGCTAGGGACAACACTTCAAAGTCACGTTTTTTTATTAATATAATCAACACAACTGGATGCAACCGAAGTAGAAAATACAAACATATTACATCACTTTGAATGTGCGGTTTATATTGTTACAGTCCGGTGGTTGGGGTAGGTCTACTCTTTAACTTTGTCTTGTTGATTTTACTGCGTGAAAGAAGGCACAGACAAGTGTTTATAAAACGCATCACACACAAGTTAAGCCCATCTTACAATACAAACAAGTTAGTTTTTAAACATTAAAACTTGTCAACCAGGACGACCAGGTGTTTATTTATATCTGATATGTGCAACGAATGTCACAAATGTAAGGAATATGCCTCAAGTTAATAAGTGAAAGTCACACAATGATTTCTTTCATAACAAAACGATAACAATATTTGAAGATAATACCGGCATGTGCGAAATTAATGTCAAGAGCGGAAACATTCTTCCGGTTTCTGTCGTGTGCCCCTATAGCGATTAGTTTCCGGATAGCTGCTGTGCTTTGTAGTGTGTATTGTTCTCCTAGGCTGTTCTCTCTCACACATGTGCTGTCTGCACGACACAGTCACTGTGACACGTGACTGACATGACACGTGGTGTGTATAGTGTGCATTACACCCACTATGACACGTGACTGACATAACACGTGGTATATATAGTGTGCATTACACCCACTGTGACATAACACGTGGTATATTTAGTGTGCATTACATTACACCCACCTCGACCTACCCGCACCGCATCGACCTGTGCATTCGAAATAATTGATTTTTCAGCTACTGAAACAACTAGTTAGTAATGTTGCACCTTCTAGATGCATAAATATAGGGGTTTCACTTCACTTGTGCACCTGCAAGTCAGGGCTAGTGTGTGTGCTTCGTGCCACGCGAGTTACTACTCAACTGTTCCTCAATTATAATCAATAGTTTGTTGCTGGACCCATCGGGAATCGAACCAAGACCCATACAAAACTGAGCTCATACGATCAATGAACCATTAAACATAAGTTCACTAGCTAGGTCGCTTTATTAATTAATAACATTGTCTTGTCTGTACCTAATAGTAATAGCCTTTGGTTTAGAGATAGATATTAACTGTATTTTAAATTTTGCAACCAATGATACTGATAGTGATAGCTTATGTCCCGAAAGGATTCGGGGATCGGGCCAATAAAGAAGATAAACTTTAAATTAATGTTAGTATGATATAAATAAATAAAAATAAACCTAACGAATGTGTTTACGCAACATCGGGTATAAAAATTAAAATCAGATAAACACCCTCTCTGCAAAAAACGAAATAGTTGATTGACGACCACTGCCCACTGACATTACTTTGCTAAAAGCAAGTGTTTTGTTTTTATCAGATTCAAGACTCATTGTGGTGTACGTAACAGTTGTGTGCATCATAAATACACGAACACGATATAAATAACATAAATACAAAATTTACCCGAGGAGTAACGAGTAAGTAAAACAAATCTAAAATGAAGTAGAAAGAAATCGCAATAAAGATGATGTGCGAAACTGCGACTAAAAAGCTATGCATTCCCTGGTTGGGTGTGGCCCCTGTTGCGGAGGAACCGGCGGTCAGAAGATGACCTTGAGCCGTGGCGCACGTGCCACTGACCCCTCGGGGAGGGACCGGGGTTCGATACCAGGCCGAGCTTCTCTCAGTCCCCCACGGAGCAAACAACGCAATGTAAACGCCGTCACTTGCACCTTTGTCTACAAATTACGAAACCCATCATGGAAATGTGTCTACATAGCAGAGTAACCAAACGAACTTTACAGCCTTTTGGCAAACAAGAAAATCCAATATTTGTAATGACATTAATTTGCGAGAACAAACAAGATGGGCTATTACCGCGGAGATTCTTGCAGGCAGGAGAAACTGGGGTAATTGTGGACCAAGGAGAGGAGAGATACAATCAGGCCCTAGGCTAGGGCCATGGCCTAGGCCTACACCTGGCTAATTGGAAGTGTAGGGTAGGCCCAGGCACGTAAAATTCACCTGTCATTGTCGCCTGCGCGTTCTCGATGCGCCCCTGTTGTAGGCCAACGAACTTCAGGGAAGGACGAACATTTCTCGGAAAGACAATCTCAAGTTCATAGTCTTAATCGTTATCACAATCGTCGCACTCACCCCCGTTCGAAGCACGCGTTCCAAGAAAACAACATAGAAGCGTCCGGCCCGACCTACATTGACTTGACGTTCCCTACACACTGGCCCGCGACCACTGATCAATAACACGGACCAAGCGAGGATGGCAAGTGTGTGGGATACTCCCGAGGAGCCAACAACCGGGCTATATCATGCACAAGAAACTACCGTGGTCACACAACCGCGAACCAACACAATTAACTAATAGTTTTACCTTTGTGTAGCGCCTGTGCACGGTTTTCAGGTGGCGAAGCGTGTTGTGACAGTAACATCTCCGCCATGCAACAACTGACGCGCAAGTGGCGCTATCGGACGGTACGCGGCGCGAACTAGCGCGAGCCACGAGACCCGCCGGATTTAAATTAGATTATTATCAGGCGAGCGCAATTTACGTTTTTCACACTTGGTTAGGTCATACGCAGCGCTACACTAAATTACAGGCGTCGGAGTGAGGAATGTGTTAACGGTTGGGTGGATTTAATACCTACCTGCCTCAATCAACTATGAGGACTGTATGCTAATGCTTGCGCAATAGATTCATTGTCCGATTGTGTATCTAACCTGACTTTTTGTCTATCTGTATAATTTTATGTATGTATTATTCCTGTTTTTCACCAATAAAGCGTGAACAAAGATATAACGTCACATTGAATTGTCACACACACAAACTTAAGGAGTTTGAAAAACTCTACTTCTTTCGCTGTTGTGAATAAAGTATCTTTACGTCTGATTTTTATGCATTCGTGCATAATAAAAACAAATCCAATATTATGTAGTAGTAGTTTTTTTTTTACAGTTCTGGCCTGTTGTGCTTGATTTTTTTACGTTTTAAAATCCTTGGGGAAAAAATAAAAATGAAATTAGAAACGCAGGTATTAAAAAAGGGTATATTCATTTATTATTTTGTAACGACTGAGTATGTTGAAGAAAAACATTCTATTTATTTTACTAGGAAACGCTTAAGTCCGCCCGTTGTTGGATTACGTAATTGTGCATTGAGTGCCAGATTGTTGTATGAGGATTTTCTGTGTTGACTGTGAAAAAATTATTACAAAGTCGAATAATTTTTTAAAATTATATTAAAAAAATACAAAGTTTAACATTATTTTTTAATGTTTTTTATGAATCGTATTTTAAAAATGAAAAAAAATTGTAAAATTGCGATTTCATAGAAATAATTATTGCATTGCGCTCAAATTTTACAAAAAGATATTAATTCCATCAAATTCAGGTCTTGCTTGAAAAATTCATACAATAGGATAAAGCATGTAGGTGTTATAAGTCAAAGACTTGTTTAAAAGAGAAAGAAACCTGTAAAATTTCGATTTTCATGAGAAATAATATTTTCGATGGCTCAAATTTCACACGAATATCTTAATCCTATAAATTTCAAGGTTCTGTGAAAAAACATTAAATCGAATTAAGCATTTGTCAGGGTGTTTATATAGTCGATGAGAAAAATTTTAAAAATCGAAAAAATTCGTAAATGGCATTTTCATGAGAAATAATTTTCGCGATTTGCGCTCAAAAACGGTGCAGTTTCTAAGTTCAGAGATTTTGCGAAGGTCTCCATAAATTTCATCGCAATTGGAGTATCGGTTTAGCTTGAATCGTGTTAACAAACACACAATAATCAAACAGAAAAAAAAAGAAAAAAAAAAAAACATCGGCGGATTTTTTTCCTCAGTGTAGTGAAATGAATCTTCGCTTCGCTTCGCTACGCTCGCTAGCGCTCATCCAATGATTTGTATTTATTAGTGTATTTTGTAGTGCTAGCCTTGGATGCGCTCACCCCCAACCCAACGATAAATAATGTTGACACTGGGTCAAAATAATATATTTAATCAAGTATGGTAGGCCTACCCTAAATTAAACCGCTCTCTTTTGATCGCTTATCGAACCTTGATCCATGTAAAATCGTTTGCACGCTATCAATGATCTCTAATCGTTTTGACAAAGGATAATAGTATGGAGAGTAGAACTCAACCATAGCTATTAATATATAACTCACCTCTGCCAAGCTTGTCAACGCTCTCGAACCTCCCTTCCACCTTGTTACGCAGAGAGTCAAGGTCGAACGGGGGTGAGAATCCATGGTCCACACTCCGGCTCTTGCTCCTGAAACACGGAGCAAGACAGTCAGACAAACTGTTACAAGTTACACCTTTACTCGAACACTTTCTTCAATGAAGAGAACAGTATGGCCGCCAAACCGAGACACGACATTCGAGGTACATTTTGTAACAATAAAATCACAGATGCTAAAATGTGTGTTAATTGTATTTTAAACTCAATGATAAATTTCATTGTAGAAAACCTTATAAAGCCATTCAACGGCTATTCATTCTACACCCAAAGGGCTATTTAGTATTACTACAGGATGAGACGACAATATGTATAAGCTTTACAAAAAAAATTACCTCGACTGAATTTGACAATGAAAAATCCAGTAGTTAATTATTTCATGGTTTATTTTGACCAATTTAAATCCCTGGAATTAGATTTGTTCGGAGTGTCGGTTGTTGCGGGCACCAACAGGTAGCGCGGCGAGCTCTGTGAAGTGAGCGCCCCTGGCTGACTGGAGACGCAGCCCGCTTCACAGCAGAGTGTCACAAGTGGCCTGGCACCCGGGGGCTCGTGTGGCACTCGGTGCTGGTACCATTGAGCATAGAACCTTAGCTACAGCTACACTCAATCCTGGTACAAGTGTAATGTTGTCAACATGAGGTACTAGTGTAGGAGCCGTTGAGTTGAATTAATGGGCTCATCGTTACAGAACATTCATTGGAATACGAAAACATATATTTTTGTACTAGCATTGAGTTTATATTACACCTATATAGTAACTAGCCAACAGTAAAGAAAATTGGTTCATGAACTTGAAGGCACTGAAAGCGAAAATAAATTAGGTTTAATAAAATTATAGTTATTATTTAAAAATTGATTGAGAACAATATTACAATATAAAACGTAGACCTAACATGTATTCTACAATAAGGTATATTTCGTAGTCGGTTTGACCTTTGTTGCATGCAGATACGATCTTCTTACTTCTTACGGACACAGATAATATGATCCCAACAATATGAATAACAGTGCTAATTACATGTATTTTGTTGTTGCAACAGTGTTTACGACCCAGCTGTTGGTAATAGGAAGAGAAACAATATGAAAACTATTGTGAATGGTTGAAATAGAGTTCGAGATGAAGCGTATTCGACAACTTGAATGTGAAATGTGAACATGTCTGGGAGTAATTGGATCGGCACCAGTTATTGGATCGACCATTATTATTGGATCGGCACCAGTTATTATTGGAGGCTTCGGGTGGACATGTGATATTCATACTCGGAACTTGGCAGGAAAACAAAGCTGTCTAGTCGAGCAGAATATGTTTATGCTGTTTGCTAGGCCATTATTGAAGACAGAATGTCGTTTAAAGAATCATTTCAAAACGTCCAAACAGTAACTTTGATATCTTTTTTCGTTAATCGACCATAATAATCAAACAAAAAAATGCTTACTTCTTGCTTAAACTTGAGTTTTTTTTTAAATACATTTATGCCCCTTTGATTTGTATGTAAAGCATGTTAAAAGCAATCATCGTCGTCGAGCGGACTTTGAACTTGACGAAAAAATGCATTTTTTAAATGTCTGTCAAGGTTAGAAAACAACACGCAATAGCAACATGTCAATGTTGTAACGGCTGTATCAGCTGGACAATCTTGACACTTTTCTCCCTGAATTTATCTTTATAAGCACAATATACAGTTCTTCAGACCGAGACATAAATATTATTGTTGTAAACTACGTCACAGCGATAATAATGACATTTGAAAGATAAGAAAGCCAGCAGTATTTCCAACCTACCAGGCCCCTTGTTGTCTTATACTATCTTGTCTAAAGCGACAAGTATTCCTTCCTTCCTGGCTTCGAAACTTGCTGTTGTGTTAATAAAGGTGTTCAAAGCGGACACATTTTCAATTTCACAAAAGAAGTGGCGAGGGGTGCAATCTACGCGAGGGGTGCAATCTGCGTGAGGGGTGGGGCTGGGGTGGTTCACAAACTGTTGCTCCCAGAGTTTTCAAATTGTCCGTAGTCTGCAATATCAGTGATTTTGTCACCGGGATTACTTCCTAAAGCTACAATTAGATTAATACCAATGTTAAAGCATTGAGTATAGCGAAACTCTTTAGGGTATAGTAATGTATATAGGTATAGACTCTACAGCCTTCTGTAGAGGACATTAAAAAAATGTAAAATCATCAAAATCGAAAAAAATTGGAATTTATTTGTGGCTAATCCGCAATAATGTTTAGTAATCTTTGATTATAGAAAAGTGAACATATTATATCCTTGCTTGACATAGTACCACGCAAAACTGCATAGCAATCAGATGGGAACTGGATGCAGGACAATTTGCCTTTGCCACACAAATGTCAAATGTGTAGCTGACTCTTACTCAAAACAATTGATATGTGCACATTACCTTTGTAAATTAATCATATCGTGTTCTTGGTAGTTGGTAGCCCCCCCCCCCTCAACCAGTGCACTCCAAACTGTTTCTCGCTACGCCCTTGGAAACTCAGCCTCTTACACCACAATAACGTCGTTTAGTGTATAATTACTATACAAGCGGCCAAGTACCTGTTACTGGGAGCTGTGGGTGGGCCCACATTCCAAGAAGGTTGTGTTAATAATCAGTAAAGCACATTCTAAAACGAGCCCGCTCCGAGGTTGAGTGAGTCAGGTGACTGAACGCTCCACTGGGGTTCTAGGGTAATCGCAAACCTGAATGTGACACGTTCTTTACTTTGGTTGCATCAGAATGGAAGACTTCGTAAACAATTACTTTACTTCTGTATTGCTAGGACATCGCGCTCAGGTTTCAGATGGTTGCGGCTCAATATCATTATCACATTTTCTCATGAACGTTTATGGATAACTGTTCTATTGATCCACGCTCGGGCGCATAAAGCAACAGAAGTAAAACACGGATTCCAATTCGTGAAATTCCAAATCGCATGTTTCGCACATTGAACCTGCCATACTGGTGTTCTCGTCTAAGTATGAACGTGCATCAAGACCACAAAACATCTATGCTAACATCACCTGATTCCTTATTAAATTACGGTTCTATTTCCACTTAATAAGTACTCGACCACTTCCATTTGAATTACTTTGACACAATCGACAAAACTGTTACCATTTACTTCGAGTGTCTATCCTCTATATGTCTTTCCAGTCATGGCAAAACAAATCACTGCTGAATTTGCATTACCCTGAACGCAAGGATAACAGTATTCTAATTCAATTAGGTTATACAATTACACCAAAAGTAATATCTTCTGATCTTTACCAAACGTTCGTCAGTGCCTCTTGAGCCATAAGTGAGGTCACGCGCATGAGCTTACAGCAGCACGGTCGGATCAAACTGTTCACTTTTATTTCAGTCCTCTACCTACATATATAACAGTTTCGTTTCCTCAGCTCGATCAAGAGACAGGAATTCCACGTGACTGAGTATCACTTTACTTCCAAGGAATTAACCGCATGCATAATTATTAATCAAGTGTTCGATACATTACGTCGTCAAGTTTACTGATCGCTATTGAAACGACGAAACTACTTCGCCACTAACTAGAGTTTTAGGTGGTTCAAGGAGCTAGCAGCAAAATACTATTATGTTGTATGTTATGTTAGTAGGTTTGTCACTCAGTGACATAACTGATTTTCGGTGGGGGACATTAAATGTAAAGACGATCAAGCCACCCCTGTAGGTGACACCTAATCGACGAGCGAACGATGACCAACTATAGGGGACCGGCATATTTAAATATGACCACCGATCAATCAAGCTGGACACGATTCCACCCGCGGACAGTGCCAGAATCAACAAGGCTAATTCGGAACATTAGAATTTATTATGTGCCTCGTTGCTAGGACGGAAACACCGTTTACACATTCCTTAGCCAAGGACTGATAAATTTAAAGTTCACATTAGAAGTTAACAAAACTTCTGCGGGAATCGAACCCTGGACCTTCCCTAACCGCAAGACCAACGAACCACACAATTTCTTGACTTTTCACTTTGTTTTCTTTGGAATATAACAAGTTTCATAACTATATAAATTCGTAGACATTGCGACAAATCTATATTATGGTTTGTTTAGTTTTAGGCAATAACACCCCTAGTTTAATCATGGTTTAATGACACTTTCTCTCTCTCTGTGTAGTTATGACCCCCCCCCCCCCCCTTGCAGAGGTGCTGAAACCGCTTCTTACATTGAAACCATCGCTCCCGAGCTCGAAACTAGTTCACACAGGTAATTAAACTTTGTCGGGGCAAGTTACAAGTACACAAACATTTATGACTGCGCCGGTCTCGTGACCAGCAATAAACACTACTTAGAGTACTGGCTAATCAATCCCCGAGAGTGCTGTGTGTTCTTGAACTCCTTTAGAATGCAATTTACTTGCAACGATTGTACTGCTATTACTGTACTGCCTGCGCGCGCACCTTCACGTACTCATACTCTACTGACTAACACCTTGTGTCGCCGAAACTCCAAGTTTCAATTTTTCAAAACATTACAACTAGCATTGAATGTAATGCAAGCCCTATAGCATAATGTTTGTCTTCTTACAATGATATATAAACAATTAAATACATTCAGAGGGTGGGAGAATTGGGGGAAGATCCCCCCCCCATTCCTTTCAGTGACTTCCACTATTTCCCTGTGAGCCCCCCCCCCCCCCCCCCGAAATGGCTAAGTACAGTAGGCAGTAGATTGTAAATTATTTACGAGGGTGTTGAATGTTTCGGCAACAACTGAAAAACTAGCAGACAGTGGGTATATATTTGTGTTCCCAGGGTGTGCTGACTTGTTGCTAGTTGGCACGATATCAGCTCATAATCTGTCCACCTCCCTCCCACATTCTAAAAGAAGTTACTACGTGCGTGAATAAAATTAAAATTATCATGAAGGCAACAGAACAGAACACTGTTTTACATTAAATGTGATTGTGCGTGCGCTGTGCACGTACGTGCGCATCTAAGTGTAAGTGATATGTACGTATTTACGTATATGACGCAACAGTGTTAATCCAATCTCCTTGATGTATGGTAATAATGTCTAATAACTTGCAATTTGTAATTGATCACATACATCATATGGTGTTAATTGGCAAGTTAATGATAAGTAGCCTATCCAAGCAACACTTCTCCGAGATGATTGACACTTAGAGAGGAAGTTAAACCTTCTGGGATCAAGAAACTTGCGCAATCCGCCTCTTATCACAGTGTGTGTTACTTTGTTCCTTATCACACTCCGTTCTTCAGCACTTGCGGCTATAAGGAAAGCAAACCAAACATAGATGAATTGTTTTCCATAGTAAATTTATTCGAAACGGGAAAGTTCTCTCAAAAATAACATAAGGAGTCAAGTTCCTCGTATGGTAAAAAACATGAACAAGTTCACTAATAGGAACTTTGTGATTATTAGACGAGTTAGCGCAGCGAAACGGCCAAACAGATTGAGCTAAAATTTTGAACAGACATCCGTGAACAGTTAACCGAGAATTCTGCTAGCGAAATTAGCAATATCCGTTATAAGAAAAAATAAATTGAAAAATAGTCTGGAAATGTGTAGGATTTAATTTGACGCCAAAGCTTTTGTTCTTAAAGAAATAATTCTTATCGAATAATTTTTTTAATTTCAGGCGGTGACCAAGGTGTATCGAATCTTGCACGCTCAAGGTTACTCAAAATTCCGGTCGGAAATTGAGTAAACCTTGCAATATTTACTCGTATTTCATACTGGCTATGTTTCCCATAGTACTGTATAATATGCATTTCAAAACATATTCTATAATCTTTTAATGTAATCCACATATAAAAAATCTGACCCAACCTTTGTTTGAACCCAGGTCTCCCACAATCCGGGTATACTGGCAACTTTAAGGCCATAATGTGCCACTCTAGCCTATGACAGGCCATAAGGGAGGTGATGCCCATGCTAGATCCAGCCTTAGGCAGGGGAGAAAAGGAAATGTCCCCGGGTACTCAGCACGTGGCTCGTTCACTCATCTAACAACGTCCTTGGCGTTTTACTAGTACATACCCCAATCTTCAACAAGAGGGTTCAATTCCAGCGAAACGTCGATTATTTGACTCTACTTTTTACCTTTTTTTAGTCTTGCAGAGTCTAATCCAGAACCCTAAACATGATACAGATATGAACAAACGGATACCTTTTTTTAACGTTTAGGTCTGCCCCCAAATACCCGACTCGACCCAAAATTTCGGGTACCCGCACACCAGTAGTATATTCTAGTACAAAGCATCTCACAGTGTAAAACATATTGTTGGGATACATGAACAAAGAATTTCGTATTTTTAATTACAAACGTAACATGTTTAACATAACATTAATTAATGTAATTAATGTAACATGTGACTTTGGAGCCGTCCTAGCAACGAAGCACATAATAAATTTCAGAGTTGTTCTGAATCGGCCTTGTTGATTCTGGCGTTGATTCGCGGGTGTTCGCACTGTCCATACCACTGATTGCTATATTTCCCATTAAAAATATCGATCTTTGGTTGGTTATCGCTCACTCGTCGATTGCGTCGGGGCCTGCAGGGTTGGCTTGGTCGCTTTGATTTAAAGTCCCCCACTGAAAATCAGTTATATAACTGAGTGGGTAGACTCTAAATAAAATAACTCGATTTGTTTTTGATTAACTCGATTTGTTTTTGTTTGCCCTAAAATCTGTTAACAGCCCATACTTGCTCTGTATCTACAGATGCTACAGCCTGCAAGGATCGTCTATAATATTTCTTTTTTTCTTTCTTTAACACCTATTAAATTACTAGTTACAGCCATAATAAGCATACACTTAAATTATTGTCATTACTATTGCGTATTGGTATTATTAGCATTTGACATGAATGAGCCATATGGGAGTGTTTTTTACCACTTGAATATCACATGCAGCAGTTTCTTTCTGCGGTTAGTCTATTTATTTATTAGTTAGTAATTATATCGGCCTACGTTAATTTGTATGTGCATTTTACTTTTTGAAACTTGTAACGGTCATAAACATTAATTATAAGAGTGGTTGTAGATTAATCGGCTAATCCACCCCTACCCTTCTACTGATTAATTATGACCGTTACAAGGGTCAAAAAGTGGGATGCATATATAAATTAATGTAGGCCAATATAGTACCTAACTAATAAATAAATAGACTAAACGCAGAAAGAAACTGCTGCATGTGATATTCAAGTGGTAAAAAACACTCCCATATGGCTCATTCATGTCCAATGTCTATATAGTTTATTCTTATGTTAACAACTATAAATTTTATTTATTTTTCAACTGATCTTAAGCCTTCATCCTAAATAATTATTATACATAATTTCACATAACTGTGAAAACGCCAAAGTCGTTGTTAGACGAGTGAGCGAGCCATGTGTTGAGTACCCGGGAACATTCTCTTTCCTACCCCTACCTAAGGCTGGATCCAGCATGGTTTTTTTCTCCATCGCCTATAGGCTAGTGGCGCATAATGGCCATACAGTTGACGCACCCTTGTTCCAACTAAACTCAAAAACCCTATCATTTATATTTTATATACCAATCAAGTTAAATGCAAATGTTCCCGGGTACTCAACACATGCCTCGTTCGAGCGGGTGTATGTAGGCAGTACCCGGTAGCTGCTGCAGTGGAGGGGGGGGGGGGCGGAGATGACACGGCCAGTACAGAGAGAAAGTCACTTTCACCGCCACCAAGATGATCACAGAGACTTACCGAACCCAGGGGGCCGTGTTCTCGTTGGTGTGGGTCGGCCGGATGTCTTGAGACGCGCGCCGAGATCTGAAGAGGGGAAATAAAATAACAAATAATAACGTAACGAAAAGAAGGAGGTGTCAACAAACAAACAGAACAAAACATAAAAACTAAGTAAGAATAAGGGAAATGTGAAAAACAAAATATGTTGGAAAATGGGAGTAGGCCTAAAAGAACTCAAGGGACAGGAATAGAATAGAAAAAAAACATGCTAACTCGATGATCGGCAATCTTCTTTTAACTCTTCGTAAACAATCATAATTATTACTTATAACCTTCATGTATTTCTTGTTGTGCGCCTGATAATAAAGTTACGATGTTGTTGACGGAATCCGCGTAGACAGGCAGGTGAATTAATATAATACTATTATACAATGCAATTGAATAATCTTGTACGGTAAATTATTGAGCATGGCAACATTATCAATTAGTTCACCACCACAGACTTCAATAGGCAATGACAACCACAATGATTGAGTGAATTAGTCTAGTAGAACTTGGGAGAGTAGCTACGTAAAGTCAGTCCTCGTTCGATTCCCGTTCCGGAGCTATCTTCGCTTCGAACATATCCATAAAGCTGGCGAGACACAACAGTACTGTCATAAACGTTTATGTCTACGTTACAGTAATGTAGTATTGTACTTCGGAAGAGATTGCTAGAGACCTATTATGTATAGATTTTGTGAATGACATGAGTTTAATTCTATTGCCGCAATAAAACAAGTAATGTTAAAAGCAGAAGTATGTAATGTATAGTTCTTTCTTCCGCATCATAAACAAATGTTAAATTCATTTAAACACAGGCGTAGCAGAAATGAACGGGACTCGTTAAATCAGTTTTATGGACTCTAATTATCGATGTAACAGACATTAATGCGAATACGGATCAACTATTAGACCCAATAACATCAACCACTAATGATAACACCGTGGTTTATAATAACGAGTGTACTTACTGATGTAAATCACAGGTGCTACATTCATTGATTCGTTCACACCAGGATAAGAGCCAAGTTGGAGTAGTGTGTTCGCATTTATAATATTGTTTAGAGGTGGTGCAGTGATTAAAACAATTAATTATAAACCAACAATAATGATAAGAGTTGCCTATTTACGAAACTCGGGATATAGCCGATCCATGGAAAAAGAAGGCCCTAATATTTCAACATATATATATTTTTAAAGGGCCTAAGGTAAGCTGTAACTCTTTAATATATTTGTCACTATGTATTTTAATTTCTATAGAGTATTTCAACTTGTATTTAAAAACAAATCTTTCGCCTGCGTTTCTGCCTCCAAAAGAAAATAATAACATAATTTTTAAACACATAAGTAAATAATTGTATGCTCACGTCACATAAAAATATATGAACAAGTTACGAACAGCCAAATATTCATAAACATAGATTATTTATTAACAAATTAATAAACACGATAGCGATTGACCCGCATTTTATTAGCAAACATTAAGTCATGTAAATCCCAAAACCAATTTAAGAGAGTGATATAGCACAAAATATAATATAATTTTATTGCGTAATCTAATAAGTTAACTTTCGAAACAAGAATCCCTAGAGGGCGAACCATGACCCCTAGGATGTCACAATTTGATATACATGTAAAAGTGAATGTCATACTTATTGGTTTAATGTTTTATCAGAGTTGCATGTTGTTTTTATTCGTAGGAGTAATACCTGCAATATTATGCTCGCATGGACCTGTATAATACTGAAGGCAAGCATGACAGTTTCAACGATTGACCAAGCGAGGTTTGCACGAAGATTATTGATATCAACACAGATGGCGGAATAAGAAGAATAGAATGCGGCCTGCATGTTTTCAAGATTCTGTACCACGTCTGCACTTCATACAACGCGAAATTTGTTATATATTATTACATATCCCATTATAACACCATGTTGTCTAGCGCATTCAAATCACCTGAAGAAACAATATATTGTAGAGATGCACGGTCCATTAAAGTTTAAAACAATACTTATAATTGTTTATTTGTATGAATAAACACAAATTTTTAAACACACAAACATTTTTGCAATACCACTTGACAACATATAGGCCTATATATTTTGTTAGAAATTAAATTGAATTTGTGTTGACATTTAGATTGGCACGTTCATGTCCACATACCCATGCCCAAACCAATACCATCCAGATCATTATTAATTTAACATTTGCATATTTAAGCCGTTAGGTTGGGTTATGTTATTGCATTTTAACGTGTTAGTCATCCACTTAACATATCTTTGCTGTACTCAATCACTGCTAGGATGTCGACACAGCTACTTGCTCGAAGCCCTTTCATTCGCAGTCTGAGGGTTCGATAAACTCACTGATAGGGACCGATCCTAGTAAGTTGTTACTGTGTAGGCTGTAGGGTAGGCAGCCTTGCATCGGTTCGAGTGCAGGTGTTTGTTCTGGTTCTTCTGCCCCATCGTCATCATCAGGACAGACAGACAGACAGACAGACAGACAGACAGACAGACAGACAGACAGACAGACAGACAGACAGACAGACAGACAGACAGACAGACAGACAGACAGACAGACAGACAGACAGACAGACAGACAGACAGACAGACAGACAGACAGGACGGTGACCTTGACCTGCACGCAGAGACTTTCCGTCAACTTCATTCACAGGAGGCTTCAGGACAACAGAGCGCGGCAAGACACAGACAACAAACATAAGCTGCTAGGGACATAAAAATCAAAACTTAATTTTTTTGAATTGTCAACGGAACGGGCAAGAAAATAAGCTTCGCGAACGCTTCTTATAGTCACGTTGATGGATGAGGGTTTTTGACCTAATCCCTACATTCCTGCATTCAAAAATCGTACAATTTAAATGAGTTTTGTTTGTAACCAAAGACTTATAATGTGTAAGGTTAGAGATTTCGAAGGTTCCTTTAAAATGTCATCAACTTCGGAGAAGCCATTAGTCCGGTAGAGAGCGAACAAACACACAAACAACGTAACCGAGCTATTTTCTCCGGGTAGTCAAAATTGAAATCGAGGTCTTCGCTACGCTCGACCAATGATTTTAAAGTAGTATTATTTCAGTTCCTTTCACAAAGCCCTCAGTTTGATAGAGATTCGTGAAGAGACTTAAAATAATATAAAGTCAGTACCGATGTACCGAATACAATATAGTGAATTAAATAGCCACAAGTCTTGAGAATAATTCGCTGAAAATGTAACCGATCAAAATTAAATAAAGAACTTTTTAGTTCAAACTTTCAAGGCGGTGTCTCACTTACTTCAATCTAGAAAGCCGCAAAGTAATTGCTGTTAAATTAGAGCTACGGTAAGTACCATTAGAATTCATAAAATTGCAATTACGCTAATCTTATCATTACATTGATTGTTTGGAATCATGTCGTAAATCTAATTCATCGAGTTATAACGTCATGTCATTACGCTGAATGGCTACGTAGGATGATGGGTAGAATAAGCCCATGGGCACCTGCAGAATAGCAACACTAAATCATTGGAGTTTAGTTAGATTGACATCAAAGTCGTGCCTAGCAACGGTAAAAGGTAGTGGAATACAAAAGCTCGTGCCCTCTAATCAATGGATACATTAATAATGTACCTGAGAACGAACGTGACCACAATAATACAATCGTACGTAATAATTACGCTAATGCACAGGTAAAAAAAGCTTTGGCTTTGAATGAAAGTACATTTAAAACATGTGGTTTAAAGTGGAAAGAATGTGGGAAGTGGATATAGAGGAAATAAAATATGCGACTCTTATCAACACATGGTGAATTTTAGTCGAAATGTGAGATTTATAAAAAGTAGTCACAGACCCCAACGAGACGATAAACGAAGTTTGCAAAGTACTAACTGCCCATAAACATTGATGTATGTTTTGTATCACAAATGCACTATCTTTGTAATGTGGAAACTAATATATTTGACATATGAATATGAATCGTGACGTAATGAAATCATTTCCAAGTTTGAACGAGGATTTTTTTAATCGGATCAAGGTTTGTAAAAGATATCTCAATGTCGAAGTGGTTAAACGTTTCATCACCTCAGCTATCACCGGTAATTAGCTTTGTTTCGAGACGATCTACTTGCCCTTGGGTCTGGCCAGACAACGATCTCTTTCTGAACGAAACCGCCGAAAGTGCCGGAATGTCGTAAGCCGAACCTTGACGGAAATGCCCGACTGAATGTCAATGTCGGCGTTTCCTGTCTTCCTGCGACGCCGCCGGCGTTCGAGCGACGTTTATCTCGGCACGCGGACAATGAGAGATCTCGCACGCGATTGTGACTTGTTCCTGACTCAATGGTGTTATTACAGAAACACTACCTTGGCTGGCGTTCACACGTTGTAAACGAACAACATTTCGTAAGTTAGTTTTATAGCTAGTTTAATTTTATCTATTTCTGGTCGTCGAGATCGTTGTCGCCTTGTATCACAGAGAGGACGTCTTGTTTTCTTCAAGATGCTGCCGGGCAGTGTGGACCTAGAACTAGACCCGTTCCGTCCGGTACCTTGGACTTGGAGCTTCAAGACATCATTGCTCGGAGCCCTTGATTTACTTCTGACGCTGGGTGTATATACCAGTGCTTATCTCAGTGGAGGACTTGGAGCTTCAAGACATCATTGCTCGTAGCCCTTGATTTACTTCTGACGCTGGGTGTATATACCAGTGCTTATCTCAGTGGAGGACTTGGAGCTTCAAGACATCATTGCTCGTAGCCTTGATTTACTTCTGACGCCATCTGTACCAGTGCCTCTCTCAGTGGATTCTACCTTAGAACTGTCTCAATATGAAATGAATGGAGGAAGGTCAAGCCCATTCACTTGGAAGAGTTCGAAAGAGCATTGTAAAAATTGAAAATTATTGTGTATCGTTATTAATTACTTATATATTTTTTTGGATTTGTGTTGTGTGTCAATATGGTAATGTAAAGATAATAATAATATATTAAACTGGTGTACACAAAAGACCATTATATCCCACACATAACAAAAAACTTGTAACAAGCAGGCAAATCTTACATACCAAAAGCATTGAGAATTCGTGCACTCATTATACATGAATTGACTTTGTCCCATGACTGCATCCACGCAAAGATTGTCAAAATGTTTATTTCGACCACTGACACCTGATTAAAGCAACCTCAATACAGCAAGTCATGAGAAAGCACTGCCTCCTAGATGCTCGTCGTAAGAGCCACGAGTAGTATCTAGGAGGCAGTGCGAAGTGAGCTACTACTCGCCGTCTTCCCCGCGGCCTGGTGACGAGGTACCTCACTGACACTTTGTTTCCTAGGTCGTCACACGTGCTAATAACTTTAATAACACTTATTAATCTGATCTCAGGCTTCACGGTAGTTCCTGGCAGCATGCGGCGCACTCTACATGCGTGCGAGATGAGAGTACATTTACATACTTGCAATTACTAATCACAGCAATGAAACATCATCTATTATTTAGAGCAGTTTCTAGAGCGTCAATACACACGCCGTCTGAGCAAGGCTGAGTGAGGCTTGTATCTACACTATACTGTTGCTGGGTAGTGTGTTACCTAAGGCACTGATGCTAGGCGTCATATAACAATAAAATATTGTTAGCATGCGAGTAGTCCACATCCCTTTGGTTGACGAGTCTCAACTGACTTCTTTTTGGAGTACATCGGATTAATAACATGCCAGTAGATGCTGTGTAAGCCGAGTTGTATTTAATCATGTCATGTTGGCATATTTAGCCCACGATATTAAAATACATTTGTTTCCTAGTCGTCCACGTGCAATAATTGTAATACACTTATTAATCTGATCTCAGGCTTCACTTCCTGGCTGCATGCGGCGCACTCACATGCGTGCGAGATGAGAGTAATTTACATACTTGGCAATTACTAATCACAGCAATGAAACACATCTATTATTAGAGCTGTTTCTAGAGCGTACACAACGCCGTGAGCAAGTGAAGGAGGCTTTATCATAATATACGGTGTGGGAGGTGTTATCCAAGGCACGAGGCTAGGGCGTTCATTAAAATAAAAAATTGTTTATGGTAGTCCACCATCCTTTGTTGATGTTTCAACTGACTTACTTTGGAGGATAATAAATCAAATGCACAGTAGATCTATGTACCTAGTTGATCTTAATCAATTAATGTTGCATTTACACACTATATTAAAAATAATATTTTGTATCTCTTGTAGAACGGCATTATAGTACAATGAATCAAGTTAAGTATCGGAGGGAGTCGCACAAGGTACAATGCTGGGCCGTTTATGTATATTCTCAATTTTAATCACATACCCTAGTTAAAAATTACCAACACTTATAATTCAATCTAATAACAAGGTATGAGTATGCGTGATATTATACATTCATGTAATTTAATGGATGTCGACGGGCGTGCCACAAGGTGTGATGTTAGGCCGTTTATGTTTATGCCTGGATAGCATTATAATATAATTTGTTTTTCATAAACGTGGACATAAAAGGCTTAACAAGGCTTATTAGCGCTGTTGATGTGGCATGGTGCAATGTTAGCCCCTAGGGCCAGTCCCACTGTAGTTTACGTCATATTATAGTTTGCATTACTTTTGTACAATAAGTAATCACGACACAATTTCAAACAAATTGAGTTGTGGTTAACTTCCGTTCCATTTCTCACGTTTGCATCTGGAACGGAAAAAGCATGACTAAAGTATGATTTAACCGTTATTAAGTGGACTTTTACTGTGATACCTATGTCATAAAAATGCATTAATCTTAAAGCAATAAATAGCTGTAATGCATGAGTTGAGTTTATAGGAACATAATTCAGGATTGAGAAAGAGTCGAAGTAAATATAAAAATATTTAAACCAAAATTGCATACCGAGATAGAAAGTGGAAACCTGTAGCTCATGAAAACAAATGCTATTTTGACTGTCATGTCTAAAGTTACGTCCTTAAATCTCACATTCTAGATCTCGTCGATACTTATTTGGCCTTATTTTGCGAACTATGGAAAAATGGAGCGTAGATCTCAAAGTCCAACTCTCTACCTTCTGGGCCAATCAGGCCTACCTAGGGAAACGTGTACCCCGAAACTAAAGGCTAACGTGTATAATAAACATGTCTGCTTGCGTGTATGAGTAGGATGGCGACTAAACGACTGGCGCCATCTTATTATTACTAGGGAAACGCCAAAGTCGTTGTTAAACGAGTGAGTGAGTGAGCCAAGTGTTGAGTACCCGGGAACATCCCCTTTCCTCCCCTATACCTAAGGATCTAGCCCAGTATGAGGAATCATACCGGGTACTCAACACATGGCTCACTCACTCGTTTAACAACGACTTTGGCGTTTCCCTAGTTATTTAAATTGAACATTTGAAATGCGAATCGTGTTCAAAACGTATTAGCGTGAAACATTAACAAATTTCCAAGATAAAACAAAATCACCCAAGTTTTATTTCCTATTTAACACCCCTCAAAAATAATATGTGGGTGTTAAAATATAAAAAAAGTTCGAGCTAACGGGTATCGAACCCCAACCCTCCGTGCGGTAGACTAAATGCTTACCAATAGGCCATGCAAGCCACGTAGATAACGTCCCGCTAGCTGCTACTAAACAAATGCTATCAATATTTAAAAAATCACATTTTTATTTTATTGTAGGATCAAATCGCAATGTATCTAGCTGATTTTGTTAGCAGTTCTCAGTAAACTCGTACCGGATGTATGTTTTAAATTTCAGCCCAATCTGGTTCAGCGGTTCGGCTGATTTTCGACGTACAGACAGACAGACAGACGTACAGACAGACAGACGCAGACAGACAGACAGAATCACAGAATGAGAGCCGGTTTAAGTTGAATGGAGACACTCGGTCGCTCCGCTCCCTCGTTTAATCAACTTGGTTTACAGAGTACGGTCACTTTCCCGCAGTTGTTATCCGATGCACCATAAATATCTCGTAGCGTAAACATTTATGAATGTTGTGTAGTAAAAGTCGAGTCATCATAAAGTGTCCACGTTGTTGATAACTAGGGAAACGCCAAAGTCGTTGTTAAACGAGTGAGTGAGCGCCATGTGTAAATAGTACCCGGTATCATTCCCCATACTGAGCTAGATCCAGTCTTGGGTATATGGGAGGAAATGAGATGTTCCCGGGTACTCCATACTTGGCTCAATCACTCGTTTAACAACGACTTTGGCGTTTCCCTACTATAAATTGAACATTCAAAATGCGAATCGTGTTAAAACGTATTAGCGTGAAACATTAACAAATTTCCAAGATAAAACAAAATCACATAATTTTTATTTCCCATTTAACACCCCTCAAAAATAATATGTGAGTGTAAAAATATAAAAAAAGTTCGACCGAACGGGTATCGAACCCCAACCCTCTGCGCGGTTGGCTAAATGCTTACCACTAGGAAAACGCTTAAGTCCCGCCGCGTAATTGGTGCATTGAGCTGCCATGTGTTACGCGGATTTTCTGTTGTTCTGTGAAAAAATCATTACTTAGTCGAAGATTTTTTTTTAATTAAATTAAATTAAATAAAAAAATAACTTAATTTTTTTAATTAATCGTAATTTTTTAAAAAGAAAAAAATCGTAAAATTGCAATTTTCATAAGAAATAAATATTAGATTGCGCTCAAATTTAACACGAATATATTTATTCATGAAATTAAGGTTCTGTGAAAAAATAATTACAATAGGATAAAGCATGTAGGTGTAATAAGTCAAAGAATTGTTTTAAAAAAGAAAAATCCCGTAAAATTTCGATTTTCATGAGAAATAATTTTTTGATTACGCTCAAATTTCGCACGAATATCTTAATTCATGAAATTAAGGTTCTGTGAAAAAATCATTACAATCGGATAAAGCATGTAGGTGTTATGAGTCGAAGAAAGTTTTTAAAAATCGAAAAAAATCGTAAAATTGCGTTTTTTATGAGAAAAAATTTCCCGATTGCGCTCAAAAACGTGGCAGTTCTAAGTTCAGAGATTTCGAAGGCCTCCATGAAATTTCATCGCAATCGGAGTATCGGTTTAGCCGGAATCGTGTTAACAGACACACAAAAATACAGAAAGAAAGAAAGAAAAAAAAACATTCCGGATTTTTTTCTCCAGTGTAGTGAAATGGAATCTTCGCTTCGCTCGCTACGCTCATCCAACTATGTCATGCAAGCCACGTAGTTCTTGTTCCGCTAGCTGCTACTAAACAAATGCTATCGATATTTTAAAAATCACATTTTTATTTATTGTAGGATTAAATCGCAATGGATCTAGCTGATTTTGTTAACAGTTCTCATTAAACTCGTACCGGATGTCTGTTTAAAATTTCAGCGCAATCTGTTCAGCGGTTCGGCTGATTTTCGACGTACAGACAGACAGAATCACAGAATGAGGGCCGTTTGAGTTGAATGGAGACACTCAGTCGCTCCGCTCCCTCGTTTAATCACTTTCTTCGAGTACTACTAGGGAAACGCCAAAGTCGTTGTTAAACGAGTGAGTTAGCCAAGTGTTTTGACTTCTAAAACCGGACCGTCTGGTCACCTTACAGGAACTCACTCTGCTTGCCACAATAATTATTTAAATTGAACATTCAAAATGCGAATCGTATTCAAAACGTATTAGTGTGAAACATTAACAAATTTCCAAGATAAAACGAAATTACCTAATTTTTATTTCCCATTTAACACCCCTCAAAAATAATATGTGGGTGTAAAAATATAAAAAAGTTAGAACTGACGGGTATCGAACCCGATCCATCCGTGCGGTATGCTAAATGGTTACCACTAGGCCATGCAGGCCACGTCAATCACGTCCCGCTAACTGCTACGAAACAAATGCCACTGATATTATTAAAAATCACATTTTTATTTTTTGTAGGCTTAAATCGCAGTGGATCAAGCTGATTTTGTTAACAGTTCTTAGTAAACTCGTACTGGATGTCTGTTTAAAATTTCAGCGCAATCTGTTCAGCGGTTCGGCTGATTTTCGACGTACAGACAGACAGAATCACAGAATGAGAGCCGTTTGAGTTGAATGGAGACACTCAGTCGCTCCGCTCCCTCGTTTAATGAGTGATGAGTGCACAGTGTACCTAGTGAGGGGTGCGCACCAAGGACAGAGACGTTGCTGCATATTTCACGTGGGTTGCACCACTTCTCGTAAGATGAAGTAAACTACCAGTTACTAACCAATAGCAAGGACAACATTGAAAATATGAAAGTGAAATTGATCGAGGAATTCTGCTAACAACATTAGAGTCAATGTATGTATTTAATTCTATTGCTGTTTATAAAACTATGAACAAATTGAGGTCGATTCTATACTTGGAGAAAATAATGACTATTGTTATGTTGGAAAACTCGAGTATTGAATCTATAAATAACTTCTTATTCTTCCAGTTAACTTTCATGCACCACTGAACTAAGAAGTCAGTACGTTCTCAATGTTCAAAGCAAACTTCATTTCTCCAAGAGTTTTGTTTAGGAAATAGATACAACATAATTGTGATGTATGGTTCCCGACTGGTACATTAATTATTATCAGTAAAACTCTAAACAGTCTACAAGTTAACTGCACTTTTCTTTGCTTCTATGCTTTCATGTTCTAATGGGGATCGTTTAACAGCAGGATAAGAGAGCAAGGCAAAGTAAACATCGCTCAAACAATACAATAGCGGCTCACAGTGGCTAGCAGACAATTATGTCTAGACTTTATTTACTGCAATGAGGTATTGAAGCCAGTAGTAAATAGGCACTAGAGTGATTGCAATTCCTCAGTCTTCACTAAGCAATTTCTCCGGGACCTTGTTAAAAAAGGACTTTTGTTTCTCTTACAAAAATGAACAATTTCCAGTTTCTCAAGAGAATGTTACCAACAAAAAATTATTGTAAACAATTTAAAAAATCTAGATCGGCATCCATTCTACGACGCACGCGACCTCCCATGATCCGGATTGAGTTCTAATTTCCAGTCATACTCTCAGTAAAATGTATTCAATACACAAGCAATAGTGTATCATTATAATTTCATGTTTACTCCTGAATCCGACGGGATTGCGAAGAAAAAAGGAAAGTTCAATTTCTTTCCAGTTTCTCACAAAATACTAAGTTCCTAAGCTACAAGATTCTGGTGTGCGTGTTTAAAAACAAGTTCTCAAAAGAACGCGTTCGTTCGCAATGCTAAAACTAAACTGTTATCGTGAAACGTCACGACTTCTTTAGAGTTTGTGCCCATGTTTTGTTGCTTGGAGTCGCCGACTTCGTTTCTATCTAAAAGTTTTGTATTATGTGAACAATTCGAGGTCGCTAAATATTACTCGCGATGTTTACGATATGATCACCCAAGTATTAACCTTGGCACATTAATGAGTAGGCCCCTTTCAAAACAGAGGTAATATTCTTTTAATTAACTCTAATGCAATTGAATAATTCAAGATTAGCTTAAAATCATTCGTGTGTAATGGAAGTTGAGGACCACGATTCTCCCCTTGAAAACACACTCACTCATTGCACATCGCAATTAATTTCGTTAAGTCATAATGTTGAAAAAGTCTTTTCGTGTCATGTATACAGCATGATAATTAATAATTATGACAATGTCCTGAATTAAACCTAACAATATTAAATGACGTAATATAAATAAACCCTACATTGTTATAATTTAAACACACACAGCGTATTTTCATAACAATTGTTTTATTATGTTTATTAAACTTTTCGGAGTGTAAAAAGTTAAGGTCATCCACGTATTTCTTTGCAATATAAGAATTGTAAAAACAAAATAAGTAAAGTACATAACACAGTGTTAACCTAATCATTGGTTGTTATTTAAAGGTTCACCTTGGAACTATGCTGCTGTAGTTGCCGACTAACTATATAGTTATAGGGTATGGTAATAGTGAGGCCAGGTCACGTGACTGTTGAACTAAGCCTCTCTGAGATGAGACGGCAACTTCTCGCAGCACTAATGACTGGACTGGATTGTGTGTGGAATGTGGGAGTGTTTTTTACCTTCCAGCGAGAACATTCTACACAACTAGGAAGAATACTCAAATTATCAGAACCCAGGTATATATCAACAAGCTAGAGACCGTGGAATATTCCTTGAGAAAATATTAATTTCCTGCGAAAGTGGGCATGTTTTTCATAGAGGTAAACAAGACAAGACTAGTACACTGTCGATAAGCCCTCATATAAGTTAAATGTACAAAGCAAAGATTTCAAAATAATTGCTCAAGATTGGTTTGAACACGATTATTCGCCAGAGGTAAAGAACTATAGGCAGTTGTCAGTGTAGGTTCATCATTTGTTCAGGTACACTTCTGATGACAGGCATACACGGCTTGATATAGTCTAGTTGTCAAGTAAGTAGTGTGGGAGTGTTTTCACTTGGTAATTTCACTTAAGTACGAGACAAAAAACACGTAAATATGATTTAATGCTAAAGTATACCTTGAAACTTTGTGCAATTTTAATTTACGGATAATAGTCTCACTTAAATGCGCGATCCACGCAACAGATAAACATCAATGCACTCGCACAGGGACGACATATTACTGCCCTAATAGGAAGCAGCATCGAGTCGTAACACTTGTTATGGGCAATGATCTTGGCACCAGATCTCATTCCCTTAAGCAACAACCTTGGGCTTAGGAGTGCTTGAGGAACTGACTCCTCTTCTGTAATTAGCATCAGCATGGACGAGCCTTGGCGCGCCCGAGAGTGCGGCAAACACAACACCACAGCAGATAAGGCATCGGTAAATAGAAAGGTCGAAGAACTTTTTGTTGACTTTAAGCTTCAAGTTTAGAATTCGCTAAGGCACCCACCGTGAAGGTCGGAGGATGTACTTTCAATTAGCTGGAGATGACCCCGAACCTCATTCCGCGAGGCTACCAACATGAAACTAATCCTTATTACTGTTTTTATCAGCGTCTTCGCTCCAGCGTGGGGTCGGACTGTTTCGTCGTGGCATTGTCTCGATCTTAGTGTAATGCTTACTGCTACTAAACTAAAATACTTGGACACCAGCTGAAAAATATTCAAATTTCAGTGGCAATTAAATGAATTCCTTCATTCACTAATATAACTCATCTTAAACCCTTGTTGGGGATTGTGAGCACACATAACATCTTTCATTACTATGTTCTTTGTATCAACAAACGTCTCACTTCTTTGACTCTACTGTTTGTTTACTTTGAAGACATTCTTTTATTTTTCTAATTGTTACAATACCACATTCATTTAAAACTAGTTGAGGGTTTCATTTTCTTATCAATAAAATGACTTTTTTACCATAAAATGCATTTCTAAAGTGTTTTAATTATATCTACTTAAATTCAGCGATGTGGGCCAGTCCTGTGGAACAGTCTACACCAGCCAGAATGATGCAAAATAAATATTCTTTGCGAATGTAAAGTGGTCCTCCGCATCACCACTCATGGACCCAACATTTTGGTACCTCACGGGCCGAATTCAAGTAGACAGGTCAGTCATTTCACTATTGTAAGTAGTAATGGAGCCTAATCGACTACAAAAGTTAGTCAAGAAGAGGGGTGTTATTAAAACACAAATGACTCGTATGAAAACATTCATCGATGCGTTTGTACCCTCTGAAAACAATATTCACGAGATTACTGTAAGGCTCAGACGTTTCCCAGACATCATGGCTAGATACGACAGCGTACAGTCTGAACTGGAAACTGACGACCTTCAGTCAGATCATGACGATGATCGGGCAGTGTTCGAGGAAACTGCGTATGAAGCAGAAGGCCAAATGGAACTAATATTAAGGCAAGCAGAAGAACGAAGTGGTAATCCAGGGCCCTCCAGCAGAGCTCCCGGAGAACTTCAAGTATCAGGGGTATCCCACATGCCAGCTTGAGGTTACCATTAGTCTCATTGCCAAGCTTTGATGGCAAATATGAGGAGTGGTTTCCATTTTCGGATTCTTTCACGGTGATGGTTCATGAAAACGCAGACGTCATGACCATTCAAAAATTCCATTACCTGTTATCATCATTGAACGGCCAAGCATTGCAGCTAATTCAAAACCTTCCTATCACTGCTGTCAATTACCAAGTAGCTTGGCAGTTACTGAAGGATAGGTATGAAAACAAAAAACTGATAGCAGCTACTTACACAAGGGGACTTTTGAACCTAAAGGCAGTTCAAAGGGAATCAGCTTCTGACTTAAGGCAGTTTGTGAATACTATTCGCAGTAATTTAAGTGCTCTCAAGGCCATGGAACTTGATCAACCACTAGGTGATATCCTTGTATCACAGCTGATTGTTGAGAGGCTTGACAAGAACTCACGAAGGGAGTGGGAAATAAAGGAATCTCGACAATCTTTCCCACCACTATCAGATCTCACATTTCTTGAGTATAAGAGCCAAGCTCTAGAAAACATAAACACTTATAATAGCTGAAGATCTCAGGACAGTCGACAAGGTGATTTTAAGCCCAAACAATACAAGGCTGCTCAACAATCGGGAAGTTTCATGTCAGTTAAGAACCAGAAATGTTGTCTTTTGTACCAAGCATCATCCACTGTTTTTATGTGAAACTTTCATAGCAGCAGAAACACAGCAGCGGAGAGAATGTGTACAGGACAACAAACTTTGTGTCAACTGCCTGCGAGCTGGGCATTCAGTTAAAAATTGCCCGATATCATTAAATTGCAAAATTTGTAATTGTAGACACCATACATTATTACATACAGAAAAGTCTATCAACAACCGTCAAGTAAGCCAATCTTGCCAACAAGTACAGCCAACTAATAGTAACGAGCGTGGCGAATCATCGGCCAATCATGTAAACAGGGATGCTCAAGGCTCCTGTCATGTTGCAAGACACAGAATGCAATCACAAGTTCTGTTGTCAACTGCAATAGTGCTAGTTCGAGACTCAATGGATCAACTACACAAATGCAGGGCATTGATTGACTGCGGTAGCCAATCTAACTTCGTTACAGAAGATTTAGTTCAAAGACTTAAGTTAAAGAAAAGTTATAATCGGATAATAATGCAAGGGGTGAGCAATGTTTCAGCAGAAGCCAAGTTCACAACATCCGTTCAATTTCACTCAACAGTGAACAATTATAAGGCAAGCCTTACATGTTCTGTATTGTCGCATATAACTGGACAGATACCATCAGCATGCATCGACAGTCAGTACTGGAATCTGCCAAGGGATATCCAACTGGCTGACCCAAACTTCCATGAACCAGGACGTATTGATATGCTTATTGGAGCTGAGTTGTGCTTTCACATTCTTCGAGCCGAAAAGCGTACAAGGCCCGGAGATTTCCCAGTACTACAAAACACAGAACTTGGTTGGATCTTATCAGGACGGTATCAAATACCGAATGAACTTGAACCAAATAAATCGGTGACCTCTTGTTTTGTTCGTCAAGAAGACAACCTGACACAACGATTGCAACGATTCTGGGAACTGGAGGAGATCAACTCATTCCCCAAAACTGAGGAAGAGCTTCAATGCGAATCGCATTTTCAACAAAATACCACACGGGACGAAAATGGCAGATTTGTGGTGAGACTTCCACAACGTTTACATAAACAACTGGGTGACTCCTGCCAGCAAGCAACAGTAAGGTTCCACCAATTGGAACATAAGCTAACGAAACACCCAGAACTTCGAGAACAATATGTGACATTCATGGATGAGTATGAGGAATTAGGTCATATGAAAGAAGTACAAACATCAACAGATGATAAAACACACTTACGCCTACATACTATCTTCCTCATCATGCTGTTTTTAAACCATCCAGCTCAACAACCAAGACTAGAGTTGTATTCGATGGTTCTGCCAAAACTACAAATGGCAAATCACTAAACGATATTCTTATGGTTGGACCAACAGTTCAACAAGACCTGTACTCAATCGTTCTGCGATTCAGGACTCATGAAATAGTTTTTACAGCCGACATCACCAAGATGTATCGCCAAGTTAATATTCATCCTGAAGATACCGGTCTTCAACGAATTCTATGGAGAAAGTCACCTGACCAGCAACTAAAAACCTATGAACTGTCAACAGTAACATATGGTACTGCATCAGCTCCATTTCTCGCAACCAGATCTTTGAATAAACTAGCGGAAGAGGAATTTGACAAATACCCTCGGGCGGCGGAAATCTTACAACGAGATTTTTATGTTGACGATGCACTCAGCGGTTCCAACAATCTGGACGATGCATTGCAACTACAAGAGGAACTAATTGCACTCTTAAGTGTGGAGCATTTCCCCTCAAGAAATGGTGCTCTAACCACCCAGCTTTACTAGAACTGTACCACCAGAAGACAGGGAGATGCAGCTGCCTCTTGATTTCAACAAAGAAGAGAGTATAAAAACATTAGGACTATTGTGGCACCAAACATCCGATAAATTTCTTGTTGCCAATAGCCTATCATGTAAATCTAAAAACAAGATTACTAAAAGATTTGTGTTGTCGTTAGTAGCATCCATATTTGATCCACTAGGACTTGTGAGTCCCATAATTATCTCATATAAGATGTTTCTACAGAAACTATGGTTACATAACTTACAGTGGGATGATGAATTGCCGTCAGAACTCTCCATTGAGTGGCAAGTTCTCCATAATCAATTGTCACATGTGAACAGCATTCAAATTGACAGATATGTACTTGTCAAAGGAACTCAAACAATCATACAATTGCACGGTTTTTCGGATGCGTCAGAAAAGGCATATGGCTGCTCCTTGTACATTAGATCAACTAATAAACAAGGTCAAACAGCAACCAATCTGTTATGTTCAAGATCAAGGGTGGCTCCTGTCAAGAAGGTATCATTGCCACGCCTAGAACTCTTAGGAGCAGAATTACTAGCCAAGCTAGTTCAGAAAACTTTTCCAATTTTAAACCTGAAAATTGACAAAGTCTTCTTGTGGACCGACTCCACTATTGTCTTATCATGGATTGCATCACCAGCAACACGATGGAAGACATTTGTAGCCAACAGGGTTGCAAAGATCCAACATCACACAAGAATCGAGGATTGGAACCACGTTTCATCTAGTGACAATCCAGCAGACCTCATTTCACGAGGAATAAAAGCGTGTGACTTAGCTGAACTTTACTTGTGGTGGCACGGACCACAGTGGTTACAGCAACAGTCATCGGATTGGCCAGCAGATGTAACTATAACAGAAGATGACAACATCCCAGAAGAGAAGAAGACATCAGTCACTACACTTGCTACGCAAGACCATACTGTTGATATCTTGCATCAGTTTTCAAAGGTATCAAAACTCACCAGAGTTGTGGCTTACTGTCTTCGTTTCATCCACAACACAAAACAACCTTTAGGAAAACGATCAGGTTTTCTATGTACTGCAGAAGTACAAACAGCATTAACAACATGCATCAAATGGGTTCAAGCATCTACATACAGCCTAGAGATTCGAGACCTTCTGTCCAATAAACAAGTTTCATCTCAAAGTAGTCTCCGAGATTTACATGTTTTTCTCGATGATCAGCAGATTCTTCGGGTAGGAGGAAGATTGAGAAATTCTCAGCTAGCTTATGATAATAAGCATCAAATCGTCTTACCTCCAAAGCATCACTTCACAGGATTAATAATCATAGCCGAACATTTGAGACTGTCACATGCAGGTCCGCAGCTCCTCATTGCTTCTCTCAGGCAACATTACTGGATTCCGAGAGCCAAGCAAACGGTCAAATCTATTATACATAAATGTTTGCCATGTTTCAAACTCAAGGTGACAAATACACAGCAGCTGATGGGCCAGCTTCCATCAGCACGAGTCCAGCCTTCTAGACCGTTCCTTAACACTGGTACAGACTTTGCTGGTCCATTTCATGTCAAGCAAGGATTATTAGCTACGTAGCTGTATTCGTTTGTCTCAACGATCAAATGCTACGTAGCTGTATTCGTTTGTCTAGCCACTAAGGCGATTCATCTCGAGCTAGTCACAGGACTAACATCTGATGCATTTATTGCCGCACTTAGACGCTTCACTGCTAGACGAGGTAAATGCCTTCATTTGTTCTCAGACAATGGTACTAACTTTGTGGGAGCAAACAATGAATTGAAGGAACTTCGAGACTTGTTCCATTCTGAGCAGCATCAGAATAAGATGGCCGACTACGCCTCAGGTGAACAACTTCAATGGCACTTCATTCCTCCACGTGCACCACACTTCGGTGGCTTATGGGAGGCTAGTGTCAAGTCAATGAAATACCACTTGAAACGCGTTGCAGGAAACGCTGTACTTACCATGGAGGAATTCACTACCTTACTAACTCAGATTGAGGCGTGTCTTAATTCTCGTCCTATCACTGTCTTGTCAAATGATTCATCAGATCCCAGTTACTTAAGTCCAGGACACTTTCTCATTGGTGCTCCTCTGATGAGTTATCCCGAACCCTGTCTATCTGATCTTTCCGAGTCTAGATTATCCAGATGGCAGCGGGTTCAGAAACTGTACCAACAGCTATGGCAGAGATGGTCAACAGACTACCTCAACTCACTCCAACAGAGAGGAAAATGGATATCACCAGAATCCAATTTGCAGCCAGGCATGGTGGTTCTTATGAAAGAAGATCACCTACCACCTCTCCAGTGGAACCTTGGAGTTATCACAGAGACTTTCCAAGGTAAAGATGGTCACGTCCGCGTCGCTGCGATCCAGACATCCGGCGGAGTATTGAAGAGACCCATCACGAAACTAGTTCCCCTTCCATCGAGTATTCACCTCAACCTAACTAAAATATGTTTCGATTGCATTCAATCAACAGGGGGGAGTATGTTGGGGATTGTGAGCACACATAACATCTTTCATTACTATGTTCTTTGTATCAACAAACGTCTCACTTCTTTGACTCTACTGTTTGTTTACTTTGAAGACATTCTTTTATTTTTCTAATTGTTACAATACCACATTCATTTAAAACTAGTTGAGGGTTTCATTTTCTTATCAATAAAATGACTTTTTACCATAAAATGCATTTCTAAAGTGTTTTAATTATATCTACTTAAATTCAGCGATGTGGGCCAGTCCTGTGGAACAGTCTACACCAGCCAGAATGATGCAAAATAAATATTCTTTGCGAATGTAAAGTGGTCCTCCGCATCACCACTCATGGACCCAACAACCCTCAACACTTCAAAGTTATTTTAAGTCAAATTAATGTTGTTACTTGTTTAATGTTCGAGAGTCCGGATTTAGAATAACAAATCAATATCCCACTAAAAATCAATTATATAACTGAATGGGTAGACTGTAAATACGAATTTATTTATTTATTTATAATCTGGAGGCAAGGCACTAGTCATGGACACATCATTCTAATATTTTTTTAGCAATCTATATGAACAATTAGAAAAATGTATTGACACCGATTGAACATAGGAAAATAATTCAGCATATAAAATTTTAAACGTTTTAAATTCCCCCAAATTCCTCATTCAATAAATTAAAACAACATTTTCCCTTTGTTACTTTCCTATTTACTATCATTGAACGATATTATAGGGAAAGAGGATTTATCAGTATACCACGCATGATCTAAAAGTGCACAGAGACTAGTTTGTTTTTAGGTTTGCCCAGTCAGTTTCCGGCGAGGAGATACGATTACAAACCGCTGGACGTCCTTATCAGTGAAGCGCAGGATACTGTGGGACGGGCGGACAAAGCTGATTAGCCAACACCAAAGCTTTCATTATAATATGATTTATACGAAATACGCATCGCATGTTGGTGGTGTTCACAAGACTATCGATGAAGTAGCGTAATACGCGTGAGAATCACGAAACTTAACAAATCCTTGCCGAAATATAAATAAATAAAATGAATTCGTATTTAGAGTATACTCATTCTGGCATATAACTGATTTTCAGTGGGGGACATTAAACCAAAGCGACCAAGCTAACCCTGTAGGCCCCGACGCAATCGACGAGTAAAGATCGATATTTTTTAATAGGAAATATAGCAATCAGTGGTATGGACAGTACGAACACCCGCGGATCAACGTGAGAATCAACAAGGGGTTCAAATTCCACTCCCTGTTGCAAGTATTGTCAGAAGATTTGCAATTATCGTTAAAAAATGAACCAAAGTATTTTCTATATTATTAAAAAAAACAATATTTTGTTAGTTATTATTTAAAACATCCTGAAAGTTGCAATAATATAATCTAGTGATAACTATATCTTTATTAATTTATAATTACATAGTTAAATCTTCTTAGGTCTTATGATAACACGCCAGCTCTGCAGTTTACCACTTGAGTTTAATTCGTATGCAAAAAACAAATCTTACAATGATATCACTAACACTATGGAGTTACCTTCAAAAGTGTATTGTTTCGCGATAGTTTCTCGATTTCACTCATCTTATGTTAATATTACACAATTCTCTCAGTGACGAACCACATCACGTAACCAATACTCATGACTTCCCAGACACATTCTTCACACAACGTTTTAATTAGTTAGGAAATAAATCGATTTGTTAATTTGCAATACCATTATAATATAATATGTTCTCTATTTGCAATTGTGAAGCATTATCTTCCTCAACATAAGCAATAAACATTGATTACGTTTCAAACCCTCCTGTTAATTAACTTCAAACTTAAAACGCTTGTTTGACTGGTGCAGTGGGTTTTACAAGACGTATTGAAGATCCAAACAAAAACTATATGAGGCTCAAACGTGTCACAAGCAATTATTAGTCTAATCATATCAGTGTTAATGACAGTAATTAGAAGACCGTGTGACAGTTGTTAATAAGATATGATTGATTGATTGGCTTTGCATCTGACCAAGCTGCTTTCCCCGGAGATGAGATCTCTAAATCAACAAGGTCCTCAGATCAGCTCGATCTTAGTTATCGGCACGCACGTTGCTGGCGCTGTGGTCACGTACTGTAGAGATAGCTCTAATCGCATTAAACAATCATTATTCAACGTGTATTGATGTCAATCATAGGCCACGGTCTGGATTCTGCTTCGTTGTTATGGATTAGAACGCTCGTTATGGCAAGATATGCTATGTTGTTGAATAATGTATTGCAATAAGATATAAAATATAGTTGTTGTGTTGTATAAAGATTGTTTCAAAACGTTTGATTTATAATTGCCAAGGTGAAACCAAATCTTATGAAACCCTATGAAGATTTCAATGGCAATTGTAATACTGGCTCACGCCAACTTTTAAAAATCATACATGTTATCGATAACGAATACGTAATATTGTGTATATATCATAATCTTCTAGTTGAATGAATCTTGTCAGGCACGTAAGCAAGAAGATTATGGACGTAGGGACTGGATCTTTCATAAAGCACAAGTAGGAATGTAAACAAAATATTTAATTAAATATTATAATACGTATATAATTATGACGCTAAACATGGACAATAATTCAATTAGTATAAGATCTGTAAATTTGTTAAGTTTTGGGGAATATAATTGTGGATTAATTACAAAATATATAATAGCCTCTAGAATACACATTTATTGATCATATGCAATATATTAGATATTTGAAATGTACGAGAAATTTAAAAATCAAAATAATTTCAGTAGAAAATAAAAACAAAGTGGCAATTGCATTAGAAACAATTTTCATCGCCAATAAACAAAATTACGAATAAAATAAAAATAATTGCATTGTTGATGTAGTCGCGAACCACTCCGAGCGAGTCCACACCAAGGTGCTGAGTGGTCACGTGATAGCCTGGCTTCCGGTCAGGCGTCTGACTAGCAGGGCTGGGCTGGGTCTCGGCAATGAGAATGAACTACCGCTATGTTACGTGCGGTGCACAAGAGACGACACTGCTAACCTAGTTGTGTGACGCCGCCCTGGGTGCACTTGCACTCGCACCTTTACCTCCTTGGCGCCGGACCCCTTCAAGTGGCAAGATATTTTAACCTAGCAATATGTTTGTGGATCTCACAATTTTATTTATAAACGAAAGCACGCTGAATTTTAGCGAAATGTCAACATTTGCAATGTTAAACAATTTTATGTGGCAATGCGCCCCTGACTCGCACTTGCTGGGGGGCAACCCCCCCCCCCTTCGCCCCCACTGCCGGCCGGGATACATACTTTTTCCGATTTCCCGAAACAATTGTTTCACGGGCGGTTATAGAAATTTCTTATTGCCCCCCCCCCCCCCCCCTACAAAAATGTGCTTCCAGCTCCACTCATGGGCTAGGGGAAACCGCAACTATAGGTGACGTGCTTGGCGCCATGGTTCAAGGCACCTCATAAGACAATAATATCGTAATTTGTGTACATTCATATTTAATTTAATAATAATGAGAAGTTCCAAAAACATTATACGTGTTTGATAAATTTCAAGACTATAATAGTACATTAGATCGGATTTAATTTTATAATATACATCAAAATGCGGGTTGGAGAATGAATTATTCAAAATGAATTATTTTGACGAATATATTCATTTTCAAAAAAAACTTTTCTGAATCAACTTGTGACTTACAAAACTGTTTAATTTAAAATTAATACAACCTATAAATGAAACAATATAAGCACACTTTTATAATGATTATGTGGAGTGGTCTTTGAATGTGAGGCGAATGATCACCAAGGCATCGGGTTCTAACTTGTAAGTTGTAATCAACTGTAAGGAAACCCCGAACACTCGCTAACTACAGGCTAGCTGGAGTATTCTCCGATGCCGAGCACCTAGTGTAGTCTAGTGTAGTATAGTGTAATCAACATGCAGCTCGAGTGTTGTAACACGGTCATTACTCGTCGCTATCGCGTTGCACCGGGTGTAGGTGGGGTGATGCAAACAAACACTGCGAGATTACAAGTCAGGCAGACAGCTGACCTACCTTCCTACAGACTAGATAGCTCAAACCAGTGATACGGGAGGCGAGGAGGATAAAACAAGGGGGGGGGGGGGAAACCCAGGTTAATTTCAGTTTTTAGTGCTCAATTTTATAATATGTAAATTTATATTTCAAGCCTTTCGTGCCCCGGAATAATAATACAACATCAGAAACTCTCAAATGTTGACATTGCAATGAAAGGTGTGAGAGGACCTCCCGATAATACATGAATACAACACATTATAATATAATGTCGGGGGCCATGGTCATAGTAGAGGCTGTGTTTGTTTTGTGCACTGTTTATCTAGGCAAATTATTCTTGCAAGTCTTAACGTAAGATAAACCCGTTCCCGTTCACAGTGTAACACTCGACGCGGCTAAATGTCACTATGAAATCATTTTGATGTAATTATGTTAATTTTTATTTTTTAAGTAATTGTCATATTAGTAGAGATTTTAAGATTAGCATAATGCTTCAGTTGTTATGTAAGCATTGTATTAAGCAGGTAATTACCCTATGAGGGTGATGTTTCGAGCCTTGTACCTTGACCAAGTCGTTGTTCCTGGTGGAACATGAACATCACAGACGAAACTATACCTGCTTCTTCGAGCATACAGCTACAGGAGGCTGGCTGAGATAATTATACAGGCTGACGTTACTAACTGTAACTGACATTGCCCAAGCTTATTGTTCCTTCATTTCAACTACATTGAACACAAAGCACAATTAAAATAGAATCTCTTGTCAACAGAACAAACTTCTGTATTCCGAAGCTCATTGTTACATGTGCACACAATTGAGATTTGTTCGTTAAGAAATGTACTTTGAAGAAATGTACTTTGATCAATTTGTTTTGTTTTTATTCCGGTGGTTGCAAAAATTGCTATGCGAATTATGGCTTACATTTCTTATCCTATTCTGACTTGCCAAACGAAAAAATGTAACTCAGTAAAGCTGAATTTAAAATCTAGTTGATAAAAATACTTTATGTATGTCCATTAAGTTTTCTTACTTTTTTTTTATTTAACGTCTATCCCTTCAGTTAAAAAAAATTGATTTACAAAGAAGGACAACAAAATAAATATAATTACATTAATACAGACACGACAATAAACTAAAAGTTAGTAAAGTTTGAAATAGTAATATTTCAACAACAATGTATTAATAACCCAAAAATGTTGGTAACAAATTCACAATGGATATTAAATTAAATTAACTAATGAACCAAATATAAAAAAAAGAAAGAAAGAAAAAAAAAAAGAAAAGAAAGAAATAAAAGAAAAGAAAGAAAAGGAATATTATACGTATTTTCATATCACGAACATGCTTGAATTTAAATGCATGCAGTAAATATTTATTTTAAATCATTTGAGATACTGCAACATCACGTGAACGATTTCGCTAAAGGTTAATAATATAGTTCCATTGTCTCCCGCAAGAATGTTTCAATACTATCCCAGTTCCAGGCGAGACCTGCCACTGAGTCCCCCAGACTCCAGGGCCCCGATTCATGTACATTTTTATCCCGGTATAAGCAGAGTTAGGAAGTGCGGTATAACTCCGAATCCAATTCATGAAGACTTATCGCGCCTCGCACGGGGATAAGAAAATATGTAAACAGATGGCGGACATTTTAAATTTTGCATCTATGTGTAAAACGAGAAAAGTTGTCATTACCATCATAAAACAAATCAGAAACCGTCTCGGGCCTAGGCCCAGATGTAGAAAATTATTCATAATACAACAGTGTAGGCCTAAAGTTCGATTAGGCTATAGGACTAGATAAAATTTATACTAACATAACACGTTTGACAAGCCCTTGGCCTCTCCTAGGCAACCCTAGGCCTGCACGACCTTGTTTTGACACAAATCCCGCACAAATAACTAGTTTTGATTACTAAAAGCCTTATGCAGATGAACAATAGTATGATAGTCCTAGGCTATTCCAAAATTTACGGCAATAATACGCCTTTTCTTTTCTTTTAATGATCTCACACAATCTTCTGTCAGTAAATAAAAATGTGAAACAAAAGATGGTGCAAATTTGTAGTGTTCTTTTGCAAATCTGCTGATTTACATGGCTGTGGAATGCAGTGGAAAAAACATTTGTTGTACTTGTTGTTGGATTGAAAATTTCTGATTGGATGAGAGTTGCTCAGACATAACCAGGCCTTATCCTGCCATGTCCTGCATTATACCGTCCTTATACCACTTATACCCGGGATAAATGTACATGAATCGGGGCCCAGAGAGCTTGGTCCATCCACACACCCTAATAAGAGTGTCTTGTGTACACCCTCCAGCCAGAGAGAATCCAACATTTCCAGTCATCATTCTCGACCCTTGTTTCAGAAAACACACACGGACCCTGCGATGCAAAGAAGCTGCTCATAAATCATATTGAATGGGCGAGAGACCTTTCAAAAGGCAGAACTCATGCAAATTCAGGATAAAGAATAAAAAAGCCAATAAGGCCTCGCGGCTGTTGTGTTTTAGTGCGGTGACACTCGGCGTGCGGACCCACGCATGGGTGCCTGGGTGATCTGTAGCCGCGGAGGGGTGTAGCCCAGTTGGACAGTGGACAGTCTTGTTGTAATATAATCAACAAAACTTAATTCACATCATACACATTCTTTAATTTTTTTATCATCTTTCTTTATCACTATCATCACCATCATCATCATTTTCTTTTCTTATATATTATACACTTAGAAATTCTTTCATTCATTAAAAGAAATTTATAACAAAATTTAATTCACTTCATACACATTTCTATAATTTATTTATTTTCATTTAAATAAATAACTTTGTTTAGCTATTACTATCACCACCATCATTTTATTTTCTTATATATACACTTAGAAATCAAAATAATCATCAAACACTAATTTCATTAACTTTCAATATCACAGGCGGCGCAATTGACCTAACCGGTTGAAGCGCCCTAGTTTCTCACGTCGTCGTAGTTGACAACGTTTAGATTGCCCATGCACCTTGATAGGTGTGATGCTTATTAACTAGTATTGATCTTCGGACGATACAAGAGTTGAAATCATTCCAACTGATGCTGAAAACTAAATAACAATTGTGTAATATTATAAATTAACCGGCAAAACCCGGCACCTCCACCAAAGAGCTATTTTTCACAAAACTACATTGACATAAGGTCTCTCAGATATCGCATAGCAACGTGATGGTACATACATCAAATGGTTTGTCGTGGAATACTTTAGAATTGAAGGCCCCGACCAAAAACCAATTATGTGATTTAAATGGGTGGACTATAAATATATATTTATTTATTTTTATCACGCCCTGTCCAAAGCCAAGTCGGGTGGGGGTGGGGGAATCCAGAATCTATTGAAACCATCCCTGAAGTTCTAAAGTTCTTCCTCAGTATGCCTTTCATATTTCCGAACTAAAAACAAGGACAATGACGAACACTTACATGTCTACACTATTTTATAATTTTGCAAATGTATCTTTACAGTATATTAAAATTGAAGGATTTGTGATCTGTGGTGGTGATCTAGCCCAAGGGTCTAGTTCCCATAGTTCCCTTCTAATCTAAGTCAGTTGAGTCAGTTACGTCACCCCACCTCACGGGAGAATATCAACACGATCGACTCAGGTTTGTCGTCTTTTTGTCGAGTCGGCTGTTTCAAAACCCCATCAATCTCGCGACTAGAAACCAGGATGTCTCTCCCTCCACGGACACGCACGAGTTCACCCGAAGATTGGAACCGCTTTCGTTCGCGGGGAACCGCAATATACAGGGTGTGATTGAATCATTCTCGCTCTGTGATTGAATTCAATGCTGCAATAGAGGGACGTAAAGTACATGCAGAACCGATGTGAACAAGCACATTTGAAAACCCTACCAATGACAAGTTTACTATATAGAAATTAGTTTCTTCCCATGTTTAATCAGTTGAGTATTGCAGGAGCTAAATATTAAATAATGTTAGGCTATAGATTTTCATTGTACATATTATATAATATGTCACTATTCACAATATTTAAAATGCAATAATCCCATCTGACTAAGGGTTTTAACGGAATTCACCATAGATAAGAAAAGCAAAAGTTTAAGAGTACTTGCAGACTTTCGGTGAACGTCATTGCAGATACATAAAAAGCCTTGGGTAGGAGCTGCATTTAGTTGTGTTGTAACATTATACGGTATTGCACCAGCTTGAGGTGTTTGATGATGAATCAGAGACACATCATGGACGACAGTGCCTGAAGCAACTTGTATCTAACAACTATGAGGACAGCAGTTAATTATTATGGCTGCTACTAATTCCACACGAAGAGCAAGACAGTCGTGTCTTCTTAGCTTGGTTCTTGCACCAGAGAAGACGCGACAGGTCATGCCTTGGAGTTGGGACACTCTTGCAGAACACGAAGCTACAGGCTGTGCCACTCTAGGCTTGAAACATATAGCTCTGCCACTCTTGGTTCTTGCACCAGAGAAGACGCGACAGACATGTCTTGGAGTTGGGACACTCTTGCAGAACACGAAGCTACAGGCTGTGCCACTCTAGGCTTGAAACATATAGGCTCTGCCACTCTAGGCTTGGCTCGACGAGGATCACACAACTACGTTGTACATTTTCACAAAAGGGTCAACCCAATCGTAACAAAACTCGTCGTTTTGGTGATATTCCATGTCAAATAGTATTCAAATGTTTCAAAAAGTTTGTAATGCCAAGGATGAAACATTTTGTAAAAAAAAAGATAACAATTTGAATTCATATATGATTTTTTTTAAACCTTGTTGTCGGTAATTATAGCTTGTGTAATCCACCGCGTGTCTGCTGCCAACCTCACAACGTTAAATCTCTGCTACTGCACATATCAAGTGCGCTTTTACTTTGTTAGTAGATACCAACAACACTGTTTTATGCATAGATTCCTATAAGAAAAACATCGGATTTACTGACATTAAGTAGGTTAATCGAAAACTTACTTAATTATTTTAGAAAAGTATTATTGTTGATTACTTTGTGCATTCAATTAACAATTGAGCCACGTCAGCAATTAATTTTAACGACATCTTCAAGATATTTGGCATTGAAGATTCGTATTTTGTTTGTCGAATGTTTTGTTTCGTCATATTCCTCGGTAATAACTAATTTTAAACTGTCATCGTATTTAAGTGCGGCTCACATGCTGATCGTACCGGCGCGTGATTAAACCGCGCGCGCAGCAAACATTTCTGTCTGGATTCCGCGCCAAGTATCGCCCGACGAAGGTCGCGTCATGTGACGTCACATGGGCGAGTGAAGCGAAGAGCGCGTGCTAAAGTCACGTCCAGCTTATCTTACACTGCTTGTTACAGCATCTCACATAGTTCTATTATCTAAGGCTTGTTTGTTGTGTTTGTCCAGTTTAGTATGCTAACACAGACATAACTTATAAACAATATGCGTGTTCATGAAATGTTGGGAAATGAATCACACTACTGAATCCAGAGTATATGGTGATGGGTATAAAAGAATTTATCGCAAAAAACACAACAAACACATCTAAAACACCATTACTGCAATAAAACCATTTAAAGTATATTTTAATTCTATTTATGCTAAAGTTTGTAGTTTATTTTTCGCGCAAAAAGCAGTTGAGTTCAAGATTTGGTCTAGCTTACCTTTGGGTGTTTGAACATACAAAGGGACGTGACGTCGGTTGTCGACATTGTTATGGTCAGACGCAACTTCAGCTTATATTATTATGTTTTCAAAGATTACAAACTGCTTGGGTTTGAATGGGTCGGGTCGGTTAGGTCGGTATGAGAAAAATACATATTTTGTAGTGTTTTGGTGGAGGTGCCGGTCCAGACAATTTATTATTACCGCGTACAAAATGCCATTCAATGAATAGAATACCCAGACAACTGAAATTTAATTGTGAGCATGTTCGATTCTTCACAAGTAAAATTTATACTTTACTATAGTACAAAATTCTATCAACATTCTCACAGTAAAATATATGTTGTCTGGATATTCATTGAATGGCATTTTGAACACAGGATAAATTATAATGGTCTGGACCGGCACCTCCACCAAAACACTAAAAAATATTTATTTTGTTACCCGAAAGTCAGGTACTGCGCACCACCTCTTAAAACCAAAGTATTTTTTGTACACAAATGTAACAATAATATTGTTAATAATTATACAGTTGTCTATGCTAATTCGGTTTATTCTACAGATTCTCTATTTTGTTTTGGTTTAAATTAAGAGATTGTGATTTTATTGTACATAAAGGTTAACAAGTATACTGCAACACACAAATATCCCAATTTATGTGACTCGATGTTTTATGTACTACGTCTAATCTAACATCAGCCATCTTGTTGTGGAGGAACAGACAAAGGTCAGTAATTCATACAAGCTAGACGTGAGAGACACTGACGCTCACGTCCGCCGGAAAACTCGTGGTCATCATAAAACTTCCACGCTTTGCTGCAGCTGCACTGCTCTCCTAGCTTGACAACCTGGCGTCCAACCAATAGTCCTGCGCTCGGCAGCCATTTTGGAATCATGATAATGTGCAGAAGAATTATTGTAACAATGAAAAGTACCGAAAATATTAAGCGAAGTTGAGAGAGATAGGACATGCCTTTTAGGAAAATTGCTGTTCTCTCGGCTGCAAAGGTGTTTGAAATTTTGAACATATGTCACGAAAGTGGAAATATAGGGCTCTGTACCAACACATTTATAAAAATTTGTTTTAAAATAATTCATAAAAAATAAATTAGTTTTCACGAATTTAGATGTTTTAAAACTCCAATATTGACAATACTCGTGAATTTTTTCTGGCTGATTAAGACAAAATTCGTAAAATCTATGGCCGCAGGGCTGTCCATGTATGGTTTATTGACAACTTTGAAAAGTTCCTTATACGTCGGGTGTTTCTTGGTCGAGCGAATAGCTATTTGTTAACTGTCCAATGAGTCCTATTCACTCTGAATATAATACATATAAATACAATACATATAAATACAATGCTTTTCCTAAGTTCAGTCACATTTCTGGTGGAGGTGCCGGGTAAAACATGAAGCCCACTTTGAGTAGAGCTATAGCACCGGACACCATAACCCAATGACCCGAGGGTTATACAAAAATCATTAATCCCAACCACAATCACTATCAATGATCAAGTGAACAAACATTCTGCAACATCCTTGTTGATGGAAAGAATCCGCGTGTCAATCGGAGGTCATGTTCGGTTTTTATCGCGAGACGTGACACACGCACAGACGGACGGACAGAAAAGTGATGAGGTAAGAATAAGGTTTCTGTTCTCCCCTTGATACGCGTGTCCCTGTGAAGATGTTACACGGTGAACATCTGATGAGAAGGAGGTCTAGCCCAAGTGGAACAGCACGTCCACGATCGTGTTTGTTTGTTTGAGCCTGTTCGCCATTTTGATTGTTATAACCACTACTAGCAGGTTAATCTTTGCTACCATGAACTGTGGTAGGCCCTAGGTTAACTAACCAAAGCAAACAATCAAAATGTCTGCCTATCTGAAGTGCTAACTTGTACACCGCCGACCACACACCTGCGCCTCCAGTACGACAGTATACTATTTATAACTCCATGTTCTATCACAGTGTGGCTCGTTGGTCTTGTGGTTACCGTCTCTGCTTCCAATGCAGAAAGTCCAGCGTTCGATTCCCGCTGAAGGCAGAAGTTTTTTTACTTCTGATTTGGACTTAAGTCTAGTTCTTGGGTTAGGAATTTGTAAACGTTGACTTTGGAGCCGACCTAGCAACGATCAACATAATAAATTTAAAGTTGTTCTGAATCAGCCTTGTCGATTCTGGCGTTGATCCGCGGGTGTTCGCACTGTCCATACCACTGATTGCTATATTTCCTATTAAAAATATCGTTCTTTGGTTAGTTATCGCTCACTCGTCGATTGCGTCGGGGGGGGGGTTGGTTTAATGTCCCCCACTGAAAATCAGTTATATTTAACTGAGTGGGTAGACTTTAAACACGAGTTTATGTATTTATGTTATTTATTTAAACACTACATCACCACGCACGCAAGGTCGTTAGGAGGGAACATTTTTCATCCCGTGGTTCCAGCAATCAAAGCACTTCTTTCAACTGTAAAGAGAGCACTCGCATGGTAAACCCTGCACGGTCGGAGTGCTTTGCAAGATGGCGGCGCGTCTGCCAGAAGGCACACAATCAGCCTGCTCTTATTATGAACGAGCAGAGCGCGAGGATGCTCTCTGTGGAAGGTAGATTGCTTCTTCCTCTCCTCTGTATGAGTGGTTGCTTTCTGTCTGGCTTCATCACAGACTACATTCGATCTAAGCCGGCTGTGAAATACAACGACTGCATGCAGTTGAGATCTGCTGCCTGAAGATAATGGCAGGAAAGTTATAGCACTTGCATTCAGAACTGTATTTGAGAGTAAGTCTGGCACAAAATGTAACGAAATACATTTTCAAATGGAAAATCGCGTTACATTTTGAAATAGGGCAATCATTAACATTTAGGTTTAAAATTAAATATTGTACAGGTATCAAAGTCATATTTTTTAAAACGTGTTTGTAATTTATTATTCTCAATGCTAAAAATGTTCGATTTATTCAGTTTTACAAAACTGATTTGCAAAGGAGGGAAATCTTCACTATGCACAAAACGCACTAAACAGTAGCTTTCACGACCCGTCGATGACTTGTATGATCACTGGGCTGTTGCGTCTTCTTGAAGAAGCCACCAACATGGGTGGCGAAACGTCGATCAGAGACTCATCATCGACACGACGAAACAGCCCAGTGATCATACAGAAGTAAAGATAATTAATTATAAATAACGTGCAAAATAAAAGCACAAATCAGCAATAAAATATTTTATAACAAAATATATTTCTCAAAATATTGAAATCATCTAAAAGATGTAATAATTGTATTCGTTTTCAAATACATTTTAATATCTCGGTTATTTGTGTTTGATTTATTTAATGTTTGATATAAAACACAAAGCAACGTAAAATGAAATAACTGTCATGTAAGGTAATCTGGTCTGAGTATCGCACGCAGCAGCATCTCACAGGACCTGGTGTTGCTGTTGTTGGGACATGGTTCTTGTCACGGTCTGAAAACTCTGGGTGGACTTAGGTCTATTAATACCCGGCCAAGGTAAGCGAGTATATTGACATACGCTGCTGGGCGTCATTTAGAAGGCGATGTGAAAACACTTTGGTACAGGGGTGAACAAAGATTAGGTGAGCTTAGCCGGTTCCCATTCAAACACCGAAGTTAAGCAACCTCGGGCGTGGTCAGGGGGAGAGTGGGTGAACGCTCTGCCCTGAGACACACGTAGGCCTATATGCCTCTGGTTAGAGCAGATGGAGGGTTCGAGAGCTAGAGTAACGGCTTCGTTCTCCTCGACGTATGCTCGGCAGTCCGGATTAGTGGAGGAACCTATATGACTGTCAAGGTAACACCGTCCTTTCGAATGGAACGTAAAGCCGTTGGTCCCCTAGGTACTTTTCGAAATGATTAGGCTACGTGCCGGTACCGGGTTTCCCCTCCTCCTTTCCATTCACCCTTCATCCTCATCCATCACCACTCATCGTCTTGAATAATTAATAACGATAATTGATTGTTTTTTAAAAAACCTTGGTTCTGATACTCAAAATTTGTCACTAAAAGCGAATATTTGTATAAAAAAGTTATCTTCGTTGAGCATTGTCAATACACATTGCTGAACATCTGTGCCGACTTCACCCACCAGGCGAATCCACGTGCAATCCTAGGCTGCTCTGGCTGGGAGCTGCGGGATTAGTCGGCGCAATGTTGCTCTAAGTAAAACGTTCAATTATGTTTTAATTGGATCGAGAGCAAATATTGAAACAGTATCTCGCTTCATGGAACTGAATAAACATGCGAAACTAAAAACAAAGCCAAATACTACACCAACCCAATCAACTCGCATTTCCACAAACAAACAGAATGTTTCGCTTCCGAGTACCATGATTTGAAAGCCGAAACTAGAAGTCAAAATAAAAAACAAAATTTACGGTTTGCTTTTTAACCAGTAATGTTTTTCCCATTTTAAATCACGACTTTGACCAGACTGCATCGTCCAACAAACTGTTCAACCTGTAATTTAATAATGAGGTAACTTTATCATTGACAACCCCGTATCGGTCACACTCTGCTCCCATAACGCGGACTTAAATCGAATTACAATTTTAAGTGCATTGCATTTACATATTTAGTTAAATTATCAACCTAACAGAATTTCAAATCACTTATTAATGAGCGAAACCAACGAAATGATGCGGATACATTATAATAGTGTCATGCATGCTAATGTGAAGCTCATACTACATGCAATGCAAATATAACTTATAGTAAACTGTCACGTTCTCAAGTACCAGAGCCAAGCTAAGACTACATGTACATTATAAATTTAAAAATGACGAGGAGCAAAAATCTGTCCTAGACCAATCAAAAGGCTTACATGGCGCAAACGGGCAACCGGCGTGAACGTAGCAGTCTGCTAGCCTCACATGCAGGTTTTGGTCTCTAAAGCAAAATTAATATTAAATATTTGGAAAATAAAAGAATCATCTACGTTTAATCATGGTTTAACATCATAATTTCCCCTTCATACTCCACATTATAGTCTGGACTGCCACATGAAGTCAACACAACTTAACTTTTGGCGGGAGTCTAGCTGAGTGTTGGGTGTTGGCGCCCAACACTTACTACACACAATACATGCAACACAACACAACAACACAACACAACACAACACAACACAACACAACACAACACTACACAACACTACACAACACAACACAACACAACACAACAACAACACAAACAACAACAACACAAAACAACACACACAACACACACACAACACAAACAACACAACACACAAACAACACAACACAACCAACACAACACAACACACACAACACAACACAACACACTACACAACAAAACAAATCACAACCCAACACACCACAACACAACACAACACAACACAACACAACACAACACCAACACAAACACAACACAAACACAACACAACACTACAACATACCATACACTACACTACACTACAACCAAAACAAAACAACCCCACACAACCAACACAACACAACAAACACAAAAACACAACACAACACAACACACACACACAACACAACCCAAAACACAAACAACACCAACCACAAAACAACACAACACAACCCCAACACAACCCCTACACCAAACAAACACACACAAACACAACACAACACAAACACAACACAAAACACAACACACACAACCCACAAACAACAACACAACACAACACAACCAAAAACCCAAAACAACAAACAAACAACCCAACACAAACACAACCCCACCAAACACACAAAACACACACAACACAACACAACACACCAACACAACACAAAACAAACACAACAAAAACACAAAAAAACAAAAACCAACAAAACCCAACAAACAACACACCAAACACAACATACACTACCCAACACAACACAACGCAACGCAACCTCTGACGCACGGAACAACTATTCTTAATGATGAAACTTTTTACGCGCATTTCATAACGCGCCGGTCGATTCTTAAGTCCTTGGAATAGACAATCTTTGTATTTATTTCCTTATTTAGCTATGAATAATAATATCACGCGACAGATGAATAAAAAAACAAAAAACCAAATTCATTTAAATTGATTTGGGGTTAACTTATTATATGTAGACAACCAAACAATTTTTGAATTTAAAATGAGTATCGGCATATTTTATCAAATGTTTATGACTTTAATGCTCTTCCACAGAAGTAGATAAATGGGCGTATCCAGGAAGTGAATCAGATCAGCTCTAGATAATACTAACCATGCGTTGATTTGCTATCATAAACTTTATTGATATTTGCATAACACATTTGCGTATAGATCGCTGCAATAATTAATTAAACTTTGTGAACGTTTACTTGTAGTTTTCCGCGCGCTCTCATTTTAATTCAATGATTATACAAAGAGATGTTCTGATGCAAGATAAGCATTTTGTAGGTAGCGCTTTTCAAAAATATTTGTCAACGATCTGGCATCTACAAGATAAAACGCGAAATACATCATCCATCATCCATGATTATATTAAAGAATGCCTCAAAATACGTTTGCATTGTAAGACATGATCAATTGAAGATGTCGTCTGTACACATGGCCCGATCTTTACCCTCAATCTAGACCCAACAAGGGCTAAAGTCCCTCTGCCCCAAAATCTCCAGCCCCATTGTAGAGCCAAGTTGTTAGAAAGTCCTCGTGATACATTGTCCGCTCTTGACGCGAGAGCCACCAAGGAAACATCGCCAATAATGTTTCTCAAATAGCTGAATAAATAATCAATGTCATCGAAATAATAAGATCAATGACAGAATGATAAAAATGTGGGATAAATCATGAATTCATTCCGAGTTTGTCGGGCTGGCGTCTTCAGAGGTCATGCCAACTTCTCCACCCAAGGTAACCAACCTACAAATACATAATACTCTGCCGGACCGCGCCTCGTCCGTCAAGGCCGTTGCGTGCGTCTTTAGTGGCGTAGCGTCGGGTGGTAATACACACGGCCAGTGGCGTTTTACTCAACACTAACAATATGATGTAAAACTTCTTTCTTCAACGAAATGAAGCCAGAACTCTGAAATGGCATCTAAAGTGTTGGTTTGTCGATGAACCAATATTAATAAGATGAAGAATTGAGTGATGGTCCATCCATCCATAAAATACATTCTCTATTAATCTGGTTGATAGTTTCCCAATAAAATATCAATTGTGTCAATAAAATTATTATTTTTTAATAACAGGTGTCATTATAATAGTAGTGTCCCGCATTGTTAAGAAACTGGTCCAAGCTAGAAATTTTGAAACTGCGATTGATAATTTTATATTCAAACAAGTTATATAACTTATACTTATTTTGTATAGGTCTACATTGTCCGCCATACTTATATAATAGCAAATTAATAATAATAAATAAGTAAAGTCTAAAATTTCTTTGTACATTAGAGGCAGAACATTCGCAGGTCCGCCACTGGACTTATTTTCAAACCGAAATAAACGCTCATGAGAATCACGGCCTTCTAGCTAAACGATTCCATCAAGGTGGCCGTGGACAGAATCCAAACTGACCGCAGAGTTTGTAATATTTCGTAGAAAGACGAAATGGAAACCCCGGCTCATTCTCAACTGTCATCATTCACCATCAAAGTTCAAATCTCTCATCTTTTCACTTCTCTTAGTTATAAGTGAAGTTGAATTTGGTCACATTTTACCTGGAAGACGGTGGACGTTTTTTCCCGACCAATCAGAGAACGACCTCTAACAAGTTCTGTTTTTACCACGGACATTTTTTACGCTGAAAGCCATGTTGTTTAGCTACCACGCATAGTCAAGTACTTTTTATACAGATCGTACAATTAACGTTTTTGTTGCTAACCCACTACATTATTACATATTTATGTTACGTCTTTACTCCCGCATTTCAATATAATAAAATGCTGCTATTGCGGTAGCACAGAGCGCGGAAATGTTGTAAACACGTCGCAGTCGTCCATTGACGTCTAGGTAGACAAGGATTAACTGTTTAACTTAAAAACTCTGTGGTTCTGTGGTGGATAATTACGACGCGGTTGAACAGGAAGTTTTTTGTCACGACAAATAATGTCCTTTGAGCAACTGTAACCAGTATATATCATAATCATATTTTATTCCTACAAATGGTAAGTTTTCTAGTGTTTTGTTTTATTGGGTAAGATTCCACTTCTGACAGCAATAACATATTTTCAGTTTTCGTAAAGAGGAGAAGTGAAAGTTTCATACACATTTTGGAGAAAACCTGAGTAAGGGGTCAATATTCTGTTTTGTCAGTCAACCACACAAACACAGTTTAGAGATTTTCTCACTTATCAACGCAATCAATTGTGTAATCAATCGACGAAATTTTGCATAACAACAACATAATCATACCAGTATGTAGTAAATAGTAATGCCAATGCTTTTGAGTGTGAAATGCTTGTCTGTCAAATTAGTTTTTACAAGCTTTTAGTATGAATGTAACAAGGAAAATCACATCATGTCGGGGCCTACAGGGTTGGCGTGGTCCCTTTGGTTTTATGTCCCCCACTGAAAATCAGTTATATGACTGAATGGTTAGACTCTAAATAAGAATTTATTTTTATTTATCTAATTGCCACTGGGGTGAATGTGACACCAGCTCACCCCCCGAGTTCTGATATTCACACGTCGTATTGTATTGAGGTAAAACGTGACACGAAAGCAATGAGGAAAAGTATCCGGCCAAACAGCTTCACCACTTCGTGTCTTCCTCTCTGAAGTGATGACCCTCCAGAGTTGAACTTTAGCCGGCGGTGGTCAAGTCTGTGACCTTGACGAGTCAGGCGCGTAGAATATTGCGTCCCACGTGTGAGGTGTAGCCAAGCTACACCAAGCTACACCAAGCTACACTCAAGGCTAGCACGAAATACTTGGCCCGTCCGTCCATACAAACACACATCGCTTTCATCTTGTACCTTCGCAAGGTTTAGCTTATCTCTCCTGAAGATGACTCGATCAACATCCTTGAATGAGGACTGTTTGTAACTCTTTGAGAATAAGGAAACCAAAATGTGTGAAAAATGTGTGTTTTCTGTGATTTATTGTGAAATTAAAAACTTACTTCAACTTAAAAGCTCACGAGTTAGATACTGAAATTCGATTCACAACTTACTTGAAACAATCATCAACAAAAATTGTTAACAAGAAATATAAGTTTTTCTTTCTAGCAGTTTAAACCCGGTAAACACAGCTTGCGTGAGCGACTCTGGGAATGTCTGTCTGGACGTCAGTCTACATAAGTGCCCACGAAACTATATAATTATAATGTTACTCGTCAGTTTTTTCTACGACTGTTAATTTCTTCCAAGAGTATTGGGGAAATTACTAGAATTTAAAGAAAAACGTTAATACAAAAACTAAGTATTGTGATCTCATCATATTGTCAGTCTTTACGCAAGGGAGTTGATGACTCCCCGAAGTTTGAGACTAAACCCGAGTTCTTTAAGTTTGAGCACTTAAGTTTTCTACAAAATTATCTACCTCCCCTTCCGCGCTTAGCATAGCTTTAAGTTTCCACACATAATTGTGACCTGATCCCTTGAAAGTTCTAAATCTAGGTACTTCTGACCCCGACAAACTTTACCGGTGGCAAAAAGAGGAGGGGCCCTGAAATACATCTTGATGGGGGCTGAATGTAAACTTCCTCCGCTGCTTCCGACCTCCGCAGAAACTGTCCACCAGTGAGTGGTTCCGGAAGAAGTCGAGTGTCCCAGATACAAACCCACAAACCTCACGATCTAGCGCCTCATATGTCAAGGTCACCTGTCAGGCTACTATTTCGTGCATTTTTCACGTTGCAAATTAGCATTTTATATAATATATTTTGTCTTAAGATTATTTATCTCTGGCTCAAACGAGTTTCTCGACTAGTTTAGTTTTTGGCATTGGAAAAGCAAGACCGAAAGATGTTAATCTCCAAGGTGACTTCATTTTCATCTCGTTTTCAGAACTACAAGATTTGATAAACGACCTCTGGGCACGCGACCGCTACACTTCACATGTTGCGCCTAAATCAAACAATTTTAATCATTTTGTTGTTGAATTTTCAAATACATTGAACGAATAGCCAATTAAACTTTAAACTAATATATGGCAGAAATAATGATGAAGAATCTTAGGGCCTTAACCTTACGTGTCGATAATTATGTCCTTGTTTAAAAATAGAACCTTGGATATAAATTTAAGATGAACGACATGACGCATGAGCTATATCTGCATCGGAACAGATATTTTCTAACCGACTGGCAATACCTCACAACAGACAGTGTTGGCTCGAGGCTCTGATTCGGGAGGTCCCGGGTTCGAATCCCGTCGAGACCGGCAATCCTGACTGAAGGTTTTTTCCGAGGTTTTCCTCAGTCGTTAAGGCGAATGCAAGGGATTGAGTCCTCCTAAACAGCCCTCGGACATCCCTTCACAATTTCCTATCCGCACATACCTAGTTCACCTGAAGAGGGGCTAATTGCACCCTATAACAGGTTTCCCACGATTTAAAAAAAAAAAAAATACCTCACAATCACATGACCATTTGAACATTACTAATCATAAAGATCAAAAGTTTAGGCAGTAGGATTGTATATTTATCTTTGTCTTCTCGATGCGGTTGTTTAACTCTTTGTTCTATATTTCGCAGCTGCTGAACGTGTTCAGCGCCTTCATCAGGTTCGTATCGAACTATTAGGGCGCGGTCCACGACCAGAGCGACGTGGGTTCGAGACCCACACGATGCACCGTGTCTACGGTTACTTCATACACAGCCACGAAGAGCTATAAACCTTTGCTTGGGGGCGAAACAACGTTGTGGGTGAGGGTCTATTTACTAAGTGACAACTAGTCAAGAGAAAGTCGATCGACTATTGTCGCTTTTGTTCGACTGTTGTCACTTTGGATCGACTATTGTCACTTTGGATCGACTATTGTCACTTGTCGCTGTCGATCGCTGCTGTCACAACTAGTAAATAGCCCCCAGATCTATTTTGGTGGAGGTGCCGGGTTCTCGATTTTCCAGTGATAAAATATACATCGCATTGTTGGAGAAGAAAAATATTGATTTTATAAATGTAGTATATTTTGAAAACAATCTATTAAATTAAAGTTGAACGTTAGATCTACCATTTCTATGCTATACTCAATTTTCAATATCTTTAAATATTGTGTACTTGATCTATCTACTAATCTGCGGTAATTTCTAGAAAACTAATCGTTAAAAGTCAACCAAGGGCATAAAAATATGGATCTCAGCTTAATGAAGACACCAGTGTGAAAATTACGCTTTATACCAGTATTCGTTCGAGGTTAAGATCTTTTTATTAGGGTATATTACACAAATAACATGGGCAACATAGGGCGATCGAGCCGCGAGATGTGCTCTCTTAAACATTGATTAATACCAATTCAAATAACGAAATGAGTTTCAACGCTTCATTAGGCTACGCCGTAGTTAAACCCTTCAAATATTGCGAAATACGGATTCGCCGCCTCTATTTCGAAAACCATTCGGTGGCAATTTCCGGTTATGACGAGTTTATCCTCGAATGCGTCACGAGTGAGATGTCTTCGGCCACCCTCGTCGAACATCGTCAACCCCTGATGACGTCATTACCAGGACACGACCCCGTCATAACTCAGACCCCCGCGGAGGCACCACGGGCTCCTGGCAATGTCACATATTGTTGGACATCAGTGAAGTACTTTTTATGGGTAGGCTTTTTCAAGTCTGTTAATACTTTTAAATTACGCATTTCTGTTCCAACCATTTGTGTGAATGGTTATATTTAACATATGCCTAAACTGTTGGGACTTAATTATAAGAATTACATTAAAATGTTTTAGCGCAAGCCCAAATTCGAAATTTGTATACGGATTTTGAAATACTTTGTTTTTTATTTATTTATTTACAAAACAAGTATAATGTGTTCTAGGTCGTTGGAAAAGGGCATCGGCCAATTCCCATGAGAGGGTTGCCCGTAATAATCAGTCACATCTCATAGTTCTTGTCCTTTACTGATTGCATGTACGCACATAGAACGCATCGACGCTGATCTGTTTCTTGCGAACAACAGTCAGCATTGTCTTTAGTCTGAGGCGAACGCTGCATGTATTTGCTGTAGTGCAGGGGATCGACCATGATCGACCCTGTAAAGCGGGTGTAGTAATACTCGCTGCAGGCGCACCGTCAGGTGCTGCGTGCAGCGGCTACTCGAGAACTACTTGGGGAAGGTTTTGTGCGCGCACGCATGATGGCACGCATCTGCTAGAGTCTAGACAATCGCCTGCAGACCAATAATGCCCTTGAAGGCCTAGATGCATAGGACGCATTTAACATACATAATGTTAAGTTGGAGAAGGGATATTTTCTCGTATCGCCAGCTTATTATCGACAGTTTCTAATTTTCCGCATGGAAATTCCCACACCAAAAATAAGAATTCAAGACAAAAAAATTAACTTTAAAATCAAGCCTTGTGTTTTCTGAATTGGAAATTTAATTAAGATTCGATTTTCTAATTTGATATTTATGAAGCTTGCGAATAAATTGATGTAATTTAAAGCTCCTCGACATCGGCAAATAACATTTGGCGAAGAAATGTAATTGAAACGTGTCTCGCTGACGCTCGGCGCGTTTCTATTCCTACAACCGCAAATCATTAAATGAATCCAACTGTGAGTATTTTATTATATATTGGATACAATTAATGTAGGCGCCTATATCATAGCAGATTTTAAACATTTATCACATTAGGATATTTTGACCTTCACAGATTCTAAACACTGAAAAATTGAATACATTTTGTAATTATTTTCAAGAATCAAACTATAGAAAAGTGCTTAAGATAGGTGACTTCGTAAGTTATTCCTTCTTAACTATATGTTAAGTATCATAGATAATATTATTATACTGGGACGGGCTGAGAAAATTGAAAACTGGTATAATGAGCAGTTCCGAGAATCTTGAACGCGTCGCTCGAAGACAGGACAGTGTATTCCTAGGCAAACTGAGTTGAATGTTTTACCTCGAAGACAGGACAGTGTATTCTTTTTCCTAGACAAACTGAGTTGAATGTTTACCTTATCCCTTAATAAAAGTCCGCACGGTATTGACAAAGTCTAGACGATATTGCTCAAGCGCGCTGCTAACGTGTCAAGGTCCCTTGGGAAACACCGCCAGGTGATTGGGATCCAAACATTGTCGTCTGCTACGAGGGCTGTGTCGAGAGTGACCACTTGTTAATAATCATCATGCAAAACATAGTCATTGTCTCTGACTGGCGAAGCGCGTGCAGCTATGTACGTGTACTACGTGCTGGCCCAAGGCTGGCGATGGCTGATTGATGCACATGTGCTTAAAATACAGCATTCGGTGATGATGTGCACAGACGTTACAACTTCATCGAACTTATGTTGAGTGTCCATTGTGTCTGTGTCTGTTGCTGATGCTTGAACGTATTATTATTGTTAAATGTACAACTAAAATAGGATAGATACTATATCGCGACGGCAGATTGCATTCATAGTAAGTCTGTTGCTGACATTTATATGGCTCGGAATAAAAATTAAATTAAAAACACAATTTTTCATGGGCTCTCAAAAACAAGTACCTAATAAAACAATAATTTTTAACATTTTATGCCCTGAAAAATATTCCACGAAACTGTTAGTAAGCTCAAAAAAATAAAGTACATGAAATAGAAAGAAAACTGATTGAACAATTAATATGAGAGTAACAAAAAATCCGAAACAGCAGCCAAAGAAAATGTAAAAGTATCTCGAATCTTCATTATTTCGTACTCTCCTAGCTTGAATATCCCTACATAATTATATTATATAATGTGTGTGCGAGTATATTTCATCATGTACCTATACAAAGCACGAATTAAAGCTCCCCCCTAGCAAGACAAGACACAAGAGTGTCTCGTTACGTAACGTGCAACATCGTGTTTACGTACACGTGTATTCCAAGCAGCAACACACAACGGTTAATTGTTCGTCTCGGCCTGATAACAACGTGCTAGGTAAACACAGCAGATAGACCCCAAGACGGTTTGTTTGAGGCGACTTTGTCCGGCTTTGTCGCGAGGTCGCTCGTGCGTTTCACTGTTCTCACCAGCAGATAGTTGGGCACTGTTACTTAATAAGATATAAGATAATGTCAACCATCGGAACAAACTTTTCCTTCGAAACACCTGTTGAAGACAACACAGACAGTTACATACAATACATTATACATAGTTAGTATTGAAACACCTGTTGAAGACAACACAGACAATTACATACAATACATTATGCACTAGTTATAGTATCGATCATTTCGACATCAAATCATTGCTGAAAATAGAATCGTTTGTACTTTTTTTTTTTTTTTTTTTTTTTTTTTATTTTGTAACATTCTGTTATGTATTGACTCTAACTTTCTATTGTCTACCCGGCCAGGAGCCAATAGAACAATGTTTCTATATTATTAAAACGATAACTATTGAGCTTGTATTAACTACAATCGCCTTAATACTATTGTAAAGGGACTAAAAAATAAGGCTATAGATAATTTGACATTGTATAGGCTACTAGCACCTACGTCACAAATCGAGGGGAATGAGGGGTATTCTCCGCTTCTCCGCTTAGAGCCCAACTGATGGACAAGCAACCATCGCCTCGCAAGTATTATTAGTATATTAGTTGACTACATGTAACCTATAGACCCCGCTATTTAAATCTATGTAAATTAATTAGAACTAGGCCGCTTCGCTATAACGCTTTTTCCAGTCGCGTTGATGGATGAACTTTTATGGTTGATTATAGTCGCCCAAAAAGTACGATATTCAAGAGAAATATTTCTTCGATTGTACCCAACAACTTGGAAGATCTAAGTTCAGAGATTTCGAAGGTCCCCTTCAATTTTCATAAAGATCGCATATTATGACGTTTGTCCGGTAGAGAGCGAACAAACAGAAAAAAAAAACGAACATAAACAAACAAAAAAACAGCTATTTTTCTCAGGGTAAGTGAAATTGAAGACTTCGCTTCGCTAATCCAATTACACAATACTAGCTAGTCAGAGTCAGAGAACTAATATAAATTCGGTGGTAGAATACTTCTCAACAAAATGTTCAATTTAAAAGTGTCATGAGCCAAACATTCTGGCAGAAACTTGGCCAATGAGAACATTTTGTCAAAGAGTGTGTTGAGCGTCATATGTTTTTATCACAATCATTACAAATGTAATAGTATTTGAAGTTTAATTTAATAAGGAATAAGGAATATTAAGCTGTGTTTGAGAAAAAAATGAAAAATTACGAATTTCACTGAAAAAAATAATTTGCTTCTCGATTTGGTTGGTCGGGAAACACTCCCGTAGGTGTAATCGTTATTATTTACTACAATTCAGGTTAAAATAGACTTTTTTAATTTCTGAATTGTAGTAAATAAAAATAACTTGCTCTTTCGAAGTCAGATGTTTGTTTGTATCAATGGTTTGTATTAGTAGTAATATGTACGCTTACATTCAGTAGCTAATGAATGACTCGCTACGACCACCTATCTAGATGATAAGCCGTCTAAGTGGAGTCTGTAAGCGCTTCAGGACACGCATGTCCTTGGTTTTTTACCCTGCTGCACAAAAACACTCAGCATTCCATTATTAAAGATACATCAGCACAACTAATGATATACCTCATTTCTACATTAAGATTTGTTTTAAATTCTGCACCAGAGAATGACACCCAGGAACTTGTAATAGTTTAACCGGTGAAAATCTCACACGTTTTTTGCTTTTTAAAACTGGGCCTTGAAACCATAATTCGTTTTTAATTACGTTCACTTAAATCTTAAGTGCAAATTGCTTAACTTAATAATAGTTTATTCTTATTCAATACTGTGGGTAAATTATTGGCATGAATCATGTCACACGTAATGTCGTCGGAAGGGCAACATTTGAGCATACAAACGATCTAAAAACAAAGATTACAATCAAAATATTTTGAACACAATCTATAATTTTGTTTGATGATTTTGAATTATATGAATTCATTTCTCAATCATCAAAATATTTGTTCATAAAATTATAATTTACGATATTGTCATGTAAGGGTGTGAATAAGCTAATTAAAAACTCTCTGTGCGAATTCATTGAAGCTCAAAGTATGTTTAAAAATAAAAATACAACTTTCAAAACAATTTTTGAACTGTACTATTGTCCATCCCTACGAATGGGGAGAAGAGTGGCACAAAGAAGTCGGTTGTTGTAGTCAAATGTTGATAATGATATAATCCTGTGCTTTACTCCTAATGTTATATTCAGGCAGTGTGCGGTGTCCGCCATGTAAAGTAAAGACGCCCGCGGATGTGGTGTCGGTTCTCAAAGCAGCAAGGCCAGCCGGAGTTGGAGCTGGTCAGAATACGAACAACACATCCTGCCAGATATGTCCAACATCCGATACAGGCGACATTCCACAGTGTTTGTCCATAACAACCTGACCAGCATGGAGGGTAATCTAGAGTCCGGTGATTCTAAACCTTTTAGCTTACTACCACTTGATAGCGTGAAATAATTTGACAACTCGTTGAGGAAAAAATACTATATTATTAATATAGAATTTATTGTTGAGGTAAATCATCAAAAACCAAACACATCAACATGGCCGGAGCAACGAATCCCTTCTTACTGTCAACCTCAGCGATGAAATCAACAGATGATGCTAGTTTCAGTAGCTGACTAGATTTACATATTATAACAGGACAAATTGCGAAACAAACCTGCTGTAAAACAAGTTAACCGTGATTCAACACACCCTCCCGTTAGCTTGATAACTATATCTAGATCCTAGACTACCTGAACAAGTCTCGCTTCTAAAATTACACGCACTTCATACGAGATGCAATGAACGTTGATGATTGCATCGGAGATTCTATACACTTTGCAGCCTGAAAACGATGAGAACTTTATGCTAATTCTAAGTTATCGTGTGTTCACTTCATTTCACTGAAGTAAGCTGGATTTACTATAGGTAAATGATCACCCAAAAGAAGATATTTTGACCATATTTTAAGCATTTTTGGATTCATTTAGGCCCTATAACAAATAGATAATTTAATTTATTCACCAACCGACAACGTGGCATTAAACTTCACAAGTGTGATGTAGGCCTGGGTGGAATAGTGCGCACATGAAACAGTGTATTCTTGTAAAAGAATTACTGATGATTGACCATTGATCTTTGGAGGTTACAAAAGTGTGCGCCCCCCGAAAAACAAGGGCTAGCTACTACAATAATGTTAAAAACACTATTTGCACGGAGGTAAAAAGTATTTTATACTAAATTAACTGGGCGGACGTGTGCTCATATAAAACATGTAGCATCACGTACATAAATCGGTCTCCAACAGGCATCTGTCACATAGCTATTCGCTCGGCCAAGAAGCATCAACCATATGAAACTTTGCAAAGTTGTCAATAAAGCATACATGGACAGCCCTACGTTAATAGATTTTACCAATTTTAACTTATTCAGACAGAAAAAAAATCACGAAAATACAGTAAATTTTGAACTTTTTAACAATATCGAAATTCGTGAAAACTATTTTATTTTGTATAAATGATTGAAAAACAAATCTTTGAAATGTGTTACTGCAAAGCCTATATTTCCACTTTCATGACATATGTTCAAAATTTCAAACACCTGTGGTGTCAGTCGGCCGAGCGAACAGCAATCTGCCTAAAACGCATGTCCTCTATACTCTCTTAATAAGCAACCGTGCGTCATGTATAATGTATCACCTCAAGACATTGTTCTTACGAGAGCATGTTTAAACATAGAGCAAGGGCGAGATGGTAGCGATCGCTTAGCGGTGAGTGCTTTCTCTAGGCGAGACTTTCAAGTTCAGTAGCAGAGCACGCATGCGACATTCAGCCACCGAGAGTATCCTAGTGACGACACCTGGTATACAATACGCAGCCATTCAGCACCGGCCTGAATAAATCATTGGGTTTAATCCGACGTATATCTGAGAGTTTTACGTGGATGCCATGTTAAGTTGGGACGCGTGTGCTGGGACACAGCCTGTACCGTATCAAGCGAAACCGTGGACTGATAGAGACCCATCTCTGTGGGGTTTATGAACTTCAATCTTAAACAAACATTAGGGTTGTAAAAAAGAATGTTTGGAACTGGATCCAAGTAATGCTAAATTCTTAGTTTGTTGCACACGCATTTAGATTTGGTTATTTCATGGTATTCTGCTCTGAGGCTATTCGAGACGATGAGTGGTGATAGATGACCATGAAGATTACATAAAACCCATGTCAAGCGCGGGATTCGAACCCACATCCTCTCGCGGACGGCCGCATTTGGAGTGAAATTCATTGTCGTCTGTTCGCATTACTTACAGCAATAAAACCTCATAACCTGGTCCGCGCATTCCATCGAGTGGTTGCACCTCAGACATGAAGGTCACGACAATAATACGACCGAAGAACCAATCTAAAATATGCGGATATGTAAATGTGGAGAGTTTTGCTTCTCGATTGCTACTGTATTTCACAGCCATAAAGTGCCGACCTTCCCGCGCTACGTAATTACGTCTCGACGAAGGAGACGTTGTGGTTTGCTCCGGGTCCACGTCCAAGTAAAACACTGCACCGCCCAAAGTAACAACAAAAACGACTTCCGTAACAATTATACCAACCGAACACGGACGTGGTTTTGCCAACTCTACAGCGATAATCTACGGTTGGATCAAGGACTCTGGTGCGTTTCATTGTCAGGTTTCTTCCGTGAGTTTATAAGAAGTTCACTGTCAAGACTCAACAGTTTGTCGTCTATTTGTTCAGCATGACCTTTCATAAGTCCTTCGGTGCGTTCCGTGTCTGCCTATTCCTACGACAGTTTTATCCTTATACTGCCTACAACCCCTTATCACCTAATCATAAAGCGGGAGGAGGGCATTCCCTCACTCGTAGGTGTGCACAGAGATTTTACAATGTGGGGGGGGGGGGGGCACAGCCCCAGCCGTCGGAGACGATTTTTTTCAGCATTTACTTTTTGGGGGGAGGGCTAAAACAATTTTGAAAGTAAGAAAGGCTATTATTTATACAATACCTAAATGCATTTTTGTTATAAAACTTATTTAAAGGTGATATGATGAGAGAAAAAGATAAGTAAAAGATTTGGAAAACTAAGTAGATATTTTTCTTAATTTTTAATCAAATATTTTTAGCGAATTTTCATCATATTTATAAGATATGAAATGTTGATTAGTTATTTTTATAACATTTCTAGGCCTAGGGAAAAAACAGCCAGTGTGTAGCTACACTTTGCACTTGGGCTATAGTGTTATGAAAGTGTTAACACTGAACCGAACGAACGAACCGTGAAATGAACCAAATATTTGGAAGGATGTAAAGCATGTTCGTAAATATAAAGATGTTGGACAATGTGCCAAGGGGACTCGAACCCCCGTCCCTTCAAGTCATAGCTACCTGTGAGCCTCACTACTCATTGCGGACAGATTGTAATGTCTTAAAATCACCAGACACTAAACAAAAACAGGTAGTTGTAATGAGATTCGTTGTCGCTAGATAATAATAATTGTGGTGAAGAGTATGTGGTAAGCCAGACATCTATTGTTAGGTTTTTTATAATATAAGAAAGTGATAAATAATAATATGTAAACAAATGAGTCGGTTGCAGTGTATTACAAAAGTATGCATATAAAGATGGAAAGTGCAGCCGACAACCAGTACTTGTTGCTAGCGGTCGGCAGACAGAATTATCTCAAGTGCTGAGGTTGTTGGTAACAAGTGTTGCTCGAGCAGGTATTACTCCTCGAGACTCTAAGTACACGGAAAATAGAAAGGTCACACACTAAAATAAATTATATAATACCGCGTGGAAATAGTTTATTATATTTTCATACACGATTGGTTTTAGAATCTCTTCTTAAAAACGAGAAAATCAACAGGTGTATCCGTAAAGATTTTGAAGAAATATGGTAAGTATATAAATAGAATTGACCTTTAAGGGTTAAAAAAATAAGAGTTCGATAAAAAGTACGATTTTACTACTTGAAGTTTCTGTATAAAAAAAGATTAAACCATTATAAACATTATTTATGTTGACTGGCAATTATCAGTGCATTTATTCACACATCGCATACTACTGGACAGCGTTTCAGCCGTGGTTATTCCCCGGACTGCAACGCAAATGCTCGAGTTAGTCGAGCCTGGTGTCAATGTATTGACAGGAATCCGTCACAAAGTATCGGCTTTCTGCGCAGAGAACCGACGACCTAGAGGAGAAAGCCTCAGCGATTATAAAGACAAATTAAAGATTTAAAAATATCTTTCCACAACCTGTCCGAGGAAATGTAACATTGCAGCTATGTGCAGTGAGTGATCTCTCCGGTGTGGACGCCGTCACGTGCAGCGAGGTTCATCGAGAGGACGTAGGGGTTGACGACTACAACGCCTTCGGGTAATACCAGAAACTTTTTTAAGTGGGACGTCTTTCCTCAAGAATAATACAGGACGTGCTAATTCGTCATTTTCATTTTTCTCATACTCCTTGGGTCAGAACTAGGTCAAATGGGTCAAAAACTAGTGCTAGAAAGTATTTATTGTATTTGAAGCTAACGATAAGTTTAAAAGTACATTTTTTACCATTAAAAGAAACAGTTGCTCAAAGACCATGCTATATTTGAAATAAGTCATCATCTTGTGTGAATGTGAGCAGCAAAGGTCTCTGTTCCAAGTGAAGTAATGAAACCGTGGGTAATCTCTGTGCGTCCAGGAAGACTTTCTTGTGCCACTCATTACTATCATTACACCGGCGAACAACTGAGCCGCACGGGTGATGGTTGCAACTAAAGTGGGCTCATCCCCACCTGGAGAAAGTAGTAGCGTCGTCTGACCCTCGCCTTTGACCCCTACGCCAGGCGCAAGACTCATGTCAGCACCTAGTTTCCTACTTGGCTGGGAAGAGAAGCGGCAATCTGTCAATCTAATGTCGGTACTTACGACGAAATGACCCAAAGTAATTTATTTACAAAAATACCCTCTATTCAACTATTCTTTCAACGACTTCCTTCCCCGTTGAGTCAACATAGTTGATCTTTGACGCAGGCGCAGATACGACCTAGACGACGACATCGCTTTTTGATTTGGAATGAAAATTAGGTAAATTTCTCCGAATTATACAAAATTATAGCAAATTAAAATTTAAAATATTAAAATATTTTAACAGTTCAGGAAAAAATCTTTACAGGATGTAATATTGATAACACGCCTTTTACTGTTTCAAATTGCAAGAAATAAATATGTGTTATTACCGCACCCCAGTACTTGACAACATTTAAATGTACTGGATTAGAAAACCACAAAACCACATTTTAATGTAGTAGTATTTGACAAACTCCTTCTTCCTGATTACCGCTGTAGTAAAATGTGTTGTTTTGCAGGATGATAATTAGGAACCTTGAGAGGTTTAGTACAGCAACGACATTGAGACATCTTGACTAGCCTAAACATCGGTGCAGCAGGAAATAAACGACTGCAGTTCAACGTTCAACTACTCACTGATCAACGAAATCAAACAAAAAGTAAGAGGTAATTTCTTGCATTGATTAGAGCGTATTGAACCCTTTGCCGAGCTGTACGAGACATAGTACATCGTCATGTACATGATTATAGTTATCGAGATACCATGATACAAAAGTTGTAAACTTTAATGCTACGTTTAAAATTAACTTTACACACAAAATTTTAACGAAAGATCTAACGTGAAAATAAATACAATAATATTTAAAAAAGCAGTTTACATAGAACATAAAATAAAAGTTAAATGTTCAATGTATTTTCCTTTAAATTATGTCCAATGTTCCGATGTGAAATAGGTAGGTAACATCTATAGCGTTCCATAGTTAAATGTCGTAAGTTATTTTGTATTTCTATTATTAAAGCAACTGACCAAACAAAATACCTAATGATAGATGGTTATTTAAATATTTGCTTTCCACACCTGATATCCTGGCTGTTTAAACGTGTCCTCACAGGGAAGGAAGATATATTTAAAACTCTACCTCTCATTGAACGAGATGACCAGGCGTGAAAGACTCGGACAAAGCGTCTCACACAACAGTTCTCGGCAAGCGAAAGTACTTTACGAACAACAGGCGGTCGTGTGTGACGCTCTGCGCGACTGACACGGTTCTATTCAACTCGGGAGGATTTCCGCATTTTTGAAGAAATTTTTAAGTGATGTTTTGTTAAATCAGTTACCAACACTGTAGCCTGCGCCATTACATGCGCGCGCATCCGGCGAGTTTACTCTAATTGGTTTAGGGGAGTTCCGTAGATACAGACGCCGTATTGGTAGGATTATATGTAGGACTTAATTAGTTTTAGGGCGCTTTAACGGCAAAGATTATTCGCGCCTCAATATTTGTTTATAATGTTCCAGATAACAACTGTAAATACTTCTTTCCAAGGGGTACTAAGGGACGGGTTGGGGACAAGGTGGACAGGCCTGTGTGGTCGACCACCAATACGCGTATGGGAGGGCAGGGTTCCAACGTCGTGGTCGTCTTCGTCTTGAGATCTTATCGGTAGCCGTTGGGACAGCTCATAGAGCTTACGACCTCGCCGCCCGCACTGAAACCTTATCTGCCATACCTCATACCTAGACTCGGGCTCCACCTTTTGACCTAGGCTTTAGTAGATCAATGTTAGTATTCTATCATGTTAGTTACCATCAGACCACACAATCACAGCCACCCGTTAGTTAACCCGTCCAGCAAAGAGGTTGAAGAGCAAGACTCACCGATTGGGCCAGTGATCTGGCACGAAGATATTCCACCACGACGGCCTCTTCTCCCGCTGATAGCCCTTCTCAGGGGGGCGTGGCCCCCCCGGTAACCCCCTTGCGCCTCTTCCGCTCCATCTTGATGTGCCAGCTCTTCCTCCTGCCCCTCTTCTCCTCCAGAGCCAGCTTGGCCACGGGCCCGGCCGTGTGGTCCATCACCAGCGTCTCGTCCAGACTACTGAGGCTGGGCCGGGACGCCATGGACCACTTGCGCGGAGGGGAGGAATTGTTGTTCACCCCTGAGTCGTCGTCCTCCTCCAGGGTTCGCACGTACCACTCGGTTTCCATGGCGACGACTTGTTGATGTCCACGAGATACTTCCAAACAACTTAGGCTACACTTCCAAACAACTCAAACGTTCTTTAAATAAATTAAACTAAAACACGGTTTACACTTAGAAACACACTTGTTAGTTTTAAAATCACTTAGTTTGATGGAAACGCATCGAAGATTTGTGTATAAACTGTTGATGAAACCGAAACTGAAAGTTAAACTTGATGGAAAACACTCTCCTCACGAGTGAGATAGTTGACCAGCGGGGCCGAGTTATTGTAAGCCTCGCTTACTTCCGGCGAGCTCGACGATCAGCTGATCTTGAGGGGCGACCATCTTGGATGGCGTGAATCACATCACACAGGGTAAGACGCTGCCAACTCGACAACACAACGCTATAAAATAAACGGGACAAATTAAAATCATAATAATCAAAACAAATTAAGAAAAATAAGTGTGTTTTATTTTGAGATTATAAATAAAAATATTATAAAGACTATAAATAATAAGATTATAAGAAATGAAGATGATAGATTTTATATTAACAAAAGGATTTGTATACTTTACAACTGCATCGTAACGACGTGCAAAACAATATCTTTACAGCTATGCTGCATAGATTTGACCGAATACTGTACTATTGTTCCAGTATTTGATGTGATTGTCCACATTATCATCGATTTAAATATATTTAAATAATGTAAAGCTAACAGATGGTATTGGAATCATGAAAAGTTTGCTTTAATAATATGGAAACTTCGGTTCTGTTTTGTGTGTGCTAAAGAGGTTAAATAAAATAGTTTTACATTACATTACGAGCTTACAAATGATAGCGAGCCCAGACGTTCTGATGTGATTTAAATCATAGTGTACGGTTTTAGTATTCTGCGACACAAAGTTGCACAATTAAAGTTTGCTTTACATCGTAAATCTTCCAACGCAGTTGTTCATTAGAAACAAAATGTAATTGGGCTGCGAGCTTCTCTTTTAAATTAATAAAGCTTTGGAAAATAAAAAATAAATGTTGGATGAAAAACATGACATGAAGTTAGTGGCTAATAAATCAAGAACTTCCTTCGTTAGAAGATAGCGAAACACAACAATGTACGTCATGCACATGATAAAGTGTATTCAAAGAGCAAAGATCAAGCTGCAACTTGTAAGGTCAAATAATGCAACTTAATGCGTTTCGTGATATTAATAATTGATCTGATTGAGTTCTACGTAATGTCTCGGCAAAGTCAATCAATCTCCTGCAATGCTCAGATTGAATCAATCCAACGTGCAATTGTTTGTTAGTTCCAGTATGCTAATTCCTAGTTCCATATCGTATCGTAATGTGCTGCAGCTGCATCAGTAACTAGTGATTAATTCCTTTATTATTCAAGATATCAAGTCAATATAAATCAGGTTTATAAAGAGAGTATAAAACTTCCATTTAAATTAATCTGTGTCATTGAAGTCGAATGAGTTTGCGTAATAGATCTGTCTAAGTGACAAAGCATGGGCGTACTGTTTGGAGTGAGGAGACGTTGATCGGAAATAACAGACTGTAATGTAATAACAACGCTGATGATATCTTTCAGGAGAAACCGTGTTCGTGCTAAGTCGAGTCCTGGTTGACAATATTACCCGCTGGACACATTAGTCTACACGGTGAGATCCTCTTAATCTAGGTATTACTTTGGTGGGAGAGTAATTATATCTAAATTGTTGTCTTACTATATTATGTATTGTTGTTGTAATATTATTATTTTAAACTTTGCGTAATTAGGCCTACATTTCATTATTTGGTGAGCGTTGATGTACTTTATTTTATTTAGTTGTCGTCATAAATTTGTCAATCAGTTTTTATTAAAGATGAACTGAATGGGATAGAAGTTAAGAGGACACATTTGGCTGTTGGCAAATAGCTATTCGCTCGGTCAAGAAGCATCCGAAGTTTATACAACTTTCCAAAGTTGTCAATAAAGCATACATGGACAACTTTACAGTCGTGGATTCTAAAAAATTGTCTCAATCAGCCACAAAAAATTCACGAAAAGTCAATTTTGTACTTTTTAACAAAATCAAAAATCGTGAAAATCAATCTATTTATAAAAAAATGTTTTTTAAACAATTTTATAAAAGTGTTACTATAGAGCCCTATATTTTCACTTAAGTGACAACTGTTCAAAATTTTAAACACCTGAGGTGTCAGGGAGCCGAGCGATCGGAATGTGGCTAAAACGCATGTCCCATATACTCTTAAATATATATTTTTAAATATAAAATCGATCAATCAATTGTGTGTGTGTGTCCCTTGCATTCGCATAACTGCTAAGGTGGCCCTGAAACAAGTCAGTCAGGATTGCCGGTGTCAGGACTCGTACTGTGACCTCCTGAATCAGAGTATCGTGTTACTATGGTCAACACTTCAGCAACCAAGTCCAGCGACGGCGAACTGTACTTATGTTTTATACAGCGCCTACAACTTGTATCTTCATTACAGACTGATGCGCGATGCTATAAAGTATTAACACTGAGACGCTATCAGACTCATGCGGTGTGAATTTCTCCATTAAAAACACCTGCAGCATGTTTTCATTTACCTCGAGTGAGCTAAGCACAATCTCCAGAGTATCAGGTTCCCACGTCTGGTGTGTTATCTTAAACTTGGACTAGAACACATTGCTGTAGAATGTTATCCACTCTATATTTACTAAATTGCTTGAACGACAACTTGTCGAACGACAGTGACAACTTCCTTAGTACATAGATCTCAGAGAGCTAACATTTACTCCAAACAAATGTCAACTTCCACGCTTTGCCTGGGGGTCAATCTACCGAATTGTCACTTTTGATCAACAAGATGATGTCGTTTTAGTAAGTAAATGTACTGTGTGTGTGTGTGTAATCTATCCATCATTACCGACATTTTTTCTATTTGGGATCATTGAAGTAAAAAGTTAGTGGAAAAACGTGGGCCTAATTATTGCAGATAAAGATTTTTAGAATAAATTTCGCAGATTATGAATATTCTTTTATACTCACTGGTATATTATCATAACTTATCGAACGTGGCATTCTGGCCAGTTGAGAGAAACATTCTTTATAATTACCATTCACTACGTCTTGCGGTCATGGATAATTCGCTAGGAAACTGAAGCGGGTCGTCGCTCAGGTATGGGCAAGTAGACATTTGGTATAATTGGCGGCATTGCACTGTTCAAGCAAATTATTAAAAAACCACTATGGAAATTCGTTCATCTGGTCGTGCTACAGTAGAGACGAATGTATATTCGCAGAGCCCTGCGGACGTCAGCTAGAGAGACACTGAGCAGACAAACATGCCCAACACTCTCATCGAAACCAAAACTAGAAACAGGCTATATTTGTGTACATTTAATATGTGATCAACATCTTCAATATATTACAATAAACTACAAGTTTATCTTTTTTTCTTGAATCCGTCAGTGAACGTACAAATTTAAAATGATTGATTGATGAAATGTTTTAGTCAGTAAATGGAGGCACGTCAATGTTTACGTAAAATAAAAGTATAACAGATCTAGGAAATACAATAATTGTCATATTTTTCGATTTTAGAAAGGTAAAAAATTTGAAAATTCTTGAAAATGTACCCTCAGTAAAAATGTACTTAAAATCCACCACGAACGTTTTGGCAGATCTTCGCACTGTCCCGTATAGCTTCAGCCTTACACGGTGTTAACAATATTTGTTGAGTTTGTTCGTTTATCACACAATACCAGCTTGTGTACTCTACCCATTGACCCTAATATTTGGAACATCTGTCATATTATTTCGAAGAAAAACAGTGATTTGTGGCCAAACCGATAGTTAACTTGGCACTGTGATAACCTCTGATGTTAGTTCGGAAGATGACTACACCGCTATCGATGATGAAACGAAGCTGGTCCACAGCTGATAAGATGCTGTGTTGTCAGAGAGAATCGGTGACGCATGGACGTGGGAGAATAATGGTGAAGCATAATCGATGTTTACCGAGATGTGGCTCAGTGGTAGCACACGGATCGAGTTCACTCTCAGACAAGCCTCGGGGGGGGATTAACTATTTGCAACCCAGAGAAAATAAAGTTTGTCATCGAATAAACAAATATAATACAACCAGGCACAAATCTTTATAACTACAGCTCATTATCAGATGTTAAATACATAAATTACAGGTTTACTTGTCAAAGTGAAGTCCCGAATAATAATAATAATGATTAATAGTACAAAATTTATTATTGTTGTAAAATATTAATCATTTTCGAAGAAAAGAAGAAAATGGTGGTTGATTGGCAAGTTAATTTTCTACAAACCATAACAATCTGTTCATATATAATTCATGTAGAGTACTCTCTCCTAGATTCCTACCCTCGTTTCCTCGACATAGACCTCCTGACAAGTGTTCAAGTTATTACTTAACCTAGCCTACTTTACCCGCACTCTCATCTCAGCACTTCATTATTCTAGAAACACAATTTCACAACAACTCAAGAGTATTCTCTTCTTACGAAATCTATATTTTTTTCTCTCAATATACTTCAGTGTTCAAGGCAAATGTGATGTCATTTTCCACGTATACTTTGCACTTCAATATCAATATTCAATACTGCACTCGGAATCAATAGATGAATGGTGATTTGAGTTATTTACATCATGTTATGTTTATGCCGGAATGGGATGCATTCAGGCGTAAGAAAATACATTATTTAAAAAGAAACATATAAGTTACAAACGAAACTTTGCCAAATTGTCCAACAAGATAATAATATAACAAAAATAACCCATTGTCGTGGATGTGATCAAAAACCAGAAAAATATAGGAGTTTGTTGGTTCATATTTTGACCAATGTAATACAAAATTTCCCAGATCAGTACAATGTGTTGTCACTTCTCAAACTAATTCCTGCTCAAGCTCCCAATGTCTTGTTATCGTGTGTGTGTTCTTCATGTCTGTGTATTGTGTGTGTTATTATGTCTGGTGTTATATGTTTCAATTTAAAATTGCTTGCTGTATTTACAACTTTCTTAATAAACAATAATATCAAAAACCAGCCCTCATTATCCTCTCAAGTGTATGTTATAATACCCAATGCCACCCTTCTCGTCCAATGCACCCATCTCTGTTCCCGAGCCTTGGTGTAACGACCTTGAAGACTGATTTGACTGCTACAGTGTATGTATGAATACCATGCCACCTTCTCGTCTAATGCACCATCTGTTCGAGCTTGGTAACGACCTGAGACTGATTGACTGCTGTAGTGATCCTCATCAGTGTTGTCCATCTCTGGCTGAGTGGACTTGACTGACGGGTGTATTGTCTTGTATCGCAGGGAGAACCACGCCCATGTGTTACCTTGGATCGAGACGAAGACGACGATATATTACTCGCAACAGTCTGAACTTTGAAGTCACTCCAAGCTCAAATACAAACTGATGTTTCATATTTTCTTCTCATAAGATTTCTTATTTTCTATTATTCACACAAAAGAAAACGACGATTGTCACAAACTTCGTCTTCCGTGAAAATATATGTCCTTTGTGTGACACCTGCACAAACCTCCAAAAACAAAACTTTCTATATAAATTAATTCACATTAATTATGTAAAGTTCTATCATTTGTCGAAGATAACAGTAACTAATTAGATTTCGTTAAAGATTTCGATTTCAGTTTTCGTTAAAAGTCCAAAAACTTATAGGTCCGGTTGAAGAAAAACTTTTATTTTTGGTGTCGCACAATGTAAACGGATATAGGATTAGTGTGTCCAGCAGTGTGTCATGTGTCATGCAGTGTTTGAGTTGAGGCACACACAACACAAACTCCTCTGACTACGAAACTGTCGATCACATCACTGACGTAAAGTGATTATCAAAACATTTTACGTGCGAGCTAATTATTTTAGTGCTAGTCCCTGAAATGAGTTTTGTGAAAACAATTCATGATTCTGAGTTTCATGAATGCGAGTAATTTAGCACGATGAGAAAATAGTTGCTAATTTTGCCGTAAAGTTAATAATTATAGACCATATTTAAGCTGAAGGTAAAACGTGTTTTTAATTAAAATAATAATAATAATAATATTCGCAATTATATCTATGTATATTAATGTGACTGCGAAGGTTGGCTAAAACTTCTCAAGTTCTGGACTTCCATATCCTTGAAAAGAAGTTATTAATATTACAAAGTTGAAAGTATAGCTGTATCAAACTAGTTTTAAGACGAACTATTATCATGGACCGTGGTTTTGTTCATTAACAATCATCTTAATTCATCAGTTCTGTGCATCTTTGTTAAGTTGAGGCCGTTCAGGGTCAATCTTAGATGGCCTGCCAGCAATTATTTTACTGAATACTTTGTGTACCTATTTTATTCAGTGGCGTAACTACCACGTGTTTTTATTTAACACCTTTTTGACAAGTAGATATATCAAATAGGAAATGACACAAACACATTAACGACATGTGGAACACAAACATACGATAAAAGATTAAATTGGAGGTAGAAAATTCTGTAAAATAAAAGGACAGGCTTGTAGATTTACGTACGCAATCTGAAGTAAAAATACAATATAATGTTAAGTCGTTAAGAGCATATTATAGGGTATTCATGTTTGCTCGACAGACTGTCACCTCAGAAGATGCAAGTTTGAGTACTTGTGTACGGAAACGGAAATGAAGGTCTCTATAGTCACACTTAAATAATTCTAAAATTTGTTTTCAAATAATTTTAAAAACTAATGGGATTTTCAAGATTTTGAATTTTGTTAAAAACTTCAAATTGGTCCATATGGCATGTTCGTGATGTTTCTTTGGCTGGTAAACGTAAAATATTGAAAATCTATTAATGTTGGGATCTCCATGCATGCTTAATTGAAAACTTTGCAAAATTTCAAGTCGAATACTTCATGGCTGAGCGAATAGCTATTTACCAACTACCAAATGTGTCCTATTTCGTACTATGATTCTGTTCATAAGAATTCTTTGGGCTTGATTATGAAAGATATTGCTGGGGATGGAAATATACTTCAAAAGTTTTAGGGCTAGGCGAAGTGTTATCCTTATGCAACAAGATTGGAGTTATACAACAATGTTACGCTAACTCTTTATAATGCTACCGTACGTTCTGAGCTCGACCTGGCATCAATAATAATTATGCGCCATCACAACTGCCTAATGACATAGCACAGGCGGTGATCCCGTTCGGTTTAGCACGGCCCCGTTGATTATCACCGTCTGGCTGTGTATCCAATACTCCGTGGTCCGACAGGTGTTCTGTACACATCAGTGTGTTCTGTACACATCAGTATGTTCTACAGTAGTCAGTGTGGCACAGTACATCAGTGTAGCACACTCATCAGTGTAGCACAGTAGGCCTATCTGATTACTATATGGAAATCAAGCTAGGAAAAAAAGTCCCGGTAATTGGAAGACCGGGGTTCGATACCCTGCCGAGTTGGATTTTTTATTTCTGGATTTTTTCCGTATAATTTATGTGTTTACTTAATTATTTAACGTCTACCCTATTAAGTTGAAACACTTATTTACAAAGGAGAATATACATCTAATTACACAGATGCAGAAACAACAATGAACGACAGTTAGGCCTAAGTAAATATATGAAATAGTGATATAACAACAACAATGTTACAATAATAACACAATAATTTTGGTAATCAATTACACCTACGGGAGTGTTTCCCGATTAATGACATTGAGAAATACAGTGTGCGATTGTTTTACTGTGAATGTAGTGAAGGGGGAGGGGGGTTATGTTATGTGATTATGGGCAATGCCGTCTCTTTGGGACCCTGATTGGCCCGGTATCATTGCGTATCTGCTACATGTCTGATTGCCTTACAGCAGGTGATTTATATGCATGTTTGTCGTTTAACGTTCAGTAGCACTACCAACTTGTAACTCTGTAATCACTGTCAGGCTACAGAGAGCCACACTTGCCCTGCATTAGCCTTCCTGCCCTTTGGGCAGTTAAAATTCATTAAAATAAATAAATTCTTTCTTATTACGCGTTAATGTAGCTCCTTACAATATTACATTTTTGACTAATTTTACGCATCAAAGATATAAAAAAATAATGAACTAACACCTTAATAACCTGGTTGGTCACCTGGAGAGGTCACCGGTTAAAACTGATGAATTTAATTTTTTTAATTGAATTTTGAATTGAATTGAATGTTGCTTTATTTTCATTTAGTGTTGCATACATAGTTTTATACATAACACAGTTGTCCCCTATAAGATTAAAATTACATCTTGATCACTCACTATACCCACATCGGGAACAACAACCTGACGTGGAATACCTAACAACGTTCAGGCCTTTATCGCAGTAAATTAATAATGTTTCTTGACTTATTCTAAAGATATTATCATCGTATTATGTTTATGTGCGAGATACGTGGGCTACAACGAAGAAACCGATGAAAATTAGCAAACAACATCTAATTCTGAAGTCGAGAAACCCCGACTTTCTGTTCACCTAGTTCCTGATTATATCTGAGCAACATTATGTTGCAAGCTCCTGTGTTCTTGTACCCGTCAACTGCTGGACATTGTTCCAGTGGCTACGCCCTCATTACCACCTCAGTATCAAACACAATATCCACAGCAATTAAAGTCTTATCCTTCATTGAAATAATAGCGCGCACCTCGAAATTAGGACAAGTCGGTTCAACAAAACCACGTGGTTCGATTTCATCAAAGTAATAGATAATTACAATAATAATAAATAAATCACACGCCATTAGGAAAGTTACAATTACTTAACAACTCCGACGCTGGTTGACCGGCCTAGCCCGCGGGGACGTCCACTGACATGAGACTTGAGAGCGAGAATTTAGGTGGCCTGGCTTCCTGTGGTCAGTTATTATGGGGGCTTGGCCCAAGGTCCAGCGAATATCTGCAAGTCTAATAGTATCGCAGAATCAAACCGCGATCTCAGCTGTTTATTTATGAATAAATTATTGAGCTGGAAAACAGACTCGGGGTCTTTGATAATGTAATAGTGGATCGGTGTGGGACGTGAGGCGAATACTATGTAAGGAGCTTCGTCACATTATTATTAGTAGTTTGATTATGAGCGGGATGAATGTTGAACTCTATGTAGATTATCGTGCACCTACAAACATGCATGAACACATTGCAGTCAAATGTACACTTCCTTTATTATTAGGTATTAATTAATTAGGCAAATGAGTCTAACGGGTCTTCGTCGTGATGATGTCTGTAAAATGAATGTTTGTTTATCCGATGCCATACGGCCAAACAGATTAAGCTGAAATTTTAAAACAGACATCCGTGAACAGTTAAGTGAGAACTGCTAACAAAATTAGCAAAATCCTTTGCGATTTAAACCTACAAGAAATAATAAATTGAAAAAGAGTCTGGAAATGTGTAGGATTTAAGTTAACGACAATGCTTTTGATCCAAAAGAAATAATTATTGAATCATTTTTTAAATGTCAGGCGGTGACCAAGGTATACCAAATCTTGTACGCTCAAGGTTACCTAAAATTCCAATCGGAAATTGAGTAAACCTTACAATCTTTACTCATATTTCGTACTGGCTATGTTTTCCATGCTACTGTATATCATTTCTAAACATGTTCTATAATTTTTTAATGCAATCTAGAAATAAAAAATCTGACTCCAATCGTTGTTTGAACCCAGGTCTCCCACATTTCGGGTAAACAGGCGCCTTATCCAACTAGACTAGGAAAACGCCAAGGTCGTTGTTAGACGAGTGAGCGAGTCATGTGTTGAGTACTCGGGAACATTTTATAATATATATATACGGTTTGAGAGTTTAGTTGGTATATGTGCGCGTCAACTGTTAAGACCATAATGCGCCACTCTAGCCTATGATAGGCTAGGGAGGAAATACCGTGCTGTCTAGATCCAGCCTTAGGAAGTGGGAGGAAAGGGAATGTAATGTTTGTGTGTGTGAAGCCATAATTAGCCTACATCTAAATTATTTACATCACTTTTGATATTTTTAGCTTTTGACATGAATGAGCCATATGGGAGTCTTTTTTACCACTTGAATATCATATGCAGCATTTTCTTTCTGCGTTTAGTCGATTTATTTATTAGTTAGTTACTATATTGGCCTACAATTATTTAAATGTGCATTTCACTTTATGAATCTTGGAACGGTCATAAGCATTAATTATAAGGGTGATTGTAGATTAATCGGCGAAGCCACCATCAACCGTTTAGTTCATACTTATGACCGTTACAAATTTCAAAAAGTGGAATACATATTTAAATTAATGTAGGCCGATATAGTAACTAACTAATAAATAAATCGACTATACGCAGAAAGAAAATGCTGCATGTGATATTCAAGTGGTAAAAAACACTCCCATTTCGCTCATTCATGTCCAATGTCTATATATCATTTATTCTTATGGTAACAACTATACATTTTTGTTTATTTTTCAACTGATCTCAAGTCTTCATCCTAAATAATTATACATAATTAATTAACTATGAAAACGTTAAAGTCATTGTTGGACGAGTGAGCGAGCCATGTGTTAAGTACCCGGTAACATTCCCTTATATATATAACTTTGTCGTTTTCCCATTATTGTGTTATTGTGTTATTTGCTTTGTGTTCTGAAGTAAACATAATTGAAAGTTGCATCGTACCCCCCCCCCTCCCCTCCCTCTCCTATACCACGTCCAGCCTAACACTGCCTTTATATCTGCGCTACTAATTAGTTTCGAAAATATATCTATTGTTCAAACGCTCTCAACACATTTAACCATGTAACTAACGCCAGGTAGGTTAAGATGGACTTTGCACCACTCTGAAGCTTAGCCAACATCCTCGCGGCTTAGGCTACACCATGCCAGGTTATTATGCGTCTATGACACAATAAAAATACATTTTATTCGTATTGTTTTATTATTTATAGTGATTGAGCTTATGCCATAAAAGTGAAAACGTGTACAGTATTGCAAATAAACATTGTACAAGAAGTTGGTACAATCTTATTCGGCACTTGTGCAGAGTTTTCGTTTTGTATTTTATGGTAATTAATAGTAACACCACGTGAAAGCACAGTCTGTTATTATTTAGTCATATCTGAAGAACGCTGCAAAACATTAGAAAAGTGATTGCAGTTGCAGACAAGTTTTGCTAGAACTATATAATATTATCATGCTTGGAAATATATTCAATATTCAATTATAACAATAGAAATACATTTAATTAACTACCTCCTTGCCATAACATGTAAACCTTTTATCAAAAGCGGGCTAGAGAGAGACAAGTTCTGACAAAACCACATTATTGAGTGTAATCACGTGCGTTCTTCAGAGATGCCTTACAACTGCAGCTTCGAGTGATCTTAATGTTGCCGGGGGTCTACCCCTTGAAAATATGCTTCTAGTTACATCTCTTCAAACATTTCAGAACAAGCCAAGCAATGAGCGCATACAAAATGCAGATTTTTCTTACAACTTGCGTAATTTTTTCCTTACAAGAATGTTTGTCCTCCTCGTAAAAGTGATCGCCAAGTATAGACACAAATCAGATAGTCGATCTCGATCAAGGCTCTAGTTTGATTAATTACGAGATAAATCAGTTGTATCCTGTTGCAAGTTTAATTACTATTGCGTAATTATCTAATTGAATCAGTCAGCTACGTCGAGAGTAAAGACGACCTTCCGAACTCGGTCTAGGCCGCGAACCAGATCAACGTCGGGACCAACAAGATCGCATTCACCTCATGTAGAGGGTCGGTGTACGAAAAATAAGGTATTCCCGTCAGCCCCAGTTTAGCATTGCATTCTAACGTTGAATTTTATTAATTTAACATGTACCTGGCACCATTTCTAAATGAAATTTAAATCGGTAAACAAGACCAAAGACCACCATTTCGGTATTTTTTTTTCATGACAAACCAAAAGTTGTTCATAGTAAAATATCTGCTAATAGAGATGTGTGTTAGTATAGTTTATTCATTGACAACAATACACACTTAGCTGAAGGATAAGCTTTGTTATCAATGTGATATGTATAGGTCTATGGCTAGACAGACTAATCAGTGTTAGTTTCCATTTTGAAATGATTATATCCTTATCAAACCTAAATTAATTAATTAATTCTTATGTAGAGTCTAACCAATCAATCACATAACTGATTTTCAGGAGGGGGGGACATTAATTTTGAAGCGAACCAAGCCAACTCTGTCGACGCCGACGTCATCGACTAAGGTACAATGACCAACCAGAGATCGGTATTTAAAATTTTAAACACCCTTACTAGTTGGGCACGATTCACCCGCAGACAACGCCAGCATCAACAAGGATAATTATATTTAGGGCCTATCACTATGTGGAATTATGTGCTTCATACAATTGTCGACAGTCGAAAAAATCACTATAAAGTGTTATAAAATACCTGAAATGTTGCGAAGTTACCTCTCGCACGAATAGCTAATTTCTACGTTCTATGTTGTAACGTTATTGACAGTCACCTTGTTAAACTACAGATGTTCTTCCAATCGTTAGCGAAACCTATAATCACAGAGTTCCAGCCAAGGTCACGGGTCAATAACAGGCGAACATCACAAGGCCGCATCTTAGCGGTGATTAATGTGTTGTCGTTTAGGCTGAGACCTAACTGGATTGAATCTGTTGACGAGTTAAGTGAAAAGTTAAGACCACGGTCCTAAGTACGAAGTTAACTAACTACTCAAGAGCTCCACCTTTTAACAGAATCAATGAGTTAGCTGAATAATTTATAACTTTCAAGAGGGCTAACAAGAGGCACTCTAGCCGCTAGGCAGTAAACAGCTATGTGCGTATTATTATTATTCGGCGTGCCTACTTGAGCTCGTGTAGGCTTCCAGCTCTCAGCTCTAGGATTACCATGTTATGTAGGCAGTCACTCGACTGTAGGCAGCATCATTCTCCTGTTGGCATCAACAACGAGATGGAATGTTTTAAAACTGACGTAATTGTTTATGAATAGCCCCTTGGCTTTGCCTAACACTTTCCCAAAGATTATTGAACAACTATTATGAATATGCTGACTTAGTGTTATGATTTGAAACTATTTGACGAAATCCAAAATCTAAAATTATTTCTTCTGATTTTTGCCTTTTTTTATTTTTATCTGTTTTCTAGGCCCTAGCATGAACCTAAATCATGCAAACATTCTGGTCATAAAATCTTTGCCATCCTTCAAACACAAAATGCCGTTTATATTTAATCAATCCTTGTCAACTCGCAACCTTCTCGTGGTTTGGCCCGTGATTAGGGGAGTTTCAGTCCCTGAAACTAATGGCGAGCTCTGGGTCGTCGTCGGGGAACTTTCCCCTTCCCTTTGACTACCTCCCCGACGGCGACGACAATGACAACACGGACGGATGATGACACAGACGGAGACGACCACGACGTGGGGGAACCTCTGCCCTCTCCATACGATTGTGGCTGGTTCTGACCAGCACAGGCCTGTCCACCCCTTGTCCCCCCGCGTCATCCCTTACGTCCCTCCCTTGGAAAGAAGTATACATGGTGGTAACTCACACCTATAGAAATTGTTTTATCTTGGAGGCGCGAATAATCTTAGCTGTTAAAACGCCCTAAAACTATTAATACTAATACTAATACTTGTTTGCGATTACCAAAAAAATATGTTAAAATGTGTACATTATTAATATTATACGGTTTTCGGGACATTGTTCCGCGTTAATTCTAGTCCCAGATTACATACCTGTGTTATTGCGCGCTTGACCTTTCGCAGCCTACTGTGAGACGCATTGTCCAGAGACTTACACGTTATAGTCTCCGCTTTTTTACGTATTTTTTGTCCGATCATTGGAAGTATTGTTCAAATACTGATAACAACAATTCTTGTACATTCTTGTTATAATTGTTTACTAGTGTAGTTTGCTTTGATGTCAACTTGTTATCCACTTATCTTTGAGAGACTTGTGTTATATTTACAAAAAATGTTTATAAAATGTTTGTATATTTTGTACGTATTATGATTGGTTGAGCAGAAGACAATGCACAAACTTTGGCATGTAATGGATTATCGAATATGTCAGTAGGCCTACTTCAAGCAACATATTTTGGAAAATTGCGAAGTGAAGAGACATTCATCATTCATCCAATATCAACCGGGCCAAGTTGCATGATTCAACGAGGATGTTACAGAATGTTTTCGAGACCCTGGGGCCCGAGAGGCGAGGCTGGGACCCCCCCAGAAAGTGCCCGCCCCCCCCCCCCACTATTGGGGGCTCGAACTAGCTCCCCGTGATAAAAAGGTCACGACAACCAGAAGCATGCGCAGTAAACTACTCATTTGGTCTCGTCACGCGCACGCGCAGTCTGTCTTGCAACCGCGGCCTGATTGAGCCAGTATTTTGCGAGAAAGCTGAATTGCAGTTTTAATTGAGTTTTCGTGAGTTCTACTCTTGAGCTCAGTTTTACTGCGAACTTTATGAAGTAGCAGACTGGGCTGTATAAAATACACGTCCTCTCTGTGTTGCCATTGCCAAGCTGGACTATTTAGCATAATAACAAACAAGAAACTGCAAGAGCTAAATTCCTCTTAACAATTAACATTTTAGCCATAATGTATATTTTTTAGGATGTGGTTAAATTTCCTTGATATAAAATACAAATTATTATATTAAACATATAATTAATAGTTTTTCGTATTTGGTAATTTTTGACTTTCAAATTCATATAAACCCCCCCCCCCCCCCGAAAAGAAGTAAAAGGACTACTTGCTACCAACTCCGAATGACTGATCATTGATTTTAAATGGGTTGTGATTTCTCGATTTGGATAGTCGGGAAACACTCCTGTAGGTGGAATTGTTAATATTTAATACAATCCAGAAATTAAAAAATCCATCCCGATCGGGGTTCGAACCCGAGTCTCCCACTTTCCGGGTGGACGCCTTAGCCAACTAGACCACCGAGACGGTAACTATTTAACTTCTGTATTGTAGTTAATTGAGTTACATGACATAAATCGGGTTCGAGTCCCATTTGGGGCAATCTTTTATGACATTTCAAAAACCTTGTAAATGATCCATTATTAAACACCTTTAGTTTAAAAGTGAGAAATTTGTTAATTCAAGGTATATTGTTCCCTCCAAAATAAGTTTTAGAAGTCACCCAAATTACAAATTAAGTATTAATATTGTTGGACTTTATTGTTGGATAAAGGGTTGGATAAGATTTGTTTGTCTCGCTATTTTTACATCACTAATATGTTGTTGTGTCTTCTTATGGAATATATAGTGTTATTATTGGCGGTTAGGTACAAACAAAACACGCATTGCCTCATCGCACAGGACGGAAATAGCAACTTGCCATGGAGCGGAGTCGATAACCTTGAATAAACGGACACGTCTGACTTTCATCAGATTGCTGAGTTTAGGGTATAAGATGTCGCAACTCAACAGTTTGATGAGGAGGTAACGGGAGACGGGAAACCACGTGAGCCATGACAAGGATCTTCACCCTGACGTTCTAGAGAAGTGAAAACATTCGTGTTTAACTCTGTCACAGAACAGAAGTGATTTCCAGTGGGGTTGCCCGCTGTTAGGTATACCTACTCTGGTCTGCTCTCTTGTTCAAGCAAGCTGCCGGTGCCGGGACATTCGTCCGTTCCTAACCTAACCTTTTCTCACTGAACACCTCTGTCCACTCCCAAGAGCAAATCTCCAAATTCACATTCCTTATCATAAACTAATCCTTTCTCAAAAGGTCCACAATATCTAGCCCTAACTCTCCATAACAAGTTACCCAACAATATATACCTCTTCCTCAATTTCAACTTTTATGTCAAACATGAAATCATTTCTTTTTCCAAAGGTTTCTTTTTGCTCCATGAATACCACTCTACCTAAATTTAATGTAGGCCTAATGTATATACCTATTTTAATTCATTCATTTATCATGTTAAACCTTATAAGAACATTAGATTATGTTTATTTTTGGATGAGCGTAGCGAGCGTAGCGAGCGAAGCGAAGATTCCATTTCACTACACTGGAGAAAAAAATCCGGAATGTTTTTTTTTCTTTTTTTTTTTTTTTTTTTGTATTTTTGTCTGTTTGTTAGCACGATTCCGGCTAAACCGATACTCCGATTGCGATGAAATTTTATGGAGGTCTTCGAAATCTCTGAACTTAGAACTGCCACGTTTTTGAGCACAATCGAAAAAAAATTCTCATGAAAATCGCAATTTTACGATTTTTTTCGATTTTTTAACAATTTCTTCGACTTACAACACCTACATGCTTTGTCCGATTGTAATGATTTTTTCACAGAACCTTTATTTTATGAATTGATATATTCGTGTAAAATTTGAGCGTTATCAAAAAAATATTTTTTACGAAAATCGCAATTTTACGACTTTTTTCAATTTTTAAAATTTCTCCAGCTTATAACACCTACATGCTTTATCCGATTGTAATGATTTTTTACAGAACCTTAATATTATGAATATAATATATTCGTGTAAAATTTGTGCGCAATCGAATAATTATTTCTTATGAAAATTTCAATATTACGATTTTTTCCTTTTTAAAATACGAATCATTAAAAAAAATTAAAATTTAAGTTAATTTTTTATTAAATTTAATTTAATTTTTTATTAAATTTAATTTAATTTTAAAAATATCTTCAACTTAGTAATGATTTTTTCACAGAACAACAGTAAATCCGCATAACACATGGCAGCTCAATGCACCAATTACGCTCATCCAACAACGCGGCGGGACTTAAGCGTTTTCCTAGTTTAAATAATTTTACTTCTACTAGTAGTATAGTTCTCATAATTCTTGTTTCTTAAAACATCTTATGTTACCTCAGTCTATTCACCTTCTCCTCCTGGAGTTATTAACATGTGCACGTCAAGTTGAATAAAGTTATTCTATTCTACGTCATTTTGACCTGGAGGAGACTAACTTAGCAGTGGCGACTCTTGACGTGCTTTCTATCAAATTTAAAAACTGTAAGCTTATGCATGGGCATGGAAATATAGAAGTTTTTATGGCATCAGGTGAGAGGGGATTCTTACATTTGCAGAGGTCCACGAATTCTTACAAACATACGTTTAGAATCCCTATGATCAGCACTTGTCATAAAGTATCGCGCATACAGTCCCCCCCAACGGTCAAAACCTATAGTATCAGTGTGGCACCAGTTGCCACTGCAACTTTCTTATTAGATAGTCCTGGTGGCGGGACTCGAGCCTGCCACCTCGGGAACAGAGTGTCGTGCACTACTCGTGAGCCACTCTGTCTGTGGTCGAGTCTTGCGGCTTCTCTCAAGTAGGGTACACCTAGCTTGATGAGGTAAGTTAATCTTGAAAGTTGAAGACACCACAAACCCGAAGACCATCATTAATAACATCACGTTGTGCATTATGCATTAGTAAGGGTTACGAAATATTCTTCATTTCAACAGCAATGTTTTGCGTAATAAAGTTAGAGTCGTATATAAACCGCTACTGCTTGAATAATTGTGACTTACTGACTTATCCCATTGCTCAAACCTTTCTCTCTCTCCAACAACTAGTAACTAACTCACATCTCCATTAGTAAGTACGTATCTAACTCACATCTCCATTAGTAAGTACGTATCTAACTCATATCACCACATTACTGCACTCATCAGTGCTCGAACCTGGGACTTTTACGTCTAGCAGATACAATACTCTATCTCAGCAACATCTTAATAATACCCCATCCAGTTGACAAAGTAAGTGCAAACTGGCAAGCAAGAACAATATTTGGTTTTAAATAACCGTTTTTAGATTGAATAAAATACAAAACCATAAAGAAATTTACTATGACCTTGAAGTCTTGAACCATTTATTTGTTCACGAAATCTATGCAAATTTTCACACGTACGAAAACAGATGATAGATCAGAGATAGACTAAAATTATCAAAATTTTCAAAATTTTGATAAGAGGTTTATAAAAAAATTGAAAGACAAGTTTTCTTTACGTCATATATGTTATCGGACTATTCAAGCCCATCGTATCTTAACACGAGAGAGCAATACCGACAACTGCCCTCTCGTCTTTGATGTTAAGGAAGTTGGATTGATACTAGCATTGAGTGTAGTTCTACACAGTGTATCGATACTATCGATGACTTTTAAATATGTTGCACTTCTGGACTTTTTTGTAATGGGCTGAGCCTTAAGAACGCGACGTTTAAACATAGATTGGAAATATAAAACAGATATTTATTATGTACACGGAAAGTGTACCTGATGTTTTGAATGCTTTCTGTCAGTATTCATCAAACAATTACAATTAAAACAAACAACAGTCTAGACAAAACATCATCTGTTGGTTAAAAAGAACATTTGTAACGACGCGTTGTTGATGAATGCAATAACATTATTGATCTACTGAACTAAGATGTTTTCGTGGTGTTTTATTAAATAGTTATAGTTTGATAGATAATGCATAAAAGTTAATAAAATATTGTGGATAGTGTTGTCGTATAACTTCCATGTTTCATGAGGCTGCACGTTCAGGTAAGCTCCAAGGCACACAACACACGAGACTAAAGTAGGATGATAGCGGTTAACTTTAAATGGGACGCTGTGCTAATAAACCGCCAGAGTAAACAGAGCCTGGAAGTTAGGTGACTTTGCATAGCGGAGCTGTGGCCGCCTTAGTATCGGGGCCAGAGGAGGTGCATGTTTTCCGAACGCGGCGTAGACAGACTGCCCTACTTGTTGAAGACACCAAGTTTTCAGTGTTCTTGCATTTCTTTCCCAGATACAATCTCCTAAATTAAGCGACGACTTCTCACTTCTCACTTCTCACTTCTCACTTCTCGGAGCAACTGACTCAGACGAACAAAGTTCCCAACTAATTTGTCTCATTTGATCTCTACTTTCCAGAGAACGTAAAACACATTTCGGCTCTCGCAACCCTGTTAGTTAGAGTTTTCAAAGTAATGAACGTGTCCGAAATATGTTTGTTTGTTTCTAATGTTTGTGGTTTATTCTCATAAAAGTTCGCCTCGACTGGGGATCGACCCCACCACCCACCCGGCTCGACGTACCGGTAGAGATGGGTGGGAGTAGTAAATGTAAAGAAAAAATTACACAAACATGTTGACCAATTTGTTCGGAACATAAAGATAAAACGACAAAATTATAGTTTTTATTGATTCATCCACTAACTGTTATAAAAATAAACATGTAAGTTTGAAAAATTCCCCACGAAAGATTTAGTTTAAGAAATCAAAAAGTACCTGTACGGCGGTGCGAATAAATTTTACAAAAAAGAATGATACTGTTAAAATTTGTGATATCATTAAGACTACTATAATCTACACGATTTACCTCTAGTTCAATCAATTAAGTAGGGTTCTCTATCGCCCTCGATTCTACTTCCTATAGTTACGGAGTACACGATTTCAAGTATTAAATCAATTATATTCGTCATATTTTCGCAACGGTTTTAATCAAATCAATCATATACATTGCCACATGAAATCTTAACTAATGAAACGTGTCATCAATGTCCATGTCTAATCACTACGTGCCTAAGTCACATTCTGAACGTGGAGAGCATCACCTGTAACATTGTTACATTGCACCGTCATACGTAGTCGCTCAACTCACTCGAGATTGGGAAACAGGAGTTGGTCATCAAGATATATGACACTATGATGTTTGTCGTGTTTTTGCCCTATGTATAATTCCATTTCTATTGTGTTTTCAAAAAGATAAGTGATGATAAATGACGGCGAAGAAAATGATTAACACCTATAGGTGTCTTACACGGGATTCGAATTATTTGTTGACACATACAACAAAGACTACAAAAGACAAAGACGCAATCGTTTCCTTTGTAAATCAGTGTTTATAGTTGAATATGACACACGTTAAATGAATAATAAAATAAAATATGGGCCAGAGAGCCACCGCGGACGCCATTTTACATTATCTGATAAGAATAATGGTTTTGTCAATGTTGATCCATTGCAAGATATGCAACATTATGCAACATTAAACTGGCACTGAGGTAGCAAACACAAATCTTATTTCGACTTTTATTAAAATTAAATAACTTTTTTGTAGTATGCCCGCTTTAGGGTATACATCAGATTTAACCGGAGTGACCCTCTTCAGGTGACTAACTAGGTATGTTGCGGATAGGACAATTTGTAATTGAATGTCCGAGAGTTGTAAAAGGACTCAATCCCTTGGACTGAGGAAAACCTCGGAAGACCCTTCAGTCAGGATTTGCGGGGTCGACGGGATTCGAATCCGAGACCTCCCGAATCAGAGACAACTGCTTATAATAAAAGTCTTCATTGGGTACGTTAAGAAATATCCAATCAATCAATCAATCGTTGGGTACAAAAGTAGGAACTAAACCAGTCACTACTCTGAAGCGGCATCAACACGATGCAGTGCGGTGTGACAAGTAACAACATTGAGTCATGAATGAAATGTAGTTTCAAACTGCGAGGAAGAAAACTTGGAAACGCAAGAATGTTATGAATTAATTATCTATCTTGGCAACAGTTTGAGTTTCTTGCTAGAATAAGTTTATGCGGACTGAGTTTTACGACTCTCTTCCTCTTCCCTGTAATGAATGATCTGCTTTCAGTCGTACCACCTGTAGACGCCCTTACAGTTAAAACAAATACAAAGATAGCAAAACATTGCAAACATTATCTCTCTCACTAGGCTCAAAGGCTTATCAGTGGGTCACATCACAGGAAGGGAAATTTAAATAAAGTAGTTAAGATCGTAGCAGAAGGCCGTTTCAACTCAGGTGTCAAGTAAGCAAAGTAAAAGTTTTGGTGAATCCGCCTGTCATGAAACGCACTGATAAATCCAATAACAATAACATTATATCGAAGACAGTTTCTAAAAAAGAGTAGATGACCCAAGGTAGGTTCTGTTTGGGAACATGGTTAAAGTTTGTTTTAAATTTTTGTTATTAATGTGTTGTTTTATAACCAAAAGTGAACGTATTTTATAAGTATTTTCTGGCAATATCATATTCTTGTCTATGCGTGCCTTTATTAACAAATATGAACCATTGGCAATAGGCAATAATATGTTGATGGTAATTGGCAAGAATTATAACGATACATATTCCACGGAATTGTACCGTATATTTGGCCCAGTAGGATGCTGGATCGGTATATTTGAGTATAGTTTTAGCAAAGTTATCAAATATTTGAGTATAGTTTTAGCAAAGTTATCAATTTTTTGGCGTTGTAACGTAATTACATAAAAATAAAAACATACGTACAATAAATTGGGGAGGACTTTTTTAATTTCTGAATTGTAGTAAATAATAACAATTAGTTAATTAAGTCTTAATGAATTGCTCTTGAGTAGTTATCATTTTTCTTGAGCTGATCATGTTATCATCACAGTCATTATTATTATTATTATTATTATTATTATTATTACTATTATTATTATTATTATTATTATTATTATTATTATTATTATTATTATTATTGTTATTACTGTAGCTATGAGAATCATGAATATATAACCCTATATCTGTGTCTGACCCCGGCTTATCAGCTAAGTGTCTTGGAGTTCAAGTTACGTCATCGATTGAGTAAAACCAAATGTAAATAATCTGTTTGTAAACATTTCTTTATGATTAAATCAGAGCTAAATAGTTTTATTATTGTAAGTAGTATAATCCAAATAACAATTACAATTAATTTACATAGTTTATATAGATGTAACATTTTAGCAAAGGTTAAATTGCCAATAAATAAAGAAGATAAAAATTAAATGTGACATCACCTTAGGACGTGATAAGGAAAACCCTGAAGTTCAAGGGAGATCAATTTATGAAAGACAATGTGGTCGGATTTGAATTTTTATTGCTTTTTGATGGAAAATATTACAAGGCCTATGGGTATTTCTTTGACGCGATTGTTGTTGAGACAATGAACAACAATATTTACCATAAAATCAAATTACATTTTCCAAATTGTTTACAAGTAGATTTCTTTACGTTGTAAATAAATGTTGGTATTCATGTTTGCTAAGTACTAGTAGGTCTGATGTTATCTAATGTGTGTTGATGAACTAAATAATATGTTAAATCAATGATTCTTGACTCTTGGTAACTAGTAAAGCGTGCTCAAACAAAACATGAAGGAGGACAAAATCCCATCTTTGTGATGATGTGAAAATACAATCTGTGAATCTGACCATGCAGAGATTTGACCCTGGTCTTGGCACTGCCGCATATAGTCTGGGCAACAGTACGTGCGAATCTTCCAACCGGTTTCAGTTGAAGAAAGAAGAGACTTTAGTTTATTTTGCATAGTTCACAGCGGAATAGTAGGATCTATAAGCCTTGGTTTTGATCATTTATTCAACCAATACTCAAAGTTTTTTGTTTTCGGGTGAACGGTTCATAACACCGTTATCAAATTTCACACTAACGTGAATAAAGAATAAATCTATGATATCAGTACGCGAATTCCTAAATTATTTCATTGAGTTTGAATAAAAAAATAGTAAAATCACCGAAATTTACTCCATTTTGGCCAACTTCAGGAATCTATTCCTGGAAGTGTACAGATTTTTAACTTAAATTTAAACGCGTAGGTAAATTTGGTTTCATCGTAAGACACACGGTTTAGTGAGAATTTCCAGAATTAAAATCCATGTTTTGGATTTCCCATTTTTCACGTTTTGGACTTACGTCTCGCAAAGGATCTTTAAGACTTTTTTAACCAAGTGCAGATATCAAAATAAAAGTACATTAATAAAATTCATGCAAAATTTAGTAATGATATTACCAACCGTTCATCAGAAATCATCAACACCTGAGTGCGCGCATTTGCGTTGGGCCAAGTTCAGCGTCCCCTTATAACAACTTTACATAGTTTATGTTATAACTGTGCTGTCATTAGGCGGAGAAAAGTAAAAAGTTGATTTTGTTGGAAAATATCATTAAGAGTATTATCTTTTACTGAGATTGTTGTGGACACTCAACACTCAACAACAATAACTATACATCATACTATGATAAATAAGTCATAGCTTGCGAAACTTGTCATTTGAAGGACTTTATTGATATAATTTTTTGTTCCAGAATCGTTGATTAAAGGATTTTCTTCAGTAAAAACCGTTTAAAACCACATTTCCCGGTGGCTTCACAGTAAACGGTGGAGGCGTCCGACCGTGTAAGACAGAGCAACGAACAACAGGAGGACGTGACTGGCGGATACTATGAATAGAACACAACAATACGGAAGAGGCAAACAGGAGTTGCGAGGAGTTTCCTACGCTACACATACTAGGGCCAGCTTGCAAATAAAGAGCTGCTACTTAGTTATCTTATCGTTGTTCTCTAGATACTAGGAAAACGCGTAAGTCCCGCCGCGTTGTTGGATGAGCGTAATTGGTGCATTGAACTGCCATGTGTTACGCGGATTTTCTGTTGTTCTGTGAAAAAATCATTACTTAGTCAAAGATTTTTTTTTAAATAAATTAAATTAAATAAAAAAATTAACTTAAATTTTTTCATTCATCGTAATTTTAAAAAAATAAACAAATCGTAAATTGCAATTTTCATAAGAAATAATTATTCGATTGCGCTCAAATTTAACACGAATATATTAGTTCATAAAATTAAGGTTCTGTGAAAAAATCATTACAATCGGATAAAGCATGTAGGTGTTATAAGTCGAAGAAATGTTTTAAAAATCGAAAAAAACGTAAAATTGCGTTTTTTATGAGAAAAAATTTCCGATTGCGCTCAAAAACGTGGCAGTTCTAAGTTCAGAGATTTCGAAGGCCTCCATAAAATTTCATCGCAATCGGAGTATCGGTTTAGCCGGAATCGTGTTAACACACAAAAATACAAAAAAAAAGAAAAAAAAAGAAAAACATTCCGGATTTTTTTCTCCAGTGTAGTGAAATGGAATCTTCGCTTCGCTAGCTCGCTACGCTCATCCAACAAGTTACAACTGCTGGGATATCATGAGTTCATGAGGGAAAATGGTTCCCTCTTTTTGCACGGTTCTCTTTGGAAAACCTGTTTAGAGGGAATTACATATGACACTTCGAAAATAGGCCTATTCGTTCGTCCAGGAAACATTGGATCCATGATAGTCAAGCAAGGATACATGGACAGCCCTGCAGTCGCAGATTATCAAACAGAAACAGTTTAACGAAAATTGCTAGTGATTTCACCAACTATAATTTTTAGATTTATGCGTTTTTAAGTAATTTCCTTTTAGTTTTTGAGTACCTAGTGTAGTTATAACATTTGTGGGTAATTTAAGAAAATTTGCAAAATAAATAAGTAAAAACAATTTAAAACTAACAAAACTAATTATTTTAATATCAAGGATCGCTCTAGTTTTAACTAGCAAAACTCGTGATAAAGACTATAAGTGAATTTCCCGGCCGTTTAGAATTAAAAAGAATTAATTGATATGTTTTCTTAACCCCAAACAGTAGTGTTCTGATTGAGCGCACAGCCCTGAGGCTTCGCCCAGTAGACGGTCATACTTGTGCACAGCCCTGAGGCTTCGCCCAGTAGACGGTCATACTTGTGCACAGCCCTGAGGCTTCGCCCAGTAGACGGTCATACTTGTGCACAGCCCTGAGGCTTCGCCCAGTAGACGGGTCATACTTGTAAATAGTGTACAAATCAATAATTCACGCGGCTTCGATAAGATCGAGGCCTCTGCACCCAGGGCCACACGTGAAACTGGTAACTAGGACTGAAGCCATTAATCACTGTTTGGCCGGACTGTACCGGTTACCAGAGCCAGACTAGGCGAGGCCTTGGTTCACTCCCTCCCTGGGCTAACTCAACAATCTGGGCTCTCAAACAATACAAATCCCTCCCTGGGCTAACTCAACAATCTGGGCTCTCAAACAATACAACTCCCTCCCTGGGCTAACTCAACAATACGGCTCTCAAACAATACAACCCTCCCTGGGCTAACTCAACAATCTGGGCTCTCAAACAATACAAATCCCTCCCTGGGCTAACTCAACAATCTGGGCTCTCAAACAATACAAATCCTCCCTGGGCTAACTCAACAGTCTGGGCTCTCAAACAATACAACTCCCTCCCTGGGCTAACTCAACAATCTGGGCTCTCAAACAATACAACTCCCTCCCTGGGCTAACTCAACAATCTGGGCTCTCAAACAATACAAATCCCTCCCTGGGCTAACTCAACAATCTGGGCTCTCAAACAATACAAATCCCTCCCTGGGCTAACTCAACAATCTGGGCTCTCAAACAATACAAATCCCTCCCTGGGCTAACTCAACAATCTGGGCTCTCAAACAATACAAACTTCGAATTTATAATTTTCCAAAAGCAGTATATAAGCGAATTATTTACTTAATTGGAAAAAACGAATCGTTTATTTTATTGTAATGAATTTTGAGGCTGGAATCTTCTGAAAGCACTTTCATGTTTAGAGAAATATATTACAGGTTATAAACTGATTTCCGTACGGTCTGAACGCATAGTTCCATCACATTTGTGTGATTTTGTGTTAAAGTGAACCGAAGTGTTGGCTCGAGCGCTGAGCGCTTGAAACTGATTGGAGAGGTTCGGGTTCGAATCCGCAACATATACCTAGTTCACCTGATGTGGGGCATAGATTGGACCCTAGTTTCGCTCGGGGGGCAAAACATATTTATTCGCCCCCCCCCCCCCCTCCTGATATAAAATATCAAGCCTGTTACGTCTCTAGATCAACTGGACTAACAAAACGGACGCCTCGGCCAGTGACCCTCCCAAGGCGCAGACCTACCATGACCAACCATGGGGTCCTTATCCCTCGAACCCCGTGATCTTTGACCCCTGCAGCACGCGCCATCTTGTCTCGTTACGTCACACATCACATCACGATAAGAGACATTGAAATCCTTCTCTTCTCGATGCGGGTCGCGCTCTGTTCGACCTACATTATCGCTCAATCTCGGCTTACAGTCGTCTTCAAAGATTATGCAACAATCCAATCGGTTATCCAATTGATTGACCTACACTAAACGTTGCCTGGAGACGAGGACGGATCAATTCAATCAAGGTTTTAATTACTCTTTGATTGATCGATTGTTTTGATGTCTCCATTAATCTAATTGTGCTATTCGAAATGTGATTGGATGGTGTATGAGGCTGGTTGTAATTTGTACTTTATTGCTTTACAATTATGCGATTCTAGACAATAGTGTTGACATGCTCGTATGAGGCCGATTACACGCGTCAACGTCTTAGGCGGAATTCGAACCCGCGACGCTTGGTTGTATGATATACTTTGAGCGGATGAACCGCCAGGGAAAAATAACACAGTGTTATGGGTTATTGAACTATTAATTGTACACACACTCGGAATTTCCTGAGTATTTTCACAACATATACCTAATATATGCTTAAATATATTTGGTATAATTATTTGCATGTGTACCAATACATTTTGCGTATCTCGACATTGAAAAAATTACAACACAATTTTTTTTTAAATTTAGGCTGAAAGGGAAACGCAATTCTTGAATTGTTTATGTGGGAATCGAACTCCTGATTGGATGAGCGTAGCGAGCGTAGCGAAGATTCCATTTCACTACACTGGAGAAAAAAATCCGGAATGTTTTTTTTTTCTTTCTTTCTTTCTTTCTGTATTTTTGTCTGTCTGTTAACACGATTCCGGCTAAACCGATACTCCAATTGCGACGAAATTTTATGGAGACCTTCGACATCTCTGAACTTAGAACTGCCACATTTTTGAGCGCAATCGAAAAACTATTTCTCATGAAAATCGCAATTTTACGATTTTTTTCGATTTTTGATTTTAATTTTCTTCTACTTATAACAACTACATGCTTATCCGATTTTAATAATTTTTTCACAGAAATTTAATTTTATGAATTAAGATATTCGTGCGAAATTTAAACGACAATCGAAAAATTATTTTTCATGAAAATATAAATTTTGTGGTTTTTTTCTTTTAAGGGACAATTGTTTTACTTATTACACCTACATGCTTGATTCTATTGTAATAAGTTTTTCACAGAACCTTAATTTTATTATTTATTATTCGTGTGAAATTCGAGCGCAATCGAATAATTATTTCTTATGAAAATCCAATTTTTCGATTTTTTTCTTTTTTAAAATTACGATTAATTAAAAAAAATTAAAATTTAAGTAATTTTTTATTTATTTTTATTAATTTATTTATTTATTTATTTATTTAACAACAGAAAATCCGCATAACACATGGCAGCTCAATGCACCAATTACGCTCATCCAACAACGCGGCGGGACTTAAGCGTTTTCCTAGTTAAAGAAACATAAATACCTATCTAAACCTTGGAGTAAAACCATTTGAAGCTGATAAACTACGCCTGTATGATGGACTTAGGATTGTGACAACCCTCCTAGATTTCTCCATAGTTCACATGCTCTGGGTGGTATACTCCATAGCAAATCATGCGCACAATCGAATGCAGCGGATTGTCAATAAATTATTAAATAAGTGAAATTGATTTATTTATGAATTTATTTATGAATTTATTCATAATTTCTTGTTTATTTATTTATTATTTCTTGTCTTGTAGAGCACTAGTAGGCCTACCATTTTACAAAGACACCAACTATTTAATATTTATAATTTTGTGGATAAAAGATAATATTATGCTGATCAGATAACCGTTGTCAGTTTTCATTAAACCTAATGCCATAAGAACACGCATTATTTTGTTTTCCACGTAAACCTTCGTGCATCCAAAATAAATATGTTGTAACTTGTAGCTCGGGTACCAATTAATACAAAATACTACACTGGCTTTTCATCGGAAATTTGTGAACGAAAGTTTTGCGGCTGACCATAAAACTACGATCCCACAATGACTATTGCACGATTCAATTCACAAACAAAAAAAGATGAATGAAAGACAATAAACGCTAAAACGTTTTTACACCACCAGGTATATTTTGTAATTTATTCGTTAATCGTGTAACCGCTCGGCTTGTAATACATAAAACCATTTAGTAGGCCCTACCGGTATTAAAACCATTTAGTAGGCCCTACCGGTATTAATGCTTCCTTTGAAGTTTGAATATATCATAGGGAGGGTAGGACTTATTTCTGTTGTTGTTAATATGTGTGTGCATGTACCGGATAAACGCAAAAAAAAACAAAAAAAACGTATATGCCTAAACTACCATCAATTTAAAAGTATATAACTACAACATATTTTGTAAAGTTGTCTGCATAAAAGCCTACACGTATATTTTACATTATTCATGCTCTAATTCGTTTCATTATAGACCACGACATAATAGTGACATTTACTACACAATAACACGCCTAGCGTTCTCATTTCGGGGAAAGAGTTTTAATTCTACATAACACTTTGATAAACCGAAAGTTAATGTAATTTCATATTTTACAAAATGGTCCGTAATTATTAATAACCATATTTGTTTCGGTTTCCAATAGAATCACGCGCAGAAACGCTAGTTCACTTATAAACTTAGTCGCAGTCGCAGAGAGGAATTTCCCCAGTCATCGTTATCAGTATCAGTATCAGTCCATGAGTGCAATAATATGATGATGTGACGACAACTTCAATAAACAACATCACAACGACATAAGTGACATAGTACGAATAAGTTTAGAAATTTTTCGAAAAATGTAAGAATGCAATAATTTGGAGGCTTCATGTACACAATAAACAGATCATTTTTCTCTGAGGTCATATTAAATATAATAATATCTAACACTTGTACTATTATGATTAATCGACATAATTTCTCATTGTCTGGTTAAAATTATTTTAAACGTAAGCAAAAATCACTTTCATAATACAAAAAAGTCGCATAATTTCATATTTTACTATTACTATGGCCCGTAATTATTTTAAACAACAATTTGATTCAGTTCGCGCGTTTCGTTGAAGATTCCAAATAAGTGTAAGGTAAACACAGGCTAGGCTACTCACGGAGACAGTAACAGAGAACAATATTGCAGTGATCCTTGTTACTCGATGATATGATATGATAACATATGATGCGATGAATGACACTTCTAATAACAACAACACGAAGACGTTTATAAACGACCTAGACGAAAGATATTTCTCCGAATTTCTCTAGAAATTTGTAAACAAAATCTACGATTTCCTTAACAGACTGACACAGATTTAATTTTGACAAACTTTAATCCTATGTAATAATGTCGAAATGCTTGTAGTTGTAGACCTAATAATAATGACAAATTTGACATAGTTTCTTGTGGACTTTATGACGGATTCTATTGGTAAACAGTGTCCGGATCAGACCCCCGTGACTGTCTTCACGTAGCCAGCCTTACGAGACCCGCAACATTACTATTGTTTACTCGTTGTATTTAGAAAGAAGTGACAAAACATGCCGGTAAATCCACTGCATTGGTTGGTTCGCGAGTCAACGAACTGTGGACATTGTGCAACGAACAAATTAACATGAACACGAGGAGTTTGGAAGCAACAGGTTATCTTCCTAGAGTCCTCGACGTAAGTTTCAGTAACACGAGGGAAAAGTGAGAAGTATCAAATAAAAAAAGTATTTCAAAACTGGTTGGAAGTAGACCACCGGTCATATTTATTGGCACAGACGAAAATGTATTATTCATGTCAAAGTTCGCGCAAAGAATGAACGTCTGGGTAGACACGATCTCGCTGTGTAAAGAAAGAAAATGAAATTAGGGCCGACCGCACCGGTAAAAACTTGAAAACTGTTAAACCAAACTGGTTCTCATAAATTGTGTCGAAATTTTAATTGCAGGTTTTTTGACCCACAGGAAACCGTATAATGAATTCAGAAAGTATAATCAATTTAAAATAAGGATAATATTCAAGGCTACGTACCAAGAGACCGATTCTGTTATTAAAGCACACACAAAGTATCATGCACTAATTTGCATAAATGCATAAATAAACAATTTTATAATTATGTTATAAAATTAACACTCATTTAAATGAACACCCATTAGAAATATGATCACATAAAAAACACTATTTACCATGAACGAAGCACTTAAACGATGCAAATAACACACTTGTTGAATGAATATTCAGATGGTAACTGGAGCACAGACGGAAACACGTTTAGCAGTCGCGCGCGTTCGGTGAGAACTGGCTAGCCTACCACGGCCCGTTCAGTGGCCTCTATACTGTTCCTTTCTCCAGCTGCAGAGAGCTCAGTGCTGAAGATATCACACTCGGCGGAGTGCTTTGCTTTCTCCAGCTGCAGAGAGCTCGGTGCTGAAGATATCACACTCGGCGGAGTGCTTTGCTTTCTCCAGCTACAGAGAGCTCGGTGCTCAAGATATCACACTCGGCGGAGTGCTTTGCTTTCTCCAGCTACAAAGAGCTCGGTGCTCAAGACATCACACGCGGTGGAGTGCTTTGCGCTACAAAGAGCTCAGTGCCCAAGACGTCACACTCGGTGGAGTGCTTTGCTTGTGATAAACATGCCTATTGTACCGCCCTCTAAACGATATTTTAAGATCGAAAGATGATGACTGCAATCTTATCTAGATGAAAGGTGGTCTTGAACATAACAGGAAAATATATTTTGGGCGGACATTACGTCCCTGTCAACCGTGTTATGAAAAGTTTGAGACAAAAGTGGGAACACTGTTAGGTGCTACACTGAATTTAGAGTGACGATTTTTCTACACATCATTGGGAAAACGATTGTTTGAAATATCGTTCTCAAGTACATAACTCTTATTTGTACCGTCAGAAATAAAACTCGTAAATCCAAAAATATTTCTGAAAATTGTTTTTCCTTACAAAGGGTAGAGGGCAATGATGTGTGGAAACAACAACAATAAAATCGACGCTCTAAATAATTAAGTGTAGCACCTAGCTCAGTGTTACAACTTTTGTTCCAAAATTTGCATAAAATGGCAGCATTTTTCGTCAACTCTTGTTGTTTGGATACTATTCAAGGTGAGTGAAGAAGTGAGCCCATGCGGTATTCCAGCCAATTACTCTTATCCCAGCTACACATCGCATAACTTGGCTTAATATATCCTAGTTTAAATAGTAAACAAACTCTTATATAATACTAGTGCGACGTGCACATTGTTATCGCGAGACGAGTGGAAGTGTCAGAGAATAGGATACTGTGAAAGATCGTAAATAATTAGTGATGGGAGATTTTGTTGATACCTTATTACTTTCATGTTATTCATGGGCATAAAGTTTTTATGTAAAAGTAACTATAGACCTATTATGTTGGAACAATTAAGAAAACAGAATAAATTATACAGACCGCGCTATTAAATGTGGTTTTTAATATCAAATGCACCAACAGCTTTCCACGTGATGGCTGTAACTAAACCTTGGTCTAAACAAAACTTTTGTAACTTTGTAACTAAACTTTCGTCTAAACCACCTCAATCGCAAGACAATGTTAATTAATCAAGATTTTTTATTTATTTCATTAGAATGTAATTTGATAGTACTTAAAAATCAATTAAACTACACTAAAATAGTAAAACTAGTGTCAAATTCCACTGTGCTAAGGATTGCGACCTGTATCATGTTTTTATATGTCCAGCTAGAACTCATTCCATTACTGATCTTGCCACAAAGGGTCTTGTCTAGAATCCTGTCATTGTCATAGCTGAAATGTTTAACTGACTGTAACTACTTTTGTACTTTGTTATGATGTAATGCTGCCTATGTTACGCCATAGTTGGTGTTGTACTCTCTGGAGTTTAATAAAAGTTTAAATAAATTTTTAGCTTACTTTAAAGTTCCCAATTAATTTTTTACAGTTCCATTTTGAATAAGCAACTTTCCTAATTAAACCGATTTTTGGTAAGTATCTATGTTTTGAACAAGGATTTTGATAAGAACCTTACTCAAAGTGAGTAAAATGATGGTCACTAAATGTTAACAATCAGTTTTCATGACTTGAACTTCGTGTATACTAGCTCCAACCAAAGAATGCAGATGCTCTTGTCCCAAGAGGTAGTGGTGGGGGGAGTATGGATGCGCGGTAAAAGGAATGTCGCCTTTGTGTATGAAAGATAAATATGTTACCAACACAAACAAAACTTCTGTGCTAGATCACGTGTGTGAGATCCACGCTGAGCTAGCGTGAATAGAGTTGACAGAGTTGTTAGGTTGGGGAAACAACAAGCTTTCGCCGGAACCACTATAGTTGACGTTACACCACACAATGTAATGATCAGCTGATCGAGCGCCAGTTTCTTTCCACCCAACAACAAAGTTACATAATTTTTTTCCTCATCAATATTTGTTTACCTATTTTTGTCTCGTTATCAGCTGTTCACTAACCAGGTGACTATTTTGTCGTTCTTTGGTTTCCTTATCTTTGTTATTTGCGCTCAGCTCACATTAATTGTTTTCTTTCTTTGCTCCGAGCGAGATAAAAGTTACTCCTTGTTATGTCTAAGCCTTTGTCCCCTGGAAACAGATCGACTCATAACCAGCAAACACCTGCACGATGCTGGGAACGTAAATCATTCGACTTTTATCTTTGTTGTAAATAATTTCGCTGAGTTTTATTACTTAACATGTGCAAAATATCCTGGTGATGATGTTGATAATAACAAACTAAAAAGCAAGTCAAGTATAGAAGACATTCCGTGAGATTTCGATAACGTGGTTTTCCCAGCGTGCACCATTTCTCGAGAATTGTGTTCATAACATACACGACTTATTTCTCTAGTTGTTTGGTTGTAGGGGTTCACAGAGTGCATTATAACTCCATGTAGGGACATAAGTTTTATGTAGTTGCATGTTTTTAAGTATCCATTGCAAAAGTGTTACATTGCTTGTACGCACTATAACTTCATAACCTTGTGATACCAAACATACAAACTTGTGAGAGACTATTCGGCACCAAATCGACATGTAGATCGCAGCACTGGCGGCGCGCTACGTCACAACATAGCTGGCGTAATTGACTAATTGTGATTCCGGACTGGAGCGTATATGGCGCTAACGTGTGTTTGTCGCGCCGGTTATGACAATTCGGGGATTATTTCCGATCTGTTCACTCACATTTACCTTTCTCGCACACGCATTAAATAAGATGTATATTTTCATCTACGGTTTGCATTTTTTATGCTCTTATACAACCACAAGTAGGCGTAATTGCGTAGGTAGGCCAACTATAGCCAAAATTGAACCTCCCTATTCCCATATTTCTGAATGGGATAGGGATGAAATGTAAAATATTATATAATAATATCATCATAATAGTTGGGTATATTATTATGTTTGAGCGTAAGATATCCAGAAAATAATTCATAAGCAGATTCTTATTTATTATTTAATTACTACTATAAGTAAAGTTGCCCGCCGAAATTGGTATTGGTCCAAGGAATTATTACCAAATTTGAATTTAGAATGTTAAGTTTTTGAAGTGAAACGAGTCTGTTTGTTGTATCAACAAATATTTTGCAACAAATTGATATAACACTGAACAGCTGAAGTGCAAGGTGCAATATTTAACGTTTTCCCGCGATAATGTAATAACAATAAATAGTACAACTTGTATTATTTTCATCATATTCCCCGAAAATGTCAATAAATTAGGCCTACATCTATGCTATAATCCGGATGTTGTCAATTTGTAATCATCGACAAAGTGTGCTTTATTCAGAACATGACGAAACTTCTAAAAATACTTGGCTGCAGAAATTGGTATTTATTATGAAAAATGTTCATTGAAAACGATTTTTCCGAATTTATTACTATACATAGGCCTACCTTTTTTGTTGTTGATAAAAACGCACTACAGTGTAGTAATTTTGAGGTAGCCCATCACATACGAAACAAATTGAATGTAGGCCTATGTGCTATGTAGGCCTGTATGTGTAACAATTGGGAACGGTGTGATAGCCTATTGGCATAAGCATGAATTAAAATTACTGTCTGAAATTGTAAGACGCGATTTAATATGAGTGTCGGTGACGGGCAAAAAACAATAAGTACAATTATTAAAAAAATGAACATAAATAAATAATAAATCTATCAAACACAACGGGAAAACTCAGTGGGTGACACCATACTGTCTTCTGACAATATGTTTTCGGAGAATAATGTTTTTATTAAGAGTAGGCCCTACCAAAATTTAAATTGAGATCACGATTATTTAAAAGTTGTTATTTAAGTGTAAAGAGTTGTATTTTAAAAGAGAAATGTAGGCCAATGCTTAACCATTCGAGACATAACCCTTGCGTCAGGTGTCCACTTTATGGTGCACTTACAGCCTACAGGCCCCATTCTTTCATTTAAAATTTGTTTTCTTGTGATAACCATAGCACAAATATTTCTTTATTTTATTTCTAACGTTCAACATCCGTAAACAAAACGTATCACGCCGAAAACTCAACTTTTTAGTTACATCTACACGTTCTTCCACGTTATTTGCCGCTGTGTCTACCTGAGTGATCACTACTGCTAGGGTTCTACGTTCCGCCAACAGGGCCGCGCTAGTGTGCTTTTTGGTGCCGAATAGCCATAGTCTAGTCTGTTTTTGTAACGTTTCGAATTTTGTTATCGTAATTTTTCTGATTATCAAAGATTAACGAATATATTTTTAAAGATACAATAATTTTTCGTGAGAAACCAGCCCTGGATGCAGGTGTCTAACACGGTATATTGGAGTTAGGTCAATTGTGAAGAGATGTCCAAGAGCTGTTTAAGAGGACTCAATCCCTTACATTCGCTTTAACTACTGAGAAAAACCTCGGAAAAACCTTCTGTCAGGTTTGCTGGACTCGACGGGATTTGAAACCGGGACCTCCCGAATCAGAGTCGCGCACAAAGCTCAAGCCAACACTGTCGGTATTTTCAAAGTATCAAAGATGAATGTAAAAATTGTCGGAATCATAGGATGTGTTGATATTTCATTATTAGCTTGTTAGCTGTTACACCCGGAAATATAAATTTTTGTACATACATATATTTTTGTAGATTTTAAAACATTACCATAACGTGAAATAAATCATGTCCAGCCAAATATCTTCTTTCATATTTGTACCGGTAGGAGGATAGTAAGGAAAGAGAGCCCTGAAACTCTCCATCTCTGACGAACCCTCTTAACCTTGTCCAGTCCGTGTACTCGTTCTAGTAACTGTATCGGTTGTACACCAGAACAGTTATTCTGTTCTATTGTAAACTATTTCTGTCTCTCTCGGGTTTTACACAGACCAGTCGGCATTGAGGTATCACTTCCAGAAAGTCACGTGGTTCGAGAGTGTTCCGAGAACACTTCGAGATATCTCGAACAAGACAAGATGCGATTCTCGGAAGGCAGGTGAAGCTACCAGAAACCCGCGCCAAAGCACTTGCATGGAATGAAGCTACTAGCAACCCGCTCCAAAGCACTTGCATGGAATGAAGCTACCAGCAACCCGCGCCAAAGCACTTGCATGGAATGAAGCCACCAGCAACCCGCGCCAAAGCACTTGCATGGAATGAAGCTACTAGCAACCCGCGCCAAAGCACTTGCATGGAATGAAGCCACCAGCAACCCGCGCCAAAGCACTTGCATGGAAATATTATATAAGAGGCCTCTGCTGGGACTCTCGCAGATATCGCTACGGACTTGCCAGAAAACTTGCCTCTTTTCAGCTTACTTAGGTAGGTCGGGTATTTTTACGTCAAATAAAGTTGCAATTTAAAAAAAAAATTATAAGTATTTTTTAATTTTAATAACTTGGCAACAGCCACTCAGAGGCTTTGAAATTGTTTTATTAGTGTAGGTTATTGCACATAGGCCGATATTGACCAGGTCCGTTTTCCCACGAGAAAAGAAACTGCAACCTGTTCTACGCTCTTGGTTACTTTTTGAATAGTTGTAATTTCAAAAAAATGCCACTCGGCTAAATATAATTATATTTTATTGAAGAATAATATTTTTTATTTGTTTGTAGATCTGAATATGTAAAACAATGATACGGTTACTGATTATTGTGGAGAGCATCTTCACGAACTCCTCGTGACATAAAAGTGTAATTTATAGTATTTCTTATAGAAAATCTTCTGTTGGAACAGCCTTTAGAAAACCTGGTATATTTGCGAGGTTTAATATAAAAAGTTTTCGCTCCAGTTTGTTACTGACACAGACGCCCGAGTCAAAGGACCCCCTCCACAAGAGTCCGCTCGCGCGCCGAGTCGAGCGATTCTCGCTAGCCAACTTCAAACAGATTTCTAAACAATTGATCGTTTCGAACAAACAACGAATATTCAAGCTCAAAGAACGCTCACGTTTTAAAAACCCAATATACGGAGTAAGCACGCCCTTGAGATTGTTCGCTGCGACGAAGTTTATTATCTAGGTAACAATACATGCGAGATCAAACACTGCGTGTTGCAATATTAGGTAGGGATATCAGATCACCAGGTTCTTGTTCATTAGACCATGGAGTTATAAATATGATTAGACGAGGGAGCGCAGCAACCAAGTCTTACAACGCAGGTCGAACCGTTCTTCGTCGTGATTATGTCTGTAAAATGTCTGTTTTTCTGTTTCCATGTACGGCCGAACGGCCAAACAGATTGTGCTGAAATTTTAATCAGTCGTCCGTGACTAGCTAGATCTGCTAACAAAATGAGCAAAATCCGTTGCGATTTAAACCTACAAAAAATAATAAATTGAAAAATACTCTGGAAATGTGTAGGATTTAATTTAACGTCAAGCATGCAGTGACCAAGGTGTATGCAAGAATCGTCTTTCTTTCTTTCTTTCTTTCTTTCTTTCTTTCTTTAACAGCCATAATAAGCCACCATTAAATCATTTACATAACTATCAATTTAAACGAGGGAGCGTAGCGACTGAGTGTCTCCATTCAACTCAAACAGCGCTCATGCTGTGAGTCTGTGGGTCTGTGTGTACATCGAAAATCAGCCGAATCGCTGAACAGATTGCACTGAAATTTACGACGATTTACGGTACGAGTTAACTGAGAACTGCTAAGAAAATCAGCCAGATTCGTTGCGATTCAAACCCACAAGAAATAATAAATTGTAAAATAGGCAGCTTATATTGTGTAGAAATTATTTTAACGACAATGGTTTTGGTTTTGAAAAAATATTTTTTGTTTGTTATTTACCTGACTGTGAAATGCCGTGCCCAAGGTTTATCGAATCTGGCAAGCTCAAGGCACCCCCAAATTCCGCTCGGAGATTGAGTAGACCTTGCAATCTTTACACGAATTTCGTACTGGCTTTGTTTTCCATAGTATTGTCACAGATGATAGACTACACTGCGTTATATGCATTTCAAAACATGTTTAATAATTTTTTAAATACAATCTAGAAATTACAAAATCTTTCCCGACCAGGGGATTGAACCCACTTCTTTCACATTTCGGCTACAAGGGCGCCTTAGCCAACTAGACTAGGGAAACGCCAAAGTCGTTGTTGGACGAGTGAGTGAGTCATGTGTTGAGTACCCGGGAACATTTGCATTTAAAATTGATAATTATATTGGTATAAATAATAGGGGTTTTGAAGTTTAGTTGGTATAAGGGCGCGTCAACTGTAAGGCCATAATGCGCCACTCTAGCCTATGAAAGGCTAGGGAGGCCTTAGGTAGGGGGAAGAAAAGGAATGTTACCGGGTACTCAACACATGGCTCACTCACTCGTTTAACAACGACTTTGGCGTTTCCCTAGTATTATTAGCTTTTGATATGAATGAGCCATATGAGAGTCTTTTTTACCACTTGAATATCACATGCAGCAGTTTCTTTCTGCGTTTAGTCCATTTATGTATTAGTTAGTTACTATATCGGCCTACATTAATTTAAATGTGCATTTCACTTTTTGAAACTTGTAAGGGTCATACGCAATAACTATAAGGGTGATTGTAGATTAATCGGCCAATCCACCCCCATTCTTTCAGTTAATACTTATGACCGGTACAAGGTTCAAAAAGTGAAATGCATATTTAAATTATTGTAGGCCAATATTGTACCTAACTAATAAATAAATGGACTAAACGCAGAAAGAAACTGCTGCAGGTGATATTCAAGTGGTAAAAAACACTCCCGTTTCTCATTCATGTCCAACGTCTATATAATTTATTCTTCGTTTATTTTTAACTGATTTAAGTCTTCATCCTACATAATTATACATAATTATTGATTACACATAACAAGGAAAGTGTCAAAGTCGTTGTTAGACGAGGGAGCGAGCCATGTGTTGAGTACCCGATAACATTACATTGCCTCCCCCTACCTAAGGCTGGATGGATCCAGCATGGGTCTTTCCTCCCTAGCCTATCATAGGCTAGAGTGGCGCATCATGGCCTTTCAGTTTACGCGCCCTGATACCAACTAAACTCAAAATCCTATCACTTATACCTTATATATCAATCAACTTAATGCAAATGTTCCCGGGTACTCAACACATGACTCACTCACTCGTCTAACAACGACTTTGGCGTTTTCCTAGTAGTAATCAAATGACACATCTAATAAAATGTTAACATACAATATAGATTTTAGAGGCGCCCAAAACAAACATTGTTTGTTTAATAATAACTAAAACAGAATAATATTTGGACCTTCAATTTCAAAAAATAAATATAGAAAAGAGTTGCAATATTACTACACAGATATTAACTAGTATTATAATGTTTATTTAATTATTTCGACAACACTTTAAGTTGAAATAATAATGAGATAATAATAATAATAATATAATATATTATTATATTATTATCATTATTTCCAGAACGGTGGTATAGAAATAATCAAATAATCCGTGTGCCAATAAAACATTGATTAAGACCATAAACATAATATCTCAGAAACACAACAAAGATGAGTATTCCGTGGTTTATTATTGAAATCTTAGCTTTGGACTTGTGTTTTGCTAGTACAGTATAGATACACAGTGTGAGCTAATTAGTATGTTAGCTTGGGTGTTTTCTGGTTGCGATCTCGCTGAGCACTTGTCAGAGAGGAGCCACCACTAATACCGGTATCCGCTCCTACTTGAACCGAGACATGGAACCTCTTGAATTACAACCCATCTGGTTGCACAACACAAACTCAGTCGTTTCACTAATCCTTCTAATGTATTGTGATGATGCAGTCTGAGGGGCTGGGACTGGAACTTAAGCATCAACTCAAACATCAAAGCAAGTTTCGTTGTTATGGTGTGTGAGTGTGAAACACAAGTTTCTTTGAGGTTTACTCGGAAATGAATTTAAATACGACTGTAATCTTATTAACTTACAAGTCTGTCTGTTTACGAGCGTACTGACATATTGTAGTGACTTATGATAAGTCAGCACAGTCAAGAGAAGATGAACTAGTCATAATCTAAGGGGGCTGCATGCGTTCCCGTGCATACAATAGGGAATATTCCACTTACTATTTTATGTTTTATTTTAATTCTTATATATGTCTTAATAGTCACTGCACTTTCTTCATTTAAAAAAAAGTATTTTGTGTTATTTAAACAAGAAGTAAATTTTACCCCCAGTTTGCGCGCCAAAAACGAGCGTGCTCCATCTTTGGACCGTACTACGTCATAACTGTGTAGAGTCAAGGCCAATTAGAAACTAAATGTACGTATTTGTACACATTTACATACAGACGGCGGTGCTCGTCCATCCACTCAACAACAAACACAACTCCACAGCCATTTAAACGATGTACATTTTCACCAAATTTTGTTTTTGTTTTTTCGTTTGTCACAGGAGATTTCGCGAGATCATTTTGATAAATAATTACGAGCATTTTGTCTTGAATTTTAACGTACACAAACACACACATAATAAGTGTCAATTGACTTGACTTGTAAGACACAGTCGCTGCGCTCCCTCGTCTAATTATTTGAAGGAAAGATGAAACGATTCCAAACTGTATTTCATTCCCTCGACTCCAGCGAATAAAGATACAAGATCAAAGCCCCCATTTCGGCTAAAACTCCTCCAAGGTCGACAAAACCCGCCTGAAGAAGGTTAAACAAACATTTCGCATCGTTACGTAACCGTTTGACGGCTGTTAACCATTCTGTCTGTGTACAAACCTCGCCCTAACGAGCCCTTTGACTGTGTCGCACTGTTTTACGATGTCGTATCTGTTGTGCGGTGACTTGTTCGTGTGTTTGGTGCAAATTAGAGCCTCTCTCTCTCTCTCTCTCTCTCTCTCTCTCTCTCTCTCTCTCGGAACAAACATCTACTTTGAGAAAACATGTAAAACATCAACAATTGAACGGTTAGCGCACCGTACGCTAAATCTATGGTTGACATAATCGAAGCACTAACTCGTTTTTCGAAGGGTACAGACAATCGACTGTATACAACTTTCAGTCATTTTAACGCCACTTTTTCACCATCTTATTTTTTTTAATTAATAGATAATAAGTCTATTTACGTTATTCACTTATTTAATGCATTATCAAATAATTTTAAGTGTAAATTTTATAAAATAAAACTGTTGCAACGAGATCGGAATGGGTTGTTATACTTTGAATCGAGCACAGCTCCCTAGAAGGAAGGAGGACAACGCGATACTATTTTTATAACTTAACCTTACTTTTCAACTCTGAGTCAATGTTATAGCCATATACTTGATTTTACACTTTCAATACATATTTAACCCATTTTTTTCTTAGGCTTCTATGTTTGCGACAATCGGTAGAACTAGAAGAATCATTTACATTTTTTATTTATTTATTGTCTATTCTATTCACTGATAAAAACTTGTTTAAAGATGGTCATAAAAACGTAAACATTTACGAGGTAACAAGATATTCACTAAATTTCTTTTTTTCATAACTTACTGCAACTTTCAAATAAGGTAATAGACCTATGGGCAAATTAGAATCACGTTCACAACAAGCTCTTTGCAGGAATGTATCCCTCCTCCCTGAAGAGACTTGAATGATATCCCCGCTAGGATGAAGCTCTCCATCACGGTCCAAGTTACCCACAGAAGAAGTGAGAGAGACGGGGAGATACGGAGATAAATCCAGATCCCGTCAATATTTGTTACGTTTAGTTCAATTTCGCATTGTTTGTCTGTAAAGAATGAGACCGGGCCGTAGAAAAGCATTAATCAAACTACTGCGAGGAATGGGGGATATTTCTTGTGAAGCGGGACTTTGTGGCACCAATGGAAATATAGTGCGCGAGTATGGATGAAAAACTCAGTGAATGTTGTTGGCCATAAGATGAATATTTTATTACTAGATAGTACAGTGAAAGTATAACTTTGGAGAAAGTGAATAGTCTATAATTAATAATTGATAATAAGTGTAGATACAAATGCTGTGCTTGCCGACTGATATCCCAGATGCCATAACTTAGCATAGCGTGTGATGAAAGTGTAAACGAAAGGCTCAACAATCACAGCTAAAAATTATACGACACACAGCTAAACATTATATTTAATAATAGTGAATACTGAATATACATAATTATTTTTGTCTGCAATAAAAGGTTGATAAAGTACCCATTGTTCACAAAATTATGATATTCGCCCGTTTTTAATCTCTGCCATGCTTGTCTTTAATTTTTCATTTCAAATTATAATTTGTTATTTAATTTAAACGATATAAAGTTCGTTCGACATACAGATAAAATGAAAATGTGATTTAAATAAGTACACTTACGTATAGTCGGTTCAGCAGTGGACGATTAATATGTTTGAACGTTTTTCGCCATTTGTATGGAATGAATACATTTTTAATATTGATGTGGCTATTTTATTTTATTTATTTATTTCCTATTCAGTTTGTTTTTACAATATTAACAATGTGATGTTGTAAGGTCCACTGGCAACTATTATCGCAGTCTACCTTGTTGTGTACAGACTATAACAGACGTAGTAATTCTTCACTCGCAAACAAGGTGGTTTATGCCGTTCTGTCATCAGGATTTAATTAATTTATGCATTGAAACTGTTATTACACCAGTCAAGTATGCAAAACTTACCCACACAAAGTATGAATTATAAGATTAAAAAACTTAAATTAATTATTCTCTTAACTATCTTGTAAGATAAAATGTAAATTAAGATGTTGAATAGCAAAGAGTTACTTTTCAACGCATAATTACACTGAGCAGTAATTAATTCGATGACAATTTCACCATGTAATACTAGACCGATTAACCGCTTTCATATTTCCAAAACTAAAGTGTTCATATTAAAATTATAACACTCAGTATTAATGTGAAGAGGGTTCACCACCCTTTTGATAGTTAGTAAATAGCGTTTGCTCGCCAAAAAGACCTACGTATATACAATTTTGCAAACTTGTCATTAAGCATCATGACTTCCAACAGTCATAGATTTTCAAAATTTTGACTGTCAGAGAAAAATTCACAAACAGCTTTGGAATTATTAACAAATTGAAAATCTAAATTAATTTTTTTTTAACTATTTCAAAATAAATTTAAGATGTTGATACATAGTAACTTTCAATTCCACTTACTGAGAGTTCAAATTCTAACAACTTCATATATTCGCCAAATAACCTTAATCTTTCATAAACTTGTGTGGTTACAGTTTAAAATTGTTAGATATATAAGCTTAAACTTGGTTGTTTTGGTAGAAATTAGCACGTAGAATTATCAGTTTCGCAAGGTTTCCATTAGAAATATCAGTTCACCATCTATTTAGACGTTCGTACATCTTGTGCACGTTTCATCATTATCACGATCCTCATTATTGTTCCATTTTAACCTACGTATTTCAATCAACGTGTTATCAAGAACTGTCCGTCGTTGTGAAACCTTCTCGGGATACGATGAGATGCACCTGTTATAGTTTCCCATTACAACGAAACATCTTGAAACATTATTTCCCACAGCCGGAAAATATCCAGTAATTTAAATCACATTTTGTGTAATTACAAACGTAAATTAATAATAATAATGTTTTGCTATAAAAATATATTTTATTTTAGTACTTTAAAAAGTAAGTAAGGTTTTATTAGTCCGGCACATGAGCTATCCACCATTATAAACTTTTGATCCTTAAGTTTTATCTGTTTTTGTAATAGTTATTATGTAAGTATGCCTAAAAAAAACTTTTTTATTGGGGGCGTAAGTGTTGGAAGAGGTTTCATAAATGCAAGATATAATAAATAATAAGAGCATAGCCCGGACAGACAAGGTCCCGGGTTCAAACCCCGATGTAGTCACATTTTTTTATTTCTGTCTAAAGTACTAACATACTAGCGTTTTAGTCGCCTACTAAAAAGCCAAGGTAAAACATATTATTTTATATTTTTTTATGTATGTGAGACAGTTATGTTAAATCAATTATTTTATTTATTTTATGTATATATAATAAATTTTTGCTTGTTTAGTTTGATAAATATTTTAAAGAAAGCTAAAAATGAATTGGTCGATTTCGAATAAAAAAATTAATTTAAAAATAATATTGTCGTCCAAAATAGTATTATGTAATCGGTTATTTTTCATTTCATTTTATTTCATTTTATTTCATTTCATTCATCGTACATCATAAAATGTAAGACTGATTTCGTCATTTTACAAAAATATAGATTCAAATTATGGTTATTACAATCAGAAGTATATCAGTCCAAAAAATCAGACACTTTATAGAATGCACTATCCAATAGATATTCCTTAAAAACAGATCTAAAACGATGAAACGAGTCAATTTTCTTGATGTCAGTCGAAATTTTATTGTACAATCTTTCACAGGCTTCTTTTAAATATATTTCACTGTGTGAACATCTTTTTGTCGTCTGGTATTATACGAATGTATTTCATCATTCAAAGTAAAATTACTGTGGTGTTTTCTCACCCATAAAACATAGTTTAAACTATTTTATTTAGATTGGATGGGATTCAGGACTAGATGCCGACCAGAAAAAAACATTCATTTGTCACCCCCTCCCTGTTAAACTTAATTTATTATTTTCTCAAGGTACGAATATGACATTGTAATTGCTATTCTGTGCAACCTTGATGAAAAAGTCTGAAGTTATTCTAAACAAATAAAAATCTAGCAATACTATACACGCCACAAATGCATTTGTGTACTGTGTAGACCCAACACTTCTGCTAATTAGCTGGCGGTGTGTTTTGTCCAACCAACCAACCAAGGCCAACTAATTCAACACGATTATTATTGATGTCACTGAGCATAAAATAATGGCATGTTTTTGTCAAAAGTCATGTCACATCAACTAGCAATCTCTGTGTATGACGTGACGTCATTACTGTCACCGCCACTCGCTGTGTCGGTCTGTTCCGACATCTCTGACATCAGTTGACAGCTGGCCAATCAGAAGCAGTAGCATCTCTCATGAGAGACCAGTGATTCAACCATGTTCTGCACATTCACAGTATTCATATAAAACGGAAGGTGAAACAATACGTGTTGAAACATTTGAAGAGACTGAATACATACATTATTATTGGTAAGCGCGTCCATGGCGTCGGCGCCGACATGGTTGGCTTGGTCTGCTTTAAACTAGGAAAACGCTTAAGTCCCGCCGCGTTGTTGGATGAGCGTAATTGGTGCATTGAGCTGCCATGTGTTATGCGGATTTTCTGTTGTTCTGTGAAAAAATCATTACTAAGTGAAGATTTTTTTAAAAATTAAATTAAATTAAATGAAAAATTAACTTAAATTTTAAATTTTTTAATTAATTGTAATTTTAAAAAAAGGAAAAAATCGTAATATTGAAATTTTCATAAGAAATAATTATTCGATTGCGCACAAATTTTACACAAATATATGAATTTATAAAATTAAGGTTCTGTGAAAAAATTATTACAATAGGATAAAGCATGTAGGTGTTATAAGTCGAAGAAAGTTTTTAAAAATCGAAAAAAATCGTAAAATTGCGTTTTTTATGAGAAAAAATTTCCCGATTGCGCTCAAAAACGTGGCAGTTCTAAGTTCAGAGATTTCGAAGGCCTCCATGAAATTTCATCGCAATCGGAGTATCGGTTTAGCCGGAATCGTGTTAACAGACACACAAAAATACAGAAAGAAAGAAAAAAAAAAAACATTCCGGATTTTTTTCTCCAGTGTAGTGAAATGGAATCTTCGCTTCGCTCGCTACGCTCGCTACGCTCATCCAATTACAAAGTCCCCACCGAAAAACAATTACGTGACAGAGAAAGTAGACTCTAAATATGAAATTATTTTCTTATGTTGAAAAACAATGTGAAAAATGGTCGTGTTAATGTTTTTTAAGGGTAGGAGGCTACAAGGTCTTTATTTTGTGTTTTTACACTTTTTTACAAACAAACATATCCAGTTGTTCAAAAAATAATATTACATACAAAACAACATTTTATTAGCATATAATAAAAAACCTACAAATCAAACAATGTATTCTTGAACATTCTATGGAATAAAAATTTAAATTATGATTCAAATTTTATGATTTTCAACATGCCATTCTATGAAATATACTCTATTGGTCACAAAAGTGTCAGTATTTCTTACGCGGGCTTCTGTTTTCTGTTTACTGTCATTTGTGTTATTAACCGAACCGTACGAGCACGGTTTCTGTTTTTATGTGACTTTACACGTTGTTTCCGTTTTGCATTCTGCGATTAGAATTGATGAAATTATACTACAATTGCATTTGTAGTGTAAACTCTACAAGAATCTAAGTAGGCCTAGAGTCATTACTGTGTCTGATGATTTACTCTTTTTACGACCGTGCAGTAAAAGTTTAGTACGTAGGGTGCTAGAATCAGTTATACTTTGTGATTTTCTCCGTTGATGTTTGACGAGCACGTTTATACTCGCATCCCAAGACTCTAGCTCGGGCTGTTCAGTTATTGCTGTCCTTGCTCTGTCTACCACCGCTTACATCAAGTGTGGATCCACAATTTTGGTTCTCGTTCTTAATAAACCAAATACGTATTTGGTTTGCAAGTAACTATAGCCCCTCCTTCACATTTTCTCTTTTCCATTTCATATTTAATTTCCCTCAGTGCTCTTATATATTTCTTTGTTACAAAACAAAGACATTTTCTCGGTGTCACGAATGAAAACCCTCCAGCTTTAATTTATCATCCTTTGTCTTAATTATTTGTAAGAAACCCATATTTCTACATTACTATCAGTGGCTTAATTCGTCACAGTCGTCGGCGGTTTCCCCCCCCCCCCCTCCTGTTGGGCGGGGGAGGGGAAATGCCGGCGGGGGGCACGACGACGATACGGTTGACTGATGAAGGAGCGAACCAGATATGACGATTCTAATCCACCGCCCTGGAAACTGCTCTATACTTTATACTCCCTGTTGATACCACCGCCTTGGAAACTACTCTATACTTTATACTCCCTGTTGATACCACCGCCTTGGAAACTGCTCTATACTTTATACACCCTGTTGATACCACCGCCTTGGAAACTCCTCTATACTTTATACTCCCTGTTGATACCACCGCCTTGGAAACTGCTCTATACTTTATACTCCCTGTTGATACTCGACCCAGTTCGGTCCTTCTCTCAAACAAAAGCAACATGAGTAAGACGCCATCCACTTGTTTGAGTTACTTTGTGAAATATCGCTCGAGTTCTGATGATGACGACACTCTTGGTGAGGTAATACCAACCTAACAGATAGTGCTGCTCGTTTTATGCAGCAGTTTCAAGTTGGTATTGTTTTGTGTTGTTGGCATTCAAAGTACATGAGGATGACATCGAATGACAGTTTCAAAGGCATGATTCCTTTCTGTAAGTGTCCGTTTAAATTGAAGCATTCTTCCGTAGTTAAGAGTAGCTTTTTGAGAGTAAACAAGACGTTTTATAAATGCTGTACTAGCATATTTTATAAACTAAAACATAAAATATGCTCTAGACAGTGAATCTGTAGGAAAGTGTTGTCTTCTTGTTTAATTTAAAGCTGACGTATACAGCAGTGTGATAAATGTAAGAATTTACCATTTTTAACAAGGCGTTCCATGGTAATTAGATAAAGTAGGAGATCTATATGCAAATTTCAAACCTCTTTGATAAGCATTGCTTTAATGAGTAGATAATGTTTAAGAAAAGTCAAGTTCAATGAGGAAAATAATTCATGAACGGTTATGTTCTAACCACGAACGAGCGAAGCAGGATGATTCAGAATTGTTTCGGCCACCCTGGGGGGGGGGGGGGCTCCAGAAAGTGTGGATATCTACGTACTCGGCACCTCCACCATAAGCAAGGGATGAAACCAGCGGTAAGTTTCGAATATTTTGTGTCAAAATTGGAGGTGCAAAAAGTGGTGCAGAATGTTTGTTAAATTTGATTGGATTTTACGATTTTTAAATGATCCGATGTAATCCAACGGCCTTGAAATCCTCCTCCAAAGACATACTTGTAATCGATCTACGCTCAAGAAACAAAACCACTACAGATAATAGCTGTGTATTTCGTGCAGTTCATTAGTCGATATTACCCAATACTGTGTCGTCCACTGTATCTAGGTCGCCGAGACCGGAAGTCGCGAGGTCGTTTAGCGACACCGGAAGGAACCACTAATTAATTAAGACGGGTCAACAAACTCGGCCCACGCGTCTTGGCTTGAATACCAATCACTGCACACACGATCGCTTCGTAGGACGAAAGTTGTCAAACTAGTGTCTTTGTTGCGCGATTAGTGGTGATGGATGAGTGAGGACGAAGCAAAGACTCTAATTTGACTCACTAAGAAAGATAGCTCGGGTATTTTTCTGTTTGATTGTATGTTCTTATGTTCGATCGCTCTCTACCGGACAAACAGCTACACCAATCGTGATAATATTCCAGAGAACTTCGAAATCTTTTAAGTTAAAACTATGGAGTTATTGGGTACAAATAAAGACTCATTTCTTATGAAAATCGTATTGATACGATTTGTTTTAATTACTAGACCACATTTTTGACTAAGAAAGGTAGCTCGGGTATTTTTCTGTTTGATTGTATGTTCATATATTTGATCGCTCTCTACCGGACAAACGGCCACCCCGATCTTCCAGGGAACCTTCGAAATCTCTTAAGTGAACTATGGCATTATTGGGTGCAAATAAAGACTCATCTCTTATGAAAACGTATTTATACGATTTGTTTCAATTATTAGAACGCATTTTTCCTTGATTGTTTGCTCACTACCAGAAAAACGTCTACTCTAGTCTAAATTGTTAACATTTCCACAGGATCACTGACATGTGTGAAGTTCTATATAGTTAAGATATCGACGTCGTGAGCTGTGTTTCCCCATGGAACAACAAGGTGCAGTAGAGTGTTTGCAGACTAGTGGTCTAGGAAGCAGGGCGAGGGCGAGTCACTTAGCACGTGGCTCGCGCGCCGGTCAAGCGGCCACGCGGGGAACTAGTTCGATGCACTTAGCACAAGACTGTTTGTTTGTTTGTGTTGATCAGTGCAGTCGTGGCTTCCTAGATCATACGAGGACCAGGGGCCGAACAATTATCTAGGCCGCAGTGAAAGGGGCAGAGGTTTTACCCACAGGAATAGCAGACGTGATGCATGGCATTCATGGCTATTTAAGGGGAATCCCTAGACCCAAATATGATTTCTAAAGAATGCAGTAAAGACGTCTGAAAAGTAAGTAGAATGAAAGAGGGGCTTAATAAAAGAGCGGATTATTTTTTGAAATTTTTTTGACGGGACATAACCTCAGAATCAACAATTGTATTCAAATTACTGGAATCAGTTGCTCAAGTTCAAAATTGAATTTTTAGCAGCGGTTTTTTGTATATTATTTCTACACTCCTTTATCTACAACCTAAATAAAAGGATTTTTGGATTTATATGGTTTGTTGCGTTGCACAATTTCAAATTTTGTACCGTTTAACGGAAAAAATCGTGCAACGCCTGAAACCATATAAAACCAATAATACTTATATTTAGGTTGTAGATAAAGGAGTGTAGAAATAATATACAAAAAACCGCTGCTAAAAATTCAATTTTGAACTTGAGCAACTGATTCCAGTAATTTGAATACAATTGTTGATTCTGAGGTTATGTCCCGTCAAAAAAATTTCAAAAAATAATCCGCTCTTTTATTAAGCCCCTCTTTCATTCTACTTACTTTTCAGACGTCTTTACTGCATTCTTTAGAAATCATATTTGGGTCTAGGGATTCCCCTTAAATATTTTGCCTACGAAAAATTGTAGTAATACTTGCTTGACAGCAATTGTCGTAAAAATTTGCTCGAATCCAGAACCTTGAGCTCTGGTCGCGGCAGGTTCTTATGTCCTTAAAGTGTGCTTAGAAACCATGTAAAAATAAATAATAAATGCATAATTATTAAATACGTGAAAATATGAAAGACTACGTGAAACATAAACCATGCTTCTTCTTCTAGTGTTTTCCTCCGTCATCTTTCTACTCCTCTTCCTTCTCTTCACTGTGCCTAGTGATGTGTACCACTAACTTCGTCTCCACGAGTTGAGAAATGAAGATGACAAACTGCATCACAGGCGTAACGACCAGATAAAAATGATGCCAGGAACTTAACATGACTCGCAAATGTTAAACGGGCAATTTCTATGTAAACGAGCCCCATTTTCAGAAATTTCGACAAAACTGTGTGTATAAAACTCTGCTCATATTGACATGGTTCTCTGACTGAATACAATGCAGTCGGAGATGGAAATGAAGGGCGGAGCTCAGACTAGAGAGAACGTTACTGTTTGCTGCTTCCAACTGAAAGATGCGTCGGGAGCAATTCACGTTTAGCACTTAGGTCCTTCTACCTTCAGTTATGAAGTACGAGACAAATCCAAACTTTCGCTAAAATGTTAACGACAAATTTAAGACTAAGTTAGCTCATTGTTTCAAGTTATTGTAGATTCATTGCACTATGAAAATCCAACATAGTTTGATGTCTTGGACATTTTGACCGAATCAAAGGATATTGATTATTGATATACAATAGGCCTTAACATTGTCGGTGCATAAAATAAAAAGATTAAGCACATCTTTAACTTTTGCATGCGGTCTCTGTCATAGACGCTTACATCGTGATCTTATAAAACAGATGAAACTATACTGTTTGGCATGATATAATAATTTATATCGTGCCGGTATATTATAATATAGTTTAGTACGCACTCATTGAATTCTCGGCTCATAATTTTTGTACTTCCCCCAAATCCCAAACAATACACCGCCACAATACTTTTCAACGCCAAGGAACCAACGAGACTCGAACCGCGGCCTCCTAGATGCGAACCCCTCGTGGTTGCGGTTTGCTAGCACGTCGGTGTGACACGCGCATCTGATACCCGATGATTTACACGCGCAATCTTTTCACTTTATCTCTATTAACAACGTAATACTCTACAGATATTCAATCTTACACGAGCTTAGAATACGATCCTTGTATCACCTCGCACCTGTAAGCTGACATTACATTAATATACTCCGCTCGCATTCTTCAGGGTTGCACATTATATCACTAAATTTATATCCCTTACAGAAAATAAACATGTTTTATAATCTCTATAAAAGTGACTTTCTATTCCACACACTTTTCAAGAAAACCGACTTCTAGATAAGCGTGTGTCCTCTTTATGGGGCTTTAATTTATACCGTCATATATTAAACTGCGTTTGTCCTTGCTGTCTGTCTGTCTGTCTGTGTGGCCTGGTTTTATTGCGCACAAGAAGAAGAAGAAGACGAAGAAACTAACGGAGAAATGAATTTCCTGAACATTAAGGAAAACTTGCCCGTGGGAAGGTCGTAAAATGGAAATGTTTACGTCTCTGTGGCTCTCTGAATTGAATGTAATATGTAAACATAAAAAGGGTACAATTACTTTCTGCTTCTTGAAAGCGTCTCCCCCTCTCCCCCTGCCAAATGACGTTTTTAAGAAACCGTAATCATTTTTGCCACGCAATAATAATACGAACACATTTTACTATTGTACAACGTTAATATAAGTTTTTGTTCTATACAATCAGGATCGAAATAATTCTTTACGGTGTTTACTTTTTAGTACGTTAAGGAAGAAGGATAATATAAATTATTTGGAAATCGCTCTTTATAACTGAATAGGGTTAAATAAGGTCAGTTTTGCGCCCTAATAACCAACAGAAAATGTGATTAAAAATGACGCTGCTTGAAGGACTTTTTTAAAAATCAAATTCGAAGACAAAACGTCAAGCAGAATCTAGTTTAGTTTGCACCTAATAGTAATAGGTTGCACGTAGAAATTGTTTTACAAATCTCTTCTCAGCATTATAACATATAAACTTATTGACGTATTTTTAACGGTTTATCAAAATATCTTATATTATGATTAATTTCTAATTATACCTGATAAGCTTTTTATCCATAGTAACCTCCAATAGAAATAGGGTATTTATTTCTTCGACTGTTGATTATTTGTTGTTGGCGCCACAACAAAGCGTGTGCTCTCAAGCAACACCGTGTCAGGTACTGTAACTATTATTTCCATGATGAGGTAATAGCAGCGATCTGCTAAACCACAGACCGCCACTGGTTAGTGGTGCGAGCATCGTTTAACTCACGTGACCCGCGGATCCACAGCCAGAGAACTCGACAGCCAAACAACTTACCTGGAAAGAAAGAAAACACATCTTAGAAACACATTCACAATAGGCACAATAGTGAACGAGAAAGGCAAAAACATTACACAAAATAATGTCTCCAAAGAATAAATAAATGCAATGATGGACAAACTTATTTTGTTTGGGTTTCTCCATGCATAAACAATATTATTCGAAAATAATAAAAAGTAAAGGTTATTACCTTACAATACCAAAGCTAACATTATTAAAAAATGAGAAATTGATTGAATCCTAGTTTTAAATTAAAATTTTATAGCTTTAAAAACAATTTCATAACTTAATTAATCTTAAAATTTCAGCCAATAATTTTCAACTTACATTTTAATAATACTCATCTAATTACTAAACTTAACACATTTCCTCGAGGGTGGACACATACAAGCTGAATACAAGCTGAATACATGCTGAATACAAGCTTAAGTAAGATACGGCGTGGACTATCGATCACGGGACAGGCTCCTCTGAAAGAACTCATAATCAAAACTTAATTAATTATTTAGGAAAAGCTATTTTAAAGCTTTTCTTTTGGGAGACGTAGCATTTTTTGTAAAATAACACTGGTTTGGGACTTATCAAAAATGGGGCGCAGGCACTTAATCAGAATATTGTCGAAGAACATGCAAATAAAATATGATCAAGCATTGACATTTTTGGTGGAGGTGCCGGGTACGGATATAGTAGCTTCACCCCTTGAAACAAGGGTCGCGTACAACATTCTGTATCATCCTTGTTGAAGGGCGATGTCAGCAGAAACACGAGTCAATCAGAGGTCGTGTTCTGTTACATCGTGTGACGAGACTCACGCACAGACGTGACTCACGCACAGACGTGACTCACGCACAGACGTGACTCACGCACAGACGTGACTCACGCACAGACGTGACTCACGCACAGACGTGACTCACGCACAGACGTGACTCACGCACAGACGTGACTCACGCACAGACGTGACTCACGCACAGACGTGACTCACGCACAGACGTGACTCACGCACAGACGTGACTCACGCACAGGCGTGACTCACGCACAGGCGTGACTCACGCACAGGCGTGACTCACGCACAGGCGTGACTCACGCACAGGCGTGACTCACGCACAGGCTGACTCACGCACAGGGTGACTCACGCACAGACGTGACTCACGCACAGGCGTGACTCACGCACAGACGTGACTCACGCACAGACGTGACTCACGCACAGGCGTGACTCACGCACAGACGTGACTCACGCACAGACGTGACTCACGCACAGACGTGACTCACGCGCTGACGGACGAGCGGACAGAAAACTGAGGGAAAATATTATTGGATTCTGTTAGTGTGTGTTTGAAAATCAGTTTTTTAACTGAGAAGATAGACGTTAAATAAAAAAAAATAAGAAAAAAAATAAATGGCTTCCATATATGAAGGAAGGCTAACGTTTTGGGGTCGTCAAGGTTCGAACCCAAGCACATCTGAAACGAACTCAGGTACACTAGCGCTAGCAGTGAACCGCGCGGAGATAGTTTTTGTATCTAGAAGGCAGTGACACAAACTAATTTCATAATAACGAGACAAATATAAAAATAAATGACAAATGGTAACATTAATTTGACTTTTTTAACAGACGAGACAAGGTCAATTTGGACATTGAAGAATAATGAACGTTGACTGGGAAAAAGTGTTGGAACACTCCTATCAAAAGAACATACAAAATATAATTATCAAACACACGCGGATTATACTAAAATGACGACTCACTTATGTGTTACATGTGCACCTAAGTCCTAAACAGCGACACCTCAACCTGCGAAGTGTCTGTTGAAACTGTGTTGCCTCGTGGCCAGGGGGGGGGGGGTATACTAGTATCTATGCTCGTGGCCATCAGCTGATTCCAGCGCCTCTCAAGTCTCAGGCCTCGGAGAACGAGTGTTTTCCGGGACGAGTAATTTATTAACCACTGAACTAGGCTATTTACCGACGAATCAACGAACAAACAAACCTAAATTACAATTTAGTTCAAAGGGACCGTTAGACGCAGTGCGCACATAGGTACAGTCACGCCGTCAAGATGAGAGACTCAATCAGCAGGTTTAGACCCACTCCGATATGAAAACCATGAGAAATTACAGGGTTTTAGTCGCATCTCGAAAACGTTGTAAAGGACACATTTGGCAGTTAGCAAATAGCTGTTCGCTCGGCCAGGTAGCATCCGATGCATATGCAACTTTAATAGATTGCCAATAAAGATACATGGTACCATGAAAACGTTGTAAAGGACACATTTGGCAGTTAGCAAATAGCTGTTCGCTCGGCCAGGTAGCATCCGATGCATATGCAACTTTACATAGATGCCAATAAAGCACACATGGACAGCCCTACAGTTGTAGATTATAAATATTGTTTGTCAGCCAGAAACAATTCACGAAAATGGTAAATTTCGGACTTTTTAAGAAATCCGAAATTAAAAAATCAATTTTTTTGCGTTCACCGTAAACCAAGTGTCACTTCCTTGACATTTCTGTAAAATTTCAAACAATTCTGATGCAAATAAGCCGAACGAACAGAAAATTGCTAACAATGTCCTATATCCTCTTAATTAGTACTAAGTTTATAATTCGAGGTTTACATTTTCATGAATAAATAACTCGACTTTTCTCACCTTTTCACTAGTTTCGTATTTTACAACCTTAGTATTTTTCACCCATCTTTTTGCCGTCCTTTACTACTTTCACTTTCGTTATTCAAGTTTTACTTATTGTATGTATTGTATGTAGTTTTAACTTTATAATACTTCTGTATGTATTAATGATTTGTGTAACGTATTTGTATTGTTTTTTGTATTGTGTTTTTTTGTGTGTAATTAATTGTTAAGTTTTAGTTACCGGTCACTTGTGGGTTGATAATTACCTGCTATTGGAGATCAATAAAATTTATTTATATTTAATATATTCTAATATATAAATATTTAAAAAATTTAAAACCATATAAGAACTAAACTATACATACATTTTGGTACAATAATTGCACCTATAACATTTAAAAACGTATATGGGTGTCACTAAACAATTATGCAATAAATTACAACGCACATTACTTAATTTTTTTTTTTTTGGGGGGGGGGGATTAATCCAGAAAATCAATTACTCCTTCGGGAGTGTTACCCGATTAATAAAGTTGAGAAACTTTAATGTATCTTTATGTGGCACATTCCCGCATCTGATAAGTTAGGGAAATAATTTTCCACAAAAAGGTGTGTGTTGAGCACTACACATGAGGTTTTGAATGTATTGCTCAGTAAAACTATCTTCCTAACAAAGGTATGAACGCATATGTCAGTCAGGTAAAATTACATAATTTTATATAATATAAACCTATTTATATTGATTAAAGTGAGGACACTGATGACATTTAACGTATTTCAGAATTCACTTTCCCCGTGAATTATTTCTCAATCAAAACAAAGATCTAATACATTCACGAACGAAGGCTTGAAGTAAACGTCGCTCGTTCAACGTCACCACCCGCAGTGGTTGCAATCAGTCAATTGTCTCCGGTGTTGCTGGTTATACACGCAGGAGTCGACCGCGTCTTAAATACCAACCTAAACAGGCCAAAGTCACGAACAACATGGAATAATCTTGTGAGATAACGTTGATTTGCTTAAATGTGTGTTTCACATCTCTGTAACTAATTAGTTGGAAAGAGAACTGATTAATAAACATGGCGCATATTTATTTATTAATATTTTGCATTCACTTTTTCATATTATTCATCATATATTAAAATATATGTATATATGCAAAATGTGAGTGTAATGTTATTGTTAAGGACCACTTACTGAGAAAGACGTATAGTAAAAGTTAATGTGAAAAGCGCGAGACTGCAACTTGGGTGGTTCGAATCTCGACGCCGCCAATCCTGAGTTTTTCTTAAGACTAATGCGAATCTACATATTTATATATTTGTTTATTAATGTTTGTCTTTGTTTGTTAAATAATTTTTGCCCTTTTCTGCTGTAGGCATATTTATATATTCATAAAAGTATATCTTATAAAAATAAATTATTATTGTAAAAGAACATGTATTTTCAAAATAGGCCTAGAGATCTAGAATTCTGAGGCAGATACAATTTAAAAGCCAGGTAAGTAACTAATTTAAATTTTCAATTAATGATAATATGCCGTATTGTTGTTATTGTGGTAGGCCTATTGCAGAATTAAAATGTTATTCTTGACTTTAATTTCCGATTTATTTTCTAATTTATTTATTATCAATTAACCGTCAATATTCATAAGGGCCTACTTGGGTATTATACAATAATTTTAATTTTGACCGACATTTCCTGGTGCAACAAGCTCAAAGGAGACGAAATGAAAGCCATTATTCTACACTATTATGTGTTCAATTTTATCTACAAAAATTTATAAGTCAAACTCACGTAAACAATTTCTCGTGAAAATTGAAAAATAAAAAAAACTGCCCCGGGTGAGGATTGAACTCACGACCTTAAGATTATGAGACTTACGCGCTGCCAGCTGCGCCACCGAGGCTGGTGTTTGAAGACGCCGGATGAGACTATTTCAAACCAAGGCCGGGAAGCTTTGTCCAGTGAGCCAATGAGATGGGCGAACAGGCTAGACCAACCAGAACGCTAGGATGCACCACTAGCCAACTGGCGCGAACCATTTGAATTACTTGATCTAAGATTTTTCTTGTACCATGTTTAGCCTTGTTCAGTTATGTTTTAAAGTACAATGTAAACTGGTCTATGGCTGGATTTGTGTAAGTAAAAATAAATGTATATTTATATACATATAGTATATTACATTTTATCACCTTTTGTTTTATTATGTTTTATTTATTGTTTATCACTTTTTTATTAGAAGATGTAGAGAACAAAAAAACAGCAATACAATCATGAAACGAACGTAGAGATGGAATTTTTTATACCGTACATTTTTTATCCCGTCTAAGCCCTAAATGTAGGCTACGCATAGCAAAAAATAAATTATGTCATTATAGTATAAGATTGGTACATTTTAAATCAATTCTATTTAATTAATTAATGGTAAAAATTCACTGACAAACTAATTCTCAACGACAACAGGCACGGGGAAACATTTTCTTACATAACATAAGATAATATTATGCATTATTATATGTATACCGGTTCTGCACAAAAACTTAATTGTAGGCTACGCTTTCCAAAGAAAGTGTTAAAAATCATGAACTATTTAAATTAATGCAAATTATACTCCAGACGCAATTGGCACAGGTTAATTTGCACCAAGACAAACGAACAGTGAAGTGAGTCAAGGCCAGAGTACTGTATACAGAACAAACAGACGCGGCCGGTGTCTTTCTGTCACGCGGTAGACAATAATGTACACTCCCTCGTTACTCTCGGTGCAATTACGTTGTGCACGTAGCCTACGCCTGCAGAGCGCGTAATTACCTCGCCATGTACGACGACAATATAACTTCTAATACGGGGTTACACAACTAGAACAATTATTGCATATGTCGACTTAGTACCTATTTGTTTACTATGTACATAAATAAAATAAATAAGGAGATCTGCGGGGGTTTTACACATCGTCTCACTCCGAGCTCAATAATTTTATGTATTTATTATAAGACAAATAATATAATAATTATTTATAGCATCCGCGTTTTAGGCAGGTTTCTGTTCTCCCGACTGACGTTCAAAGTTACACCACAGTTGTTTGACGTGATAAGCCTGATCACAAAAGCGGAAATAAGGAGAATAGTATAATTTAATATACAGTAAAATAGTCATATTTTTCTAGAACATGACTTTTAAATGATATAAAAGAGAAAAGGACATGACAGGCCTGGCAAGCCGATGTCAATAAACTATGTACGTGTATACCTGACCCGTCTTACCTGGGAAACAGGTGGAAATAAATACATATAGTATTGAACAAATTATACTCGTAAATTATTTTGGTTGGTTAACAAAAAATACTGTTAAAATCCCTTAATTAACGTAATGCAAGATACAAATAGAGATACTAGGAAACAGTTGAAACTGGATGTGTTATTTTATATAACAAACTGAATTTAACTTATAGATACTAAGGCAGAATAATATACATATAACACATTAATAATATAAATCACTTGAAAACAATCTAGAATCTAGATAGGGAGCAAAGTACGGGAATTACTCTAATAGCATCAAATAGCAAAGAGGGTAGGTAGGTACATTATGGACCAAGGATGAAAGATGAAGATTTGGACTCGAGACTATGTCGTGCTCTCCAACATATGTCAGTTGTCACTAGCTTATGAATGCTATTTCCTTCCTGTACGACCATGGCGGTATAATGTACAGAAACTTAATGTAGACTTGCGCAAGCTAACATACGCGTAAACTTCATGTGCAATACAATTAGCTGTTTTGTTTAACGATTTCTCGTAAAATGTACGCAAATAAAGTTAATGGACGCTAGAGAGTATTTCAGCAACAACTGTGTTTTAATCTTACTAAAACCTATTTGTTTGAAGATGTGGAAATAATTATAACGACGGCAAATTGCTTCAGCTTCCAGCTGCGAGCAGGGAGGGGAAAGGCATTAGACAAATTGATTATAACACCAGTGTATTCTAGACAGAATATAACTTTGCATAGGTATTAAATAAGGGAACATCAAACAGTTCCAATTTGCTTCGCTCGATACGGTCGACAGATTCATGACGAAAATTGTTCAAAAGTTTTCTCATCAGGCGAATGCTTTGACGGTAAAGAGCTCTTAAGCTACACAAAATAATGTCCCATGAATCACTCAGCATAGTGATGATAATATATATATATTTGTTAGCTGTTAAGTACGACTAACGCTGTTAGTTAGACCCTTAACAGAATTAAAAGTGCTACACCGGTTTGAACCGAGACCTAGCATTACCGGCTATCCTTACCACTGAGCTGCGGACAATTTAAATGTCAATTTGGTCTGTTTTTCACATTGTAATACGTTGGAGAGAGATGCACTGCCTATTAGACTGCACATGAAATAACTGGAAAATACAAACATCTCTGTAACCCTAGAGTTGGGAAAATGATTTAAGCTGCATTATAGTAGTCGACTATACCTGTATATGTAGTACTTTGACGAGGTCGGTTTAACCCCGTTAGTCACTTTTAATTCTGTCTAAAGTATAATATATATATATATATATATACATTTATACTTTAAATTTATCACTGAGCCAATTCACTTTGTAAGCAAGGGGAGGGAAAACTATGCGCGAAAAAATAAACTTCCCAGTCCAAATAGTGTGTGTACCTAGTGGGGTGACGAAACTCCCTCGGTGTCTTGTGATAGGGGGGGGGGGGGTGTAAGCTGCTACTCGAGACGACGCCCCTAGTTCCTGCCCCTCACCACTGCAGGGCGCTAGTGAGCAGCATTGTCTGATATTATGGTTTTGTGATGAGCTTCATTTTCGCTCGATATACACGACGCGAATCACAAGATGCTATCTCCTCTCGCGTCGTGTGAACTGAATGACAATAGAACACGATAGGGAATGACATACAGACAACACAGAAGCAGGGAGAAGACAGCGCGAAAAAAAACCAGCAACAGACGCAGACAGACAGAAACAGACAGACAGACAGAAGACAGACAGACGGGGGAAGACAGACAGACAGACAGACAGACAGACAGACAGACAGACAGACAGACAGACAGACAGACAGACAGACAGTACTAAGTTCATGAATCAAAAAGATTTCAATGCTGGATTATCCTTCAACAGCTTCTCTCCCTTTCTTGGGAATACGAACGTCTGGGAATTATCGTGAGAACGTTTTGATTAACGTAACATTTTATTTTAAAACTGCAATCAGAACAATTAATTTATTGACATATTTGGAATGACGTCGAAATAGGCCTATACAATGCAGATTGCACAAGTAGCACTATACCATGGCACTATACGGGTGAACGGGTGTGGGGTACCAAGATACAAGCTCGAGACCCCCACTGTGGGTGGAACTATATGATCCCTTCACCCCTAGGACCACCTAACACAATCTGTATAATCCCTTGTTGAAGGGCAATATACAACGAGCCAAGTCCAGGTTTTATCGTGAGACGTCATTCGGCAGCTTCGCTCAAATATGTATCATGGTTTTATGTACCAACCACACTCAACCATAGTTCAGCTTCCATATTGCAGCCAAGATACTATAAGAAAATGTTTACTTACAAATTGCTATTTTACAGCTAGTAATCAATTTATTGTATAAAACTTTTAAGTGTTGATAACATTTTTATTGATCGGGTTGTTTTGTAGCGGCGGTATTCAACGATTGATGATTTTATCATCATCATATTTATCAATCAATCGTTGAATACCACCGCTACAAAACAACCTGAACAATAAAAATGTCAGTTTATTTTATATTTACATCCATGTAGACCACAACCTTCTTCATGAAGTAGTAGGAATGTAATAAAACACTAGTTCAGCATAATGTGTGTTATTCATATATAGATAAATATTAGCTTATCACAAACGTTATCTGTGTTAAGTATATATCAATCTTTTACGACTGGACACTTGGTATTTACTATGCAAAGCGAGCTAACTATAGCTCTCACCTCATAGCAAGGTCGACAGACGCGTCTCATTTGCACATTAATAATTCTTCCTTCTTCTACAATGAAAGTGCACACCTCGTGATGTGGACATATTGTGTTTAATCAAATGCGTATTTATTGTCATTGTAATGGGCAATAAGTTGCGCAATGTGCAAGTGCATCTTCCAGGGTGTACTCATGAATGATGTTCCATTGATGCAATGTTTTAGCTGTGTTTTTACAGCAGGTGCTTCATTATTTCTAAACCTCTACCTTGCAAGAATAAACGCCTAGTAAATATTATAAACAATTCTTGAATAAATATATTGCTGTAAATGAAAAACGTTAAACACTAATGTGATAGGTTTTCTCCTCTCATGCACATCACACCAAGGAGTGACACAGTTTATGCCAGTGACAAACATCTGGTTTGCTGGACTAGATGTTAAGCTCACATTGAACTGGATATATAAGTTACACGTTAACATTTATTATAGCAGTTAGTTAGTTAGATAGTTATTGGGGTTTTAGGGCACAAAACAGTAAAGTTATCAGTGCCCAAGTAGAACCCTATATAGCCAGGATTCTACAGTCAATATCTTTAAGGCTATTCGACCACGTTTTTCTATTTTCCCAAATATACAACCAAGTTTAAATATAGTGAATGGCTTTGAAACCTGTCTCTTTTAGAAAATCAAAACTTTTTTTTAATTGTTCTGATCGGGCACACGGCTAATATCGAAACTTCAAAATAATTTCAAACTTCAATTTGCCCAAGCACACCATTCAACGTAGGTAGTTCAATTTTTGTGACATTAATTTTCAACTGGTTTTCTAGAGGCTGACTGAGAGAAAAAGATTTTTTTTAACAATTGTCTTTCCTGCGAATTTTTTATTCGGCGTTATTTTGTACCGATTTGTACCGCCAAACGAAAAAAATCGCACGAAAGACAATTGTTAAAAAAAAATCTCTCAGTCAGCCTCTAGAAAACCAGTTGAAAACTATGTCACCAAAACACAACTACCTACGTTGAATGGTGTAAATATAACATAAAAACGGTGCCTTGGTCACAAAGCTAAGCTTGGCGTACACTTGATAAAGCGCAGGGACCTGCTATAATGTTGTGGTATGCCGGGATTTTACAACCGAAGTCAATTAGTCTGTGATAAACTTGAGGAATAATCCGAGATACGCCGGGAACTGTTGAGTTACTACGTGAGTAAACCTTCAGACTATGAGGAGAAGAAGAGGTTTAAGACTGATATTACCATAGTAAATCACGGCTCACGGCGGAGGCAAAGTGAAGCTAAATGCTGCTAGGCTCATATTGAGCCACGAGACCATGTTAAAGCTCTGCTACAGAGGATGGCTTTACCTTTACTACGCAGAGATAAGTTATTTTTTATTGAACACACGTTATTTTGTTTTAAAACTAAATGTGTGGATAGATTTAACGGCAAATTCGTCTCCGTACGAAGACTATAAGGCCACTAGCGGAAAACATAACATTATTAGTTCAATTTTGATTCACATTTAAAACATTAATTTGAAGCATGTTGTCTGCTACTTATGGATTGGCGATGTCTTTGGTATTCTATTTAATTGTCAGTTAGGTTTCTTCAGAATATATGACTTTTAGTGAACTGACATTTAATTATCTTAATGGGACGTTCAAGAGTTACTAATGTGACTCAATGTTTCATAGGATGGTCTTTAATTACAAGGAAAAATTCAATGTTCGTCAAAGCTAAAGAAAAGTAATATACGCTTGGGCTAAATAACAATTGATAGAACACCACTGTAGAATAATTAACATTGTGCTTATATTAAAGGAATTTAGTCGCACAAAACCACTTTCACAGAACTCAGCCATAACTCAGCACGTCACTGTACCCTAAATGTCAATTTCTCTCGCGTGGATACTAATCGACATTAGTCACTTGGCAAACTCTAATGAAATACGTCTATTATTCCCGTGTAGGCATTTTGAAATTCCGCCATTGGCTAGAATACTAATTCTAATGTCGAATACCTCCGAGTTCTGAAAGTAGTGTCGACTTGAAAGCCTTGGTCGTGACAGGGGCTCGAACCCGCGACCTCAGATGTGACCGCCGGCGTACATCTCATTGCCGTTCAACAGCTTAACTTTAGAGGGGAAAGAAATGAAAACCTACTATTACCAAAGAGAATATATCACACGCACTCTATCGGACACTCTTGATTTATAGTCTTTACTATAAACTCCACAAACTTGCGCTTATACAAGGGAGATCAACTTTCAAGTAATTTGTGGTATTTTATACGTGTCCCACTTGATCCATTGTTGCAAATCTAAAACATAAATTGAGATTTCAGTAAAAAATAAAAACTTATCATACCTATTGTAATTGTAATTAATTGAAAGGAAATTTTTGTTTTAAAGTGTTTTAAATTGGGAATTGACTCAAAGAATGTATTTGTAGTCAGTCAGGATATGATTTTATAGGTTTTTCATTTGTTTACGTAACTTACAAATTTGTAATAATGGTAATGCAAATCCTAACAACATTTCGGGATACCTATTATTTAGATTGATATTTTCGTTGTATTCCTTTAAAAAATAACAAAAAAATACAGTTTAAACGAATTCTTGAGAGTTTTAACCAATATTGCATCACATTGAAAATGATATATTTACAATGTTATGTAACAACGTTATAATTTTGAATATTAAAACGGTTTTATCTGTATGACCTAACTAGCCCTAAAAGGCTAAGTATATAGTATCGGAACGGGTTGACTTTCGACATTAATGCATGTATGCTCGTGTGGGTCGGACATAGCATGCACTTCACGACGCGTGTTGCAGCATTGTTTATGACGGCCACACCCTCCCTCTCGTACTGATAATAACACAGAGATTACCTGTTGTAATCCAATCAGAAACTAGTTCCACACTAAGATTCCCGGTATTGACTGTTCTAAGGTGACGCAGACAAGGCCTGCAGGATGAAACAATGGGTAATAACAACCTGTTGGCTTCATTAATTTGCATTGTTTAAAGCAAACTTCCCTTGAACGTGGGTCGAGTTCTGCCATTGTTTGTTGGATAATATGGCCTAGAAACGTAGGTTGAGTTTACACTGCAACAATACTTTACTTAAAATGCATGAAAAATCAATTAACTTAAGAGTACAGTCGTTATATCTCACATGAATGTAAAGGTGTACATCAAGGAGCTATCTAACGACCACTTGTGTTCACGTCAGACGGCTCAGTAGGTGGCGAATGTCACTCCTGACTGAAAAATTTACTGAAACGATTAAATTGATTTTAAAAGTACTCCCCTAGCCCAAAGGTTTCCCGTTGGGTCTGAGGGCTTTGGTTTCAAGCATGTTATTTACTATCTAAAAACCAAAGCCCTCAGACCCAGTGAGAACCCTTAGAACCAGGGGTCGACTATGAATTCGGGCACGTCGTATTTACAACATCTTTCTTATTCATCCATATACAAATTAACTTATCCCAATCCTTAACTTTATTCTAATACTTGAATCGTACCAGAAATGAGTTAACGTTGATTGTTCATTGATCGATATAGAATCTTTTGCAATTTGCAGGTATCAACAATCGATATTGTTGGTAGTGTTGACGCGCGACTAACGTTCATGATTCAAATATTAGACGCATTATAAACAGTGCCGACATTGTATGGTTTACAGTGGCGGATTCAGGGGGGGAAGAAGGGGCGATGAACCCCCCTTGATACTTGATGGGTAACATTTTATTCTGTAATGATTATAACCATCTTGCAACGAGATGATACAACGTACCAAACTGTGTGGTAAATCTAATAAAACTTATTGAAATATACCCTCTGCAAAACTGTTTTGACAAAGCTTCCCCGACGTTGCGATGCCCAACTCGATCGCCCCCCCCCCCCCCCTCACCATTACAGAGGTCCTGGATCTTGCTTCATAGTAAGTGCGTCGGATACTGTGGGACACGAGAGCCGACAGTCCTAAAGACCATGGAGCGTCGCTCACCCCAGAGCTGCGTCCTATCAAGGACTTGTGAGACAAACTTGTGTAAACATGATTACCACCACTAATTAACCTCGTGGCTTCGGGTAGTCCCAACGCGTTTAAGTTAGGTTTCAACCCTTGGTTGTCGGGTATTTGATTATAAACCGTGACCAAGCCAACTAGAGATTATTTATACTGAAAAGCTCGCTGGATTAATATAGTCGCACCGACGCGACTTTGATTCGGGAGGTCCCAAATTCAAATCCCATCGAGACGGCAATCCTGACTGAAGTTTTTTTCTGATTTTTGTCCTCAGTCGTTAATAATAATGCAAGGGATTGAGTTCTCTTAAACAGCCCTCGTACATCCCTTCACAATTATCTTAATTTTCAATTAAGACACCTGAAGAGGAGTATACATAACACCCTTCAACAGATTTCCCACAAAAGTTATGTTATTTTATTTATACATGCCGCAGGGCAAATTAAGTACATTTATGTGAATACAGCTCACACGTTTTGTCGACGAATTGTAAAAGTAAAGAAATATTTATTTTGTAAGTGCTGAATACTACCTCTATTCGAGAATCTCCTGCAGGATACACTGTACACATCAGTTGTTCCCGATGTGATCCTACCTGACGAAACTGTAGGTTGTCAGGGGGTTGGGGGATGTGGAGGGAACGTCCGAGGGCTGCAAGGAGAACTACATCCCACTATTCGCCTAGGCCGGAATGAAGGAAACCTCCGGAAAACTTTCAGTCAGGGTTGCCGGAGGCTGGATTAGATCCGTAACCATCCGAATCAGAACCTCAGTGTAGCAGATCTGATTCTAGTCGTGTGCGTTATCATGCTAATATGTTCACACGATGCATGTTGTACTGGGTAAGTGGGTTTAGCAGTGTTTCAAACAAGGCAACGTGGTTAGAGGAGATAAGACTCGCGAGAACAGAACATCGGTGATAACACACGTTTAAGACAAGATCAACAGACTAGAAATACTTTAGTACACCGTCATATTATAGCTGGCATTTACATCTGAACATGGTCGACAAACTTTCCTGGAAATTATTACCATACATTCATTTATCTGTTTTATATATAGCTGCAACATATAATTATATAACATGCCTAATTGAAGATTAAAATAAGTTTTGACGTTGTGTCGGTCAGACCTAAATAATTAAGTGATGTTATTTAAAGTAACAAATAAATAATGTCGTTTAATATTTTTTATTGTCATGGGTTGCACTGTAGAAGAACATAATTTCATGGCATGAAAAGTGATGGTGATAATTGGCTATGCAATCAAAATCGAAGGTATATTGTTACTCGGCAAAATATTTGCTAACAAAGGTTTATTTCTGTCTGGTTGTGGCGTATTACTAGGCCGCTTTGCTTACGCTTTTTCCAGTCGCGTTGATGGATGAGCTTTTAAAAAAATCGTAAAAGTACGATTTCTTTGAGAAATATTTCTTCAAATGTCTCTAAAATCATAACATAATAATTTCAGTCATTTTCAACGTTCCCATAAAAGTTCATCAAGATCGGAGAAGCTGTTTGTCAAATATCACGAAAATATCTCATTAAATATCGAAAAAGTACGATTATCAAAATAAATATTTAATCGATTGTACCAAAAAATGTGGCAAGTCGTAGTTCAGAGATTTCGAAGGTCCCCTCAAATTTTCATCAAGATCGCATAAGCCGTTTGTCCGGTAGAGCGCGAACAAACAAACAAAAATACAAATAAAAAACACCGGAGCCAAATTTTTTGAGGGGTGAGTGAAATTGAAGTCTTCACTTCGCTCATCCAAATATATTTTGTTTTAGACGCATTGTCCAATTCCACAGTGAAGCCTCTTCCAGGCTCTGTGGGTTTACATAATATGTTGAAGATACAGTAATGTTTATGTGCTGAGGACATGGGCCGAGATACAGCAAAGGTCTAGGTCTAGTTCATGGCTGCGACCAGGTCATCTCTGTTTATGTTTCACGACGGCAGAAAGCACAGAACAAGCACAATCCTCTATACTGCGTCGTTACCGTCTTCAAATACTCGTTGCGTCAGCACCATATCAGTTTCTCTTTAGGTCAATACTCAAGTGGAAATCAATCCCAACAATTGATTGGTAAATTACAGTGGTCAATTGGTGATCTATTGAAACGTAGTTGGCGAACAAAATTGCTAATCACGAATACTTTAGAGCCGTCCAAGCAACTAAGTCTGTTTACAAACATTCATTTCATGGCACATTATAAATGCACAACTTGTTTGTATAATTCATGAAGGATATGTTAATTATGTTAATAAAAAAAACTTTTTTCTTATAATCTGAAAAATATGTTTAAATATTTAGTTTCGTGCCCTAGATATCCGTGTGAAGAACACCACTCAACCCGACATTTTTGGAAATGAGTTTTTTGATTATCATTACTATTGTTAAATTTTCAAGTGGCAAGCGAACCGTTACAATAGGGTAGTAATATAACATTTTAGATAACTCGTAACAATAATGATTAGTAAACGGTGATCAATTATTGGTGATCTATTACACCATTTAAAATATTGATGGAGCACATTGTTGATCAATAATGCTTTAGAACAGTTTAAATTTTGTGTATGAATCCGTTATTGGTAGAAGAAAAAAGTGTTTTTATTTTATTTTGGTGTCTGACCATATTATTATCAATATAGGCATATTAATTACAATGATTTGTATTTAAAACATCATTTAGCAATATTGTTTTAATCTGAAAATAAATAACTAGTTATCATTTTACTATTTATTGTCCAAGGCATGAATTAAATGTGACAATAAAGGTGTCCATGTGACAAGTGCACCTGCACAATAGAGCGGTGTTATTAGTTTTATTATTATCTAGCTGACGAGGACGCAACCGTGGTGAATACAGTCACGCTCACGGCTGTGTTGGTGTCCGTCTGTCACAAGATGGGCCTGCAACAAACAGCAGACAGTAACGCAATGTTTAATTAGTAACGCGGTATGCGAGAGAAACGCGCCTCGCCATATTGGGCTGATCGATTGATTGGCTAACTGTTATGTGTACGTGTTAATTATTGTCAGGACTTCATTAGGCCGCAGTGGCGTAGGGACATGGTTTAGAGGGACATGGTTCAGAGGGACATGGCTCAGAGGGACATGGCTCAGAGGGACATGGCTCAGAGGGACATGGTTCAGAGGGACATGGCTCAGAGGGACATGGTTCAGAGGGACATGGGTGCAGAGGGACACTCTGCGTTTACAATTGAACAACCAGCAGGCATTTTAACTACAACGGTGGACGATAAGTTTTGTCTAGATATTTGTATAAATATATACATTTAATTATTTAAATGGGAAATTATGCAAAGAATAAACATAGTTATATTTAGAGTCCCGACCCAGTTCGGACTATTAAGCTGTTCCAGAATTCTGAAAGTCAACGGAAAATGGTTGAAAGTTGGTTGAATGAAAGAAGAACTTGAATAAAAAAGAAGATTTTTTAATGGGACAATAGTTTAGTGAATAGTTGTTAATAGTTTGGAAATTAGGTGCAAATTTTGGGTCAATAAGAATACTAAATTAATTATGAGCTATGCTTTGTTTACATTGTTTCAACACACCTTTGTCTCCGCTATGAGTATGAGGGAAAACAATTTTCTGAAATAATGTTTGAAGTCGATACGATATTCATGAGAAATATTTCTTTGATTCTACCCAAAAACTTGGCAGATCTAAGTTCAGAGATTTCGAAGGTCCCCTCCAATTTTAATCAAGATCGCATATTATGCTCGGTAGAGAGCGAAAAAAACAGAAACAAAGTTTATTTATTGTTTTAACACATTGATGTGTTATAGGTAGCTAAAAAAGGACATAGACCCATTCACATTTTAGTGTCTATAGCAACCTACAAATTAAAAAAATAAGAGTTTTCACTTCGCTCATCCAACACCGTAGATTGTTAGTAACTAGGCCACTTCGCGAACGCTTTTTCCAGTCGCGTTGATGGATGAGCTTTTTTTTAATATCTCTGTGCAGTAATTACGTTTTTAAGTGATGGGATCTCATTACTTTTTCTATAGTTACTTGATATTACTTGTTAATTAATTTTGCACCTGTAAAAGGCTTATATTAAAACCTTTCTTTCTATGAATTTTGACCAACTTTTTCAAAAAAAATTTCAGAAGGCACTACGTACATTACCATAAATAATCTTTATGTCAATGTAAAAATATATGAACGTTGTAGCCCCACCCGTTTGGTCAGAATCAGCCCAAATATCACGAAAATATCGTTTTAAAAGCCAGGGAAAAAATTGTAAAAGTACGATTTCAATATTTCTTCAAATGTCTCTACAATCATAACATATATAATTTCAGTGATTTTAAACGTTCCCATAAAGTTTCATCAAGATCGGAGTAGCCGTTTGCCAAATATTACGAAAATATCCCATTAAAAATCGTAAAAGTGCGATAATCATAAGAAATATTTGATCGATTGTACCTACTAGGAAAACGCTTAATCCCGCCGCGTTGTTGGATGAGCGTAATTGGTGCATTGAGCTGCCATGGTGTTATGCGAATTTTCTGTTGTTCTGTGGCAAAATCATTACTTAGTTGAAATTTTTTCAAATTAAATTAAATTAAATTAAAAATTAAATTATTTTTTAATTTTTTTAATTAATCGTAATTGTTAAAAAATCGTAAATTGAGATTTTCATAAGAAATAATTTCTCGATTGCGCTCAAATTTTACACTAATAAGTTATATTAATTCATAAAATAAAGGTTCTGCGAAAAAATGATTACGATCGGATAAAGCATGTAGGTGTAATAAGTCAAAGAGTTGTTTAAAAAAAAAAAAAAAACTGTAAAATTTCGATTTTTATGATAAAAATTTTTTCAATTGCGCTCAAATTTCACAAAATATCTAAATTCATAAAATAAAGGTTCTGTGCAAAAATCATTAAAATCGGATAAAGCATGTAGGTGTTATAAGTCGAAGAATTTTTTTAAAAATTGAAAAAAATCGTAAAATTGCCATTTTCATGAGAAAAAATTTTCCGATTGCGCTCAAAAACGTGGCAGTTCTAAGTTCAGAGATTTCGAAGGCCTCCATAAAATTTCATCGCAATCGGATTATCGGTTTAGCCGGAATCGTGTGGACAAACAGACAAAAATACAAAAAAAAAAAAAAACATTCCGGATTTTTTTCTCCAGTGTAGTGAAATGAAATGAAATCTTCGCTTCGCTCGCTACGCTCGCTACGCTCATCCAAAAATCATGGCAAGTCAAGCTCAGAGATTTCGAAGGTCCCCTTTAAATTTTCATCAAGATCGCACACGCGCGTTTGCCCGGTAGAGCGCAAACAAACAGAAAAAAACTCCAGAGCTTATTTATTTATTTATTTATTTATTTATTTATTTATTTTTTTTTTTGGGGGGGGGGGGTCTTTGAAATTGAAGTCTTCGCTTTACTCATCCAAAAAGTCAAAACGGGCACATTTTAAAACGCATTTTAATCACACATCCAACATATTTATCTCAATAACTGTCGTTTCCATCTATACCAGACGTGCGTTCGTTTTATTTAGTGTGTCGTTTTAGTTATGTTTGTACAACTGTCCACACAGACCCAGAAAACTTACGTAATTCAATTAGTTTCTTAACAATACTCGTAATTACGATGTTTGCGCCGTTGAGTCGTTGTTGTACCAGCTGAGCCAGACGCAACAACTAATTAACTTCGCGGGTCAGGTGGGCGGGAGGCTCACGAGCGAACCTGGGATACTTTCATCTGTCATATGGTCACTGTGTTGGGTTGGGTTGAGCACACCAGGGCTTGGCCGGAGCCGATACCAGTTCAAGGGCGAGATATGGAATAAATACGAAATATCCGTTTAGTGCAGATTTGAGAAAAATGCGAAAATCTATAAGATTTTGAGTTTTTAAAGGTTTTTATTGTTAACTTTTTTGTTAGATCAGAGTATGATTAAATGTATTTTAATGGAAAGTTTTGAGAGTATAGTATGAAGTAAGGGTTGCAAAGTGTAGAAGTTAATCTAGAAATGTTTCATGAGAAGAAGAAACTGATGTTTGTTATTTTAACGAACAAAAATTACAGGGAATTTATGGAGGACATACCAAAACTGATCTTAAACAAACACAAAGTCTTTATTATTAAGACTGTTGGATGAGCCCAGACAAACCAGAATCGGGGTGCAGGAATTGTACATCTACACAGGAAAACATGCTACGTTTTCTAGCCAGGCGTTGCCATGGCAACAGAAACTTCTAAAAAACATTCGGGTTAATTTTTTTTTAGTATTACTCCGCCTTTTTTAGAGAAGATTGAAAATACACAACTGCTAAAATGGTTTAAAACGGAAGAAGTAGGCCTAATAAATTTCCAGTACTGCTGTTATTTGATGTACACAAAATCTAAAATATGCTTAACAAATCAGAAAAAGTAGTTTTAGGAATGTACTTCAGATTTAAATTTTCACCAAAAATTAAGATTTTATTCAAAATCCAAAATTTTCCGAAAATTGCTTAAAAATCATGATAAAAAATCCAAAAAATTAACAAAATTCTTATAAAAAATCGGAAATTGAATTTGTTTATTAAAATTACCTAATTTAAACAAATTTAGTTCAAGATTGAAAGGGTTAAGGAGCTAAGCGCCCCTATGTGCATCACTTTCCGCTCGTCCGTCTGTGCGTGTGTCACGTCTAACGATAAAAACAATTGTGATCTCTCACCAACAAGCGTCAATACTTTCCCCATTAATGTGTGCTCTAAACTGCACCGCAGTGATTGCTTTACATAATAAATGTCGACCATGGCAATGTGTTATAATGATAATGTATTTTAAACAATCTTTATAGATTAAGGTGCAAATAATCATCGCTATTTAGTCGCCCTAAAACTCCGCTTGACCTTCTCGATTCGTCGTGAACCTTACAGGTGGTTTGTTTTGAATGGCATAGTGTGGTGATGGTAACTAGCTATTGTGACCACAGGGCGGGGGCCCAGGGAGACGTGCTGGCAGCCTGAAGGTAGGCAGGCGTACGGCCCTAGATGGACACACGGGTTACACTGTATTGTTCGCAGTCATTAGCAGTCAGCTCACTCACTCCAATATGGTTTCACTTGAAGGAGAATTACGAAATAGAATCCATCCGTACATATCAATAACCTGATGTGAATGCTCTTCATAATGTAATCATCTGTGTGACTATTATACTGGCTCTATAGCAAAACATAATCGCGAGGGCGTCTTCTTCTTGAAGCATATTGAACTTATTCCAACAGAGATGATTGTCAAGATGGTTCTTGTAATAGTACGTGTAGTCAGCTCACTAGACAAGAACATTTAAATTTTTAATGTAGAAATAGCAGCAATTTGCCAAACATCTCGTGTTTGCTTCCAACATTTCAGAAGAGTTCGACTTTTAAAATTTGATTATTTTTCGACTTTTGAAGTAAAAATATTGGCCTTATTCTGGTACCAATGACAATTTATGTGTATGCAATTTCTTTGAATTACATATATTGATTAATACTACTGGAATCACGTCTTTCCGATAATGTCAACCATACAAAAATGAAACCTCAATACTGCACCTTAAGATTTAAATTTATTGTTACAATTTCTTATATCGAAACCAAGAAACTTTAATGTTTAAGTCACTAAGTATTATTGACATTCAATTAAATAATGGTACCAAATTTCGTGTTTCGTCTTCGATTTGTGATATATTTCTGAAACCAATGATATTCATACATAATTCAGAGTTAAGCAATAACAGAGCTTATCCGAGCATTGGTTTCTATGTATAAGTTTCCTGATTTCTTGGGAGTAATTTCTACACTTCAATTCTTTGTAAAACTCTTGCAAAAGTGGTTTGCATTCTCGTCACTTATATTATTTTCCCTGGCAACACCTTGAGGACGCATGTTCGTCGTTCCTCGTCTTCGCACGGCCTTCTGCCCGGCTGTGGTCACTTCTGCGAAATCTCTCGAATTCTTAGCTCGCAATAGTGACCACATGCACGCCGGCAAACTGCCCCCTGCAACCGAGAATGCGCCAAGGAAAATCACAAGAGACATTCGAGAATGTTTGGATCTTCTAAACTCAAACTATCCCAGGAATTCTCCCAACACTATGTGTTGTGTCTTGCGTGGACCTTCATGTGCAGAACTTAGTCAAATCACTTGTTTTACGATTTGTTTTGCGAGGTTACTTAAGAGTGTTGTAATATATTGTGGAAACACAACAACACATATTATCCTGGTCACAGCGGAAAAGTCATTTCTTGCTCATCCAGGTACGTGACACATGCTGACGGGCTTCAAGGCCAGGGCAATAATAATAATTGTAACGTTTAAAATAACGAGCGCATCACAAGGGCAAAGTGTTGCTAATTATGTTTGGCTGCTAATTTTATAGACATGTTGAAACCGTTTTGAAATAACCACGCAGGTGTCATCAATATGAGTTGACAAGAGAGAAAAATAAAAAAATGTATTTCCTATCTTTGTAATGGCGTAGGTAAAGGTTGCAATAAATTATATACAACTGCGTTTGATTGGCACTAAATACACTTTGATTGTTGTCAGTAGGATTTATGTAAATAATATAATAATTATTTGTTTTTATATACGACCCTTTTTTCAAATACAATAACGTATAATAAGGGGTGTAGTAATAACAATATAATATACCCTGTGTATCTATTACATTTTATTACGTTTGAATTCCATACTATTATTTAAATGCCTATAAGGATGGTATGATTGAGTCTCAGTATTTATAGGGCAAAATGTTGGGACCCAAAATTTTGCTTTCTACCTTAACAATTTGACATTCATGAATTTCAGAGATTTTTCCTTGAGCTTTTATGGAAAAAATGATGATTTTGAATTCCAAATTGATATCAAAGTTGAAACAATTAATTTTTATTTTCAAAAATTAGATTTTTTGGCAATTTTACATTTTTTTAACATATTCAAATTGAATCTACTACAAGCAAACAAAATATCCGGGACATTCCGGAAATTTGTGTATTTTTGTGTTTTTATACACAATTCGATTTTTGAACCATTACAAAAATCGTTAGTAAGGAAAAATGCTACCAAATCGGTTGAGGAAAAACAGCTTTTTGACCGGGTTGAAAGTATGAAAAACTGGCAAGATATAATTGTGCAGATTTTGAAAAGTGGTGGTGGATATGGAAACCACTGACCTAAAAGGGTTTTAACAGATTAAGTTTATGATAATTATGGTCAATACAATTTTATGAGTTCGTTTGGGAGTTTTCTGTGTAATTTTGTTTTAATGTACGGTAACTGGAATTTCACTATCGACAACAATGATGGCAAGCATAATAATATGTGCTTTATAAATTGGAATCATATTTTTATTTTATTTATTTATTTAACGTCTATCCTATTCAGTTATAAAAACTGATTTACAAAGGAGGACAACTAAATAAATCTAATTACATAGATGCAGAAACAACAATAAACTACATTTTCGTAAATATTTTAAATAGTAGCATTACAACAACAATGCATTTAAACACAACAATTTTGGTAACAAATAAAGAAATATATTATATGCATTTAATGAACGAATCAAATATAAAAAAGGGTGTAGAATGAAAAGAAAAGAAAAGAAAAGAAAGGAAAAAAAAAAGGAAAAAAGAAAGAAAAAGAAAAAAAAAAAACTTAAAAAAGAAAAACGAAAAGAAAAAAACTGATTTATTAGACGATCCCACTCAAACGAATATGAGGTTTGCCAAAAATCAGGAACAGCAAATCAGGGAGTATAATCAAAAACTTTCGCGGAAGAAACCACCGAACGCGAAATCTTTATTCTTGTGTTTCAATCTTCATTTTTGTGTTCAAATCTTGATAACATTTTAGTCCAAAAAATCTTGACTCATATAATAAAATAATTATATAATAGATATAATAATTATTTAAAATTGTTCATGTCAAACTGATCACAGCAATGATACAGGACACCTAACTCAAGTTGCAAGCTCCATCAGTGGGCGGCAACCGGACAATCTAGGCAGAAAAATATAATTGAAAATACATTGTTTATATCATAATCAAAGCAATAATGAACAAACAAAGAGAAAAGCAAAATCATTAATAAGAACTTATGAAGGTAAATTAACATTACACAAACACACAGACAATAACCTACAAATAAATAGTAAAAATCAATTCTTTGCTCTTTGATTCATTATCATTGCTTCAATTTTACTTTTTTTTTACATCATTTACCATCTAGATGGGATAAAATGAAATAGTTTGAAGTTCCATCCAAATGGTCTGATTTCGTATCACCATTGAAAAGTTTGCTAACACTTGGGCATTCAGCAGCCATCATTTTAAATATTATAAGAAAGAAAAGCTGTATGATGTCACAGCTACCAAGCTATTGGGAGGTTGTTCTCTAAATGTTTGTTTTGTCCACCCCAGCAACCCCAGCTGCTCCACTCTGCACTCGTCACCCCTCCAGAGTTTGATTTCATTTTACAAAACCTCTTAGGTCGGCCAAGACCCAACTCTAAAGAACATGGCCGCCCCCCAGCTTTCTCAGGCGAAGAGCAGAGAATCATCAATTATTGACACTCGTATTGGCCAGTTCTTCCTCGTATCTTCCTTAGCCAACACTAGACAACACAAGGGCACCGGTGAAAGTTTCCCACGGATTCCGAAAACAACACACAAACCTCATCGATTTCATTGTAGCTCTTCGCACTTGAGACCAACCAACAAACAAGTACCTCTATTGTCTTAGGCGCTGCGCTGCGTGCCACACCGGCTCAAGTGCACCGAGTGGGCGCGAAGACCTCTAGAGGGCCTTGTCTTCATTGGGTCAATGTCTCGCCGATACAGGAATTAACCTTAATCTTTCCAGCTGAACAAGCCCCGGCCAATCCTCTCTCAGGGCCAGGCGCTGTGCTGTGCTGTAACGACCTAGCTGTGGTGGGCGGGGGCTAGGATAGGCGTGATTAGAAGGAGGGGCACTTACTGCACCTGGACTTGCTAATTGCTCTTAGGCTAGGTCTCATCTGAAACTTAAATTAATTGTTTTTATTATTATTATATTAGCTTGTGCGTGTCGATCGCGTGTGTGCACGCACGTATGGGTTTACATGTGTGTGTATTAATGTGTGAACTGCTCTCGAAAAATATCAATATATTATTTATGTGGTTACGGAGATTTTAAGGCCCAAAGTATGTGAATGCGATATTTAGGGTATTATATTCCGTATTGTGCGATCTGGCATTTAACATATCTGTTCACACGACGTTTCGCCGATAACCATGTCGGCATCTTCAAGTGATGGTCACGGATTAATACCCCAAAAAACGATGACTTCAAATTTGTTTTTAAATAATCTAATAATTATGAATTATAGGCCTAATGTCAATTTCAGAAGTTTATAAAATTTCTCCCTGAATCGCGATTTGAACCCGGGAGCTTCTGTATTGGTACAAGTAACAAAAGTTCATATAGTTGTGGACTTATAATGTATGTTGGTTGGTTGGTGGTGGCCACTTGTCCTGCACCGCACTATACACGTGGCACGGGTGCTCGTACACACGATTGTCTGTTCGTTCTCCCTACATTATTCTAATGAACGACCGTGTGCTGTGAAATTACCTTAAAATCACATCAGCATAATGTTAGGCGCGGTTGCAAAAACACCTCCATCTGCGGAGTTGCGCGCGGCCCACCTGGTTTTTATTGTCCTCACTCGGCAACACTGTTGTTATCTGAACGCGCGCGGCTTGTTGGAAATTACCGGCGTTTAAAGAGGGGTTATTACAAACTCTACCGTGCAAACAAGTTGTTATACTCGGCCACCCTAGCTGTGACATCAACACCTTGTTAGACTACGGACAGGATTTAACGATTTGTCTCTAAAATCTCCAAAATAATGTGCAGGCTACGAGGCCCTAAAACGGTTAAATATGACCCTTAAATACCACTAAAATTACAAATTCTAGTGTATTTCAAAACTAAGATCCAATTGTTATTATTTTGTTTACTGATGTTGTAAAACTGTTCCTATACTCACACGACTAATCTCATATGTGAATTATTTCCCCAAAACTATCGACCACAACATTATTTTTCACTCATACAACAAGTTGTTTTTAAGTACAGAAAATTCTTTACAAGTTTCAGTACATTGCACCATGTATGTAATAATGTAACAGGTGAAAATATGTATTACATCCCGTCTAGACCGGCAATCCTGACTGAATGTTTTTCTCGAGGTTTTCCTATTGAGTCCACTTTAACAGCCCTCGGACATCCCTTCACAATTGTCCCAACTCCCAACGAAAAACTATTGATGTAATAAATGCGTATGTTTTGCCGAAACAGAAAATAAATCTGATTTCTATAGACTTTGTAATCGGATCTGAAAGATGCCCCTTTATGTTTTTGAGTCCATTTCGGTCCAGCACAAAAAGTCAAGATTGCACGTTTTATATAAACATGGCACGATCCCGTATTCGCTCAGAATACTGCTAGGCAAGTACTTCAATAAATGTCCATAAAGTATGTTCAGCCTGAATCCATCCCCTAATCTGTCACGTGGAGCTTGTCAGGATGAGCTCGATCACTGCCTCCTAGATGTTGCTCGTGAACGAGGAGCCACGTTGTATCTAGGAGGCAGTGAGCTCGATAAACTGATCTCGTAGACGGTTGATTGATGCGATCTACAGACGTAATCAATAATATCTGCTCGCGATGGAGGTGGCTAGAAATATCATGTCAGAGCAGAGTTATAAACCTTCGGACTGGGAGAGTGAATGAATTATTTGACAAGTGTCCTCAGTGGCGAGCTGTCGGGCCGAAGTATGTCAAGCTTTAGCAGTGGCGTATCAATAAATCAATAACATTCTTTATTGTCAGCAGTCTTGCTTTTTCCATACAGCATAAATATAGCAACATTGCACATTGTCTCTTGTTGACATTGTCCTTCAACAAGGGATGTTTTGGTGATCCTTGGGGTAAAACGCGGGACTAAGTGGCATTTTTCTGTACTCGGCGCCTCCATCAAGGATTTTATTTCACAATATGGTTTCATTGATGAGTTCTTCTTCTTCTTCTTCTTCTTCTTCTTCTTCTTCTTCTTCTTCTTCTTCTTCTTCTTCTTCTTCTTCTTCTTCTTCTTCTTCTTCTTCTTCTTCTTCTCATCTTCTTCTTTCTTCTTCTTCTTCTTCTTCTTCTTCTTCTTCTTCTTCTTCTCTCTTCTTTCTTCTTCTTCTTCTTCTTCTTCTTCTTCTTCTTCTTAGTAGGCCACTTGTTCCGGTGTATTCCGGTGTACTATCGCTTGCATACTCCGATGAGAACACTTGAGGAGTAGGCCACTTGTTCCGGTGTACTCTTCAAACTGAACTCGATAAAGCCACATCAGTCAAACGGTGCAAGACGATTAATCGTTGAGAGTGATCTAATTTTTGATGTGTTTAATTAAATTATAATTTCCTGTTAAAACAGTTGTTTATGCTTTTCTGCTAGCAGTCAGTCAGCACCGTCTTGGTAGAAGTTATGGCATATCAACTATACACTTTACATCTATTCTCCTGAGTAAATTTACAAGGTTTAAGACTGAATTGAATTTAAAATAAAACATATATTCTAGGGGGAGGGGGGGGGGGATATTTCAAGATAAGCGTAACAGACGTCAAATCAAATGTAACATTATCTAATTGTGTCTATGTAGCTCTGTTGCATCATTACTTCGTGAAAGTAATTCTTAAGAGTGGCAAGTGTGAACCTTGCTTCGATCAGAAACATTGTTCGACAGTAAGAATCACTCCGACCTCAATAGTTTTTTAGTTCTATCTTTTTCTTGAATCTTTTGAAAAATGTGTTGTTGAGCTCGCGACTTTCACTGTTCTCCGATAGGCTGCCCCCCCCCCCCCCCGCATAACATTACTACAGCACGAGATCCCCGGCTCGGGGAATGCCCACGTGGTATTTTTACTAGACAAGGTCGTAGCAGACGAGATTCAATGCACGACGAGGCTTTCCTCTACCTGGGTGATGTGAGGAGAAGAAGGAGAAGAAGAAGAAGAAGAAGAAGAAGAAGAAGAAGAAGAAGAAGAAGAAGAAGAAGAAGAAGAAGAAAAAAGTATTTTAGAGTACACCGGAACAAGTGGCCTACTCCTCAAGTGTTTTAGAGTACACCGGAACAAGTGGCCTACTCCCCAAGTGTTCTCATCAGAGTATGCAAGCGATAGTACACCGGAGTACACCGGAACAAGTGGCCTACTCCTCAAGTGTTTTTAGAGTACACCGGAACAAGTGGCCTACTCCCCAAGTGTTCTCATCGGAGTATGCAAGCGATAGTACACCGGAGTACACCGGAACAAGTGGCTTACTCCTCAAGTGTTCTCATCGGAGTATGCTAGCGATCCAGTTTCATTTGCAAATATTATGCACAATCTAACATTCCTTTCAAATAGACCTATATTCTTGGAAACGGATAATGAAGATGTTGAAACCCTACCCAGATGCCGCCCATGAATACTTGGCTCGCTTTACCCGTAGCATTGGCTCCTTCGTTTGATCGGTTTACATGCCGAGGTCAGGAGGGCAGACAATAAACTACCGGCCGGACATGCTTTATATCTAGAGCTGTGTATCGCTATATTTGCATTGCATCCAGACCAGTAATGTAAACATAGGGAGTAATAGAGCTGCTGGCGGTTTCCTTCAGCTAGTTATGAATGTTTGTAAGTGCACCTAATGTAGTTACAGACCCTTTCATACCCCACGTTCATTTTTTAAATGTACATCAACTTTCAAATTTTTTCCGGGTACAACTATTTTTTTATTTGTCACCAATTTTATTTTTTTGGAGAAGATTGAAAATTACACATCTACAAAAAGGCTAAAAATGGGAAAAATTTAGTTTGTCCCGGAAATGTAACAAATCTCTAGTATTGCTACCATTTGAAATACACCAAATTCAAAACATGCACATTTAAAAAAAATATATAGTTTAAGGAATGTGTTTCAAATTTGAAATTGTTCTTAAAATAAAGCTTAAGTCCAAAAGCCCAAATTTCCCCAAATTCCTTAAAAAACCCGATTAACCGTACCCTTTGAAAAAAAAAACAACACTAAAAATCATACCCCTAGAAAAGATTAGAAATTGAATAAAGTGCCTAAAATGACTTCATTTAGACCAATTATACTTGGATCTGAAAGGATTAAACCAAAAAAGTCAGGAAAAGTCAGAAAAGTCAGAAAAATCAGAAAAGTCATTTTACAATTTAATTTCTTATCTTCACATTACTTTAAATTTGTTCTAATTTTTCCTTCTCTTGATTCACAAACTGTTTAAAAATAATTATTATTAACATTTTTCCCCCCCCCAATATTATTTGTTATATTGTTAATATATCAATCTTTGTATGCCATATTATTAAAAGAACGTCGTATATGTCCTTTGGCTTTCTAATTAAATAAATAAGTAAATAAATACATATCAGTATCACATAGTAGTGGCGTGTACTGCATAACCCTGCTTGTAGCTGGAGAGACAGCACCGCAACCTTCGCTTCGGCCCCGGTTTGAAATATGATCGTTCGCTGTGAGATTCAATCGCAGTTTATTACATTGGAAAATACACTCTCCGTATAGCTCCAAACTTAATTCTCCTCCGCACCGTGAGACGGCGCTAAGACTAGGGAAGGTTTCCAGCACATCCCACGTTTTACGCATCTTGAAACACGAAATAATAATGTTCTATTTTACTTATTGTAAAAATTTACAAAATCTGGATAGCTCTTTGCCCCAATATGACATGGGAGGTATCGGTGATATTTTTTTTAAAAATTTTCTGTGTCTTACATGTTTCAACATGACATCCTTAAAGAATCCACCTTTTATAAGTTCGAAGCAAGTCTACATTATTAATTTATCGGCTATTCTTTCATTTTTCAATGATGATTCCAAGACTGAGCTTTGGGCACCAGCTGTGGCCTACATTAGTAGATAGCAGACTATTATATTCCGTTGTCCTTTTACTTTGTCAACCAGTTTTTATAACTGAATAGGATGAAGTTAAATAATAATACATTCTGTTAATTTCAAATTAATTAACACAAATATATAGTGTCAATTATTCATATAAAGTCTGTGTAAAATACCAAGTGTTATTAATTTTGTGCATACTTATGAACGAATGCACGTGTAAGTTAGTATGTTTAGTAGACAGTCACAAAGTTCCCGGCACGATTCATGTAAACGACGAGTAAGCTACATGCAGCAGCTGTGTAATCACCTACCGTAGAGTTATGAGCTGCAAGATAAGTGAATTATTACCAACATTTAGAACGAGGTTCAAGCTACGAGTCATCCTGTTTGTTCGCACATCTCTAGCTTTAGAATAGTTCGACTCCAGAGTCCAGACCCTGGCAAAGAGGAGAGTTTCCTCCAGGGTGCAGACACGTAGCTTATTGCGAACTTTACCCACTGTATGTAGAATAATAACATGTTTCGATTCGTGTTTTACACTCCGATAAAAGTAAAACTAATTATTAAATTCAAGTCAATACCCCATTTTTCACTTAACCAAGTCCCATTTTTTAAATCAAAGAATTTTATAATTTAATTAATATAATTTTTCGTTGGAAGCCTGCCCAGGGTGCAATTCATGAAGCTAGGCTGTTTAGAGGACTCAATCCCTTGCATTCGCATTAACGACTGAGGAATAATTCGGGAAAAACTTCAGTCAGGATTTCCGGTCTCGACGGGATTGAAGCTAGGACCTCCCGAATCAGAGGTCCAAGGTTCTTAAAGTCTAAAAATAAATATGTTCATGTTAGGTCGATGTTGGGAAAAAATTCTCATAACGGCCGAGTATTCATTGACTAATTAAATATTAAAACGTGATTAGGTCGTTCATAACTCGCGTGTTGCGTGTACACACTACGACCACACGCATAGAGTGGCTCAGCTTAGCTGCAGGCCAGGCCACGAGGTATAGCATTTAAAATAAGTATTTAATTAAATTAAAAAATTAAAATGTTGGTCTAATCAAATCAAGTAATTATCGAAACACAGTTTTTTGATGATGTGTTTTTCGTCTGTGATTATAAATTATAACTTTAATTCATCACAAAGGCCACTGTAATATGTTATAATGTGCTATGACTAACGGTTAGGGCGGTAGGCAATAATTCGATAAGTAAGTAAGTAAGTAAGTAAGTAAGTATTTTATTCATTGGACAAATACATGGTATCTGTATGACACAATTATTCTCTGTAGAGAGGAATAGTGCAATGAATAATTCTAATAACTAATAATATATCTAAGATGATTGTGCCGTCTGGTGTAGAGATGTCCGTCTTGGATAAGATCACCCAAACCTTTGCCTCTGAGCTACTTTTTGTTCAATGCGCTTATAGCATTTGCATTCTTTGTCCCAAACATTGTGGTTTTCATTTAATTGTAAACCATATCTATTATTTGCTTGTATGCAGTTAAGGCAGCTAGCAGAGTCTGCTGTACAGTCTGGGGATTTATGGTACCCACCGCAGTAGCCGCACGCAAGTCCATTTTTACAGTTCGTCATTGTGTGGCCATATTGGCAGCATTTAAAACACCTTATCACATGTATATATTCGACCACCTTACATACATTCCACCCTATTTTAATTTTATCACTCACGTCTTCTTTAGTTTCCTTGTCCACTTCAAATATTATATTAAATGTTCTTTTGTTGTAGTTTTTCTTGATATGTACAATTTTCATGCAGAAGTTTTCTCGGTTGTTACTTATGGTGTTGAGTCCATTTTGTTTGCATATTTCCTTTACCCAGTTTTCATTTTCACGTAGTTCATCCTCTTTGCTTACCCCAATAGCCATTATCTTAACCGTATTTTTTATATTTGGTTTTGTAATGTCGTAGTCGTTCCCAGCTTTAAGGCCGATGCACAATTGCCCGGTAACGACAACGAGAACGACAACGAGAACGGAAGAAAGTTGAATCACACGTTAACTTACAACACGATGCACAATAAAGCTTCCCGTTGCCGGTCGTTCCCGTATCCCGGCAACGACAACGGGAACATCACCAAGTTTTAACTTTCCGTAACGTTCCCGTTCCGTACGTTACCGGAACCAATCGGAATCAAGATGTGCACGTCCTAAAACTATTTTATCAACTGATTGATGGTTTATACGCGAGTAATATGCGAAATAAATTGAATAAACATGAGCGGAATAACAAAACAACAAAATATAATAACAAACACTTATTATTTGATTTGTTCCCGTCGGCTTGCTTCACGGGCTATTGTGCATCGAAGCCCTTAACGTTAGCGTCTTCCCGTTCTCGTTCTCGTTCCCGTTCTCGTTACCGGGCAATTGTGCATCGGCCTTTACAGTTGTCTCTTTTTGAAGAGCCTGTAGGCCTTCTCTGCTGTCACAGACTATCACCACTCCCCCATCTCTGATTTCTTTAACTTTAGTCACTCCTATTCCCATTTCACTAGGGTTTACTGCCTTTTTTACTTCTTCTCTTGTTTTCTTGCTATCTTGTGCGGCGTGTGATTTAGGTTTGACTATTACAGCCAACTCTTGCGTCTTGGTATTTTGGCCTCGATTCACGATCGCGCTATAGGTTGAGTTCTTGTTCTCTTTTGATTCGCCGCATCCGCCTCCTTGTTCCAATCGACCAATCTTGCCGTGTCGATCAGTCGAAGTATCCACTCGCATGCTAGCATCTTTGCGACACATCGATTCGCCATCATGCATCGCAGCTATTTGTGGGACTACCTTAGCCTCACTTTTACCATGTATTATGTTTTGAAGTAATATTATCATCTCTGCTTGGATATTTAATCGTTTTGTCATTTCGGTATTTACCTTTTCCTTTTCTTCTACTATCTTCTTTGTTAGTTCTACTTCGATCCTTAATTCTTTGCATTTGCACATGTATCGAAGCTCTGGGTCTGGGCCTAGGCCTAGCTCGCCGACGTCACCAGTTTTCTGAACAGCGAGTGTTAGCCTTTTGATCAGCACCTCTTTTTTACCCTCTTTATTTAAGCCTAGAATTTCTAGCTCCTTTACTAACTCCTTTTTACTCATATTTCTTTTTAATTTAGCATTATTAATACTACTACCGTCGTTTATAACTGACACTACATCTTCCGCCATCCTTCATACGCAGAAACACATAAAACGAGATAGGCCTAATCCACTGCTTAACAATTTGAACAAGAAGACCTGTCCTTTTCAAAGAATTCTTGGAGCCTTGACAAATTCATTTGTTTCACATGTTTTGTTTGTCATCTAAAATTCCTCAAAATACTTTTTTAAATCACCATTATCCATCTCACCTGTTCATAGAAATTGCAGACAACGATAGTCCAACTTTAATACACCAATCTTCACCCCTTGGTCACAAAACTATTTCACAACACCATGTAGAACTCAAAATACATTATATTTCAACATTCCAAAATCAAATTCCACACTCCTACAACTCACCGCCATCCAAGCCAAGTCAAATCAAACTAAACTGCTATGAATCAACAGAAACACATTTTATAATGAGGTTATTAAGTTCGATTTAAAAACAGCTTAATTTATATTTTGGTGATAAAGTAAAAGTACCATGATTGTCAAATAAATTAAAATAGATATGAAAAGACCGCGAAGACCAAGATAAAACAATAGCTCAGTCTCGTTGAAAAGAAGGTTCGACTGATTGTACAGCAGCATAACCCGAAACGTTATTTTCACGTAGGGTATCTCGTTAGTAATTGATTACGATGATGATGATTTTGTTCATTTATTTTATAATGAACACTTTTGGTCACTTTTGGTTAAAGTTATTAACATTATCATAGAATATCAAAGTTTATTGTTAAACTGTCAGAAACCATTTACGGAAATGAATGTTTTCGAACTTTGTAACAAAATCAAAAATAGTAAAACTCAATTGATTTAAATTATTAATTACATCAAATCAATAATTATACCATTGTGAATTTCCGCTTCCATGAAAACTGTGCAACTTTCGTTCAAATGCAATGTAAGTCAGCCGAACCAACTGAAACCTGATGTCCTGTAATTATCATCCAGTTCCAGTTATATTTATCTCGGTAAATCATTACAGGCATCAATTTCTAATTAACTTGAATCATATCAAAGTGGGGCAAACTGTTTATGACGTGCACATCTTCAAACTGTTCGCGAACTGGGTCGAACATACAATAAGCAAAGAGTTTTAATATCCGATGCTGAGCTCAACAGCCATCAAGCACACACAGGACGAGGAGGCGAGGCGCAGATCAGCATGCACGAGATACTTCTTCTCGCTTCATCCGTTCATCGTATATTAACAAATGTGCCTGATTTGTTTGACACAATTTGTGAATAATCAAGGTGGGATGAGTCCAAAGGAGGTTTAACTTTATAAAATTAAGGAAAGAGGAGTTTTTCAAAGGAATTGCAACTTTGATGCGAGGCACTTTAGCTCTTCTATGTAGTGGATTATTGTGAAAACTTGATTATACATAGATTTTTCAGGAGAAACTTACTCAAATACAATTCACGTCCCTATGGAGGTGGTTGTACTTATGAAGGGGATTCCAAGGGCTGTTTAAAAGAACGAAAGAAAGAAAAGTTAGATTTAAGAAGAAGATAAATGGAACATTTAAAATTTTGTGTATATAATGCCCACTTATACAGGTATTTTAATGAACTTACTATAGTTAACAGTTCCACTGCCTTCTCAATAATTTAAAACGTAAACTGACCTAAAAGGGTTAACAGTTCCACTGCTTTCTTAATAATTTAAAACATAAACTGACCTAAAAGGGTAAAGTTAACAGTTCCAGTGCCTTCTCAATAATTTAAAACATAAACTGACCTAAAAGGGTTAAGTTAACAGTTCCACTGCTTTCTCAATAATTTAAAACGTAAGCTGACCTAAAAGGGTTAAGTTAACAGTTCCAGTGCCTTCTCAATAATTTAAAACGTAAACTGACCTAAAAGGGTTAAGTTGAATCAGGGTGGCAACAAGCATGATGCCCGAGCATAATATGTACATGATTTGGAGCACCGTGGTTGTATAACGGATAAATCAAAGCACGTTGCTAAATTGAAAACAATTTGATCAACAACGAATTTTTAATAAAGACAATCTAAACGTTTTTAACCTTGTCCACCTTTGGACCATTTTTAAAAGGCAATAAATGTATTTTAATGATACAACACTATTATATTCTATCGGAATCTTACTCCCGATGACCTATGTGTGTGGTGATTGTGCTAATTGGATATCAACGTTTAAAGATGGTGTAACATGTGTTTAAACCGTGTAGACACTTGATCCCAGCATGATACAATGATTTGATGGTCACTGAGGACTTCATCGGTCCTGGGGTCCTGCCCGTACCTTGGTGTAGTGTAGCTGATACTACGACACAAGCGTATCACCCACTCTAGCCCCTGGTGGGGGTGGACAAGTAAAATTGCGATTTTGATTGCATAGCCAATGATCACTATCACAGATGATTTTCTTTTTTTAATGTGTTAAAGGCCACTCAAAGTTGCAATTAAAAATGTTTTAGCAATCGGCGGCTGAGATTTGACCGCAGACCCGTAGTCTACTCACTACTGGTATAATAAGGTCGACCTCTCACCCATCCCAATGTCAATTCCTGGACGCTCAATGTTCCTTTCATAAGCTAGGGATCAATACATTAAAAATATGTAATTGAAACGAAAAATGCATGAAAATGGCTGGGAGCACCGCTGACATTCCCTTGTCTCTTCAAACTATGAAACTTTTGACTCAGCCATGGAAGACAACATAACCTATGAAAATATTATGTCGAAAGACAATGTCTTACTAAAGGTTATAGTTATTATAGCTCACTAGATGCGCTGTATACATGAAAACGTAAGAGAGACTAGATAAGCTCCTACCTGAGTGTGGACAAAGTGATAGAAGGCTGCCATGATTTTTCTAAACCAATTTTTAGCAACGGTGTCATATAAAAAGTTGTAGTATGTCGTAGATCTGTTGACGCAAGTCAGTTTCAAGCCTCAATAGTTTACTTTACGGTAATTGACGCAGCTAAAATGATTTGGCAAAACCATGAGACCTTTATCATTGTATGTTCACTCTGTGGAAGTTATACTATTTGGCTGGCTCTCTATAGTCTATGTCTCACTATACTAGAGGGCAGTGCAAGCTTGTAGTAGTTGTCTAGTCGCTCACTAGGCGCGTTGCAGACATGAACACGTAGCGCTCCAATGTAGTAGTTGTCTAGCAGCTCACTAGGCGCGCTGCAGACATGAACACGTAGCGCTCCAATGTAGTAGTTGTCTAGTAGCTCACTAGGCGCGCTGCAGACATGAACACGTAGCGCTCCAATGTAGTAGTTGTCTAGCAGCTCACTAGGCGCGCTGCAGACATGAACACGTAGCGCTCCAATGTAGTAGTTGTCTAGCAGCTCACTAGGCGCGCTGCAGACATGAACACGTAGCGCTCCAAGTGTCCCGATGTCTCACTATACTTGCAAGCTCGTATCGCCTACCCGAGCTAGATGCAAGGTAAACCACGACCTCTTATCTCACTCCACGATGTAGACGCGACCCGTGTGAAGGTGGCACCGCCTCCAGCACATGACACCGACGCTATCTAGGCAGTAAATTACATCGGTGGTAGATTAACACCACTCGTTTAATTGTCGATCACGGCGATGCCTATCTCAGCGTGTGTGTGTATGTGTGTGTATGTGTGTGTGAGAGCTAGGAGGGGATTGTGAAGTGAAGCCAACAAAAATCAACCGAAGACATTGACCGATTTCAACTCCGGCGAGGTCGCTGAGTGAGGCGGATGAGGCCGGCCTTAGTTCTTATCTCCGGGTTCGAGCCCCGCCTCTGACTCTGAACAAGAAGATCCGCGCCAACGTGCGATGTCTAATCCGGAGACAGCGAACCTGACCGGCGTCTTTAGTTTTCTCAGACAAGTTAGGAAATCGAGTCAAATAAAATAATTCTAGGATCTACCCCCTTCTTTCACACAATATCTAGTTAGTCTTGGGTGATTCCTTTTTAAAGTATTAAATATTCACATGTGATAATCCGAAAGTATGAAAACACGTCTTTTCAACTTGAAACGTTTTTTCTTTGCCTAAGTAATTGTAGGTACATATTTATAATTTATTTTATAAATACCTTTGAAACATTATGCCCACTTAGAATTGTGTGTGGAGTTTTATGCAAGTTATTATAAATAGAATGGTGAATACCCTATCATTTAAAAACTGTGCATCTCACGGGGGTTTAAAATCAGAATGAACGGAATATTACTGGCGTTGTGAACGGCATATCGGAATGTTTATTAAACTATCCAATTTGGTGGAGGATTCCAACATAAAATACAAAGAAGCAAAGAAATCTACCGACTTTGTCACAGAACTGATTTCCAGTGTCCCGACGGCGTCTAAAGCGAACACAGGCCAACCAACCTGGTTGGTCACGATTCACCCACAGAATAAGAAAACTAGGATGTTATGTTGGTGTTTTACAGAGTTAACATTTTAATCCCATACTTTGCAAGCAGAGTATTTAATGCATATTTTAGGAAACATAAAAACTTGACAGACTTCGCGAAACTGCTCAAAAACGTGACAAGGGCCTTAGTTGAAAAGCATGTACGAGCCATCTTGCATATTATTATTATTGTGGTTATTTGCATGCAAAGAGGATGGTATTAACTTCGAACATGGATATAAAAACTTATAATGAGTTTGAAATTTCAAACAAGGACATTTTCAAAGTTGTAGGAACAAGGCTTCTACTTCTAAACTTAAATTCTTTAAAGTAAATAATCTCTATGAGACGGTGTACGCTTAGTACTAAGTCTGGAACTTTCCATATTATTCACTACTGCTTTGCAAATAGATTTTACATTAGACTTATACATTCTTCTCATTTCATTTCATTTTGGATTTCAATTCATATCTCAATACACACATTTACAACTTCCACATACAAATTAAAACGGTATCACGAATTGTGATTTGCGCGTTATTGAACACGAATCCTGCGTAAGGTCAGCTTAATAAATTACATGCTCTTAATATGACCAAACTAATAAACAATAAACTCTTCAACATCATTTCTTATCCTGTATGACCGGGCGCTAGCAAACACGAATACAAATAATAACGTTTATTGTTGAATTGTTTAAACGTGTTTTAGTAGTAATATTCTTCTTCACAAAGCAAATTCATAGGAACAACCGTGTGTTAGGTTCACAACTTTTATCCAACAATAACTTTTATTGTTTTGGGTGTGAAAATTGCCCAGGGTGCAATGCATGCCCCTTGTCAGGTGTCTAACTAGGTATTTTGGACTTTGAATAATTGTGAAAGGATGTTGTGTGATGAAGGTAAACTTTGTGTCAACACTATGGTAGTATATAAGGGAGTGAAGTATTCACCTCTGCTTCTACCCCTAACGCCTGACCTTGAAACCACACTGATTAAAACCGAGGTCTGTTTATTGTGCTAGCCCTTCTAGAAACACTCAAAATAAAGTATATGAAGCATTTCCAATTCCCATATCAAACACAGGTGCCATGTAATCCCCATATCAAACACAGGTAACATGTAATTTCGTGGAAAGGTCAATATCTTGTTATTTATTTCGTTACAGGAGTCGGCGTGGGAGGGGAGGAAAACTGTGACGTCGGCTCATTCATATTTCACAGCTCAATCGCACAGGTGGATATTACTGGTCATCTCATGCACACGATATCATACGCCGGAGGAATTCCATATCGACCAACTGTTCGGGAAAGTATTGAAGTTATATTCCCAGTCAAAGGCAGGAGGACTTTGAAGTTGAATGTATGGGAACGACGGTTGGAACCTTTTCCCTGTAATTATTTAAAATGGACGACAATCAAGGGTAACTATGATAATAGAGGCATGTTATAGCACGAAATGCCTTCACTGGAAAGTCCTGTTTTTCACGTTTAAAAATGCATAATGGTTGCATGTTTTAACACGAAATGCCTTCATTGTAAAGTCCTTATTTTTCACGTTTAAAAAGGTATATTCTACTTTTGCCGACAGACGGGACCAATGAGACCCTCAATGTTAACATGGATAGGAATAAATTGCTCCTAAAACGCTTCACGAACATTGAGTCCTATAATGCGCCTTATCCTTAGTATAACATAAGAGACAAATAAATAAGATACAATACTAAAGTATTTCTGGATGAGTTTCTCATAACTTTCATAGCCTGCCGTCTGCGGTGGCACATTCGATTAGTCCGCTGGTCCGAAGCGTGTGGCACTACACGAGGACGAGGGTGCGAATCCCGCAGAAGAGATTTTTTTTGTAATTATTGTCGTTCATCGTCATCTATCACCACTTATCATCTCGAAAAGTCTTAGGGCATAAGTAATCATCATCATCATCATCATCATCATCATCATCATCATCATCATCATCATCATCATCATCATCATCAAATCATTAATTATTATACTGTGCATTCAATCTTTTTTACATGTATCAATGTGTGTAGTTGATATGAACGTGTTTTTAAAATGCTATATTGATAGTATGTTGTGTTTATTTGATTTGTAATTCTAGCATCATGCGACGCTATTTTGTAATGTGGGGATATTGTGTTAGGGTAACAAGTACGAAAGTGGGACAGAGATGCTATTCGTTGCCCTTGAATTAATAAATTTTCTTTTTCATAAATTGCATATTTAATAGTTTAACTAATGAAAAATTGAAGGCAAAATATCGATAAAATAATAATAAATAGAAATAAATGTATTATATATTGTATATTGTATATAAATGTCCTAATGTGTTTATTGAGATGGATGGGGTATACATTTGAATAACATGCTTCACTAGAGTGCGTTATGTTGTTATTGTGATCCAGTAATGGCAATCAACCAAGAATACTACGAGTAAGTGCTAAGTACTCCACGCAGGCTACGAGTTCGAGTGTGACAAGCAGCACGTAGGCTTCTTCTTCTTCTTGTAACCTCCTTGCATTCATACCAACCAACCAACTGGACTGCCCTGGTCTCAGGCTTTTAGAGGAGAACGAGCGACCTTGGACGACATAATATTGAATCGGCGTCTAAGAGAAGCAATGGTTTAGTGCGATTTGTTATGCGAGTGCAATGTTGTCCTTCTACGCCTGGCGAGGCCTCTTCAAGCGCGGTACGTTTGGAAGAAGTCGACGAGAGCTGGACACGGCTCTCGTTTCGAGGGATGTATGTTTGTGTTTGTATTAGTTTTAATTCGGTTCTGTTTCTTTCTTCCGCGAAAGCTGGATATTTCCCCGATTGATGTTTCTGATTTGCCGAAATCCTCATATTCGTTTGAGTGGAGTCACGTGATGAATGTTTTTGTTTTTTTAACTATTTTTCTTTCTTATTTTTTTGTATTTCTTTACTTTCCCCTTTCTTTTACAGCTTGGTTTTATTTATTGTTTAACATGTTAAATTATGCCTTCAAGTAAGTTTTGTACATGCAATGATAGACGCCAACACTGTTTATATATTAGGTAAATAAAATAGTATAATATTTTGGCTGCCTACTTCTAACAAAATAATAGTATAAAATCTAAACCGCAAACAAATTTATAGCCACAATGTTTGCTTTGCCCACCGTAAAACATATACTATATACTATTATATGTGTCTCATTATATGCCTGCATAATAATGCAATCAAGGTGGCAGCAGCACTCACTCGGCTAACATTATAGCACACAGGATGGCATAACTTCACCAGCAGTCGGGTAATATAATACTACTATGTAATGTTGTATGTAATGAACGAACATGCTTATAACTTATCTGTAAACTTTACTCTATGTCATGAGGAAAGATAATTTAAATGTATACAAATTTAATACTCGCACGGTCAAAGGAATCGTCAACCATGCAGATTGTTTAGGTAGGTAGCCTATATTTATCAAGTGAAAAGCCTATAAATTAAAGTGATTTATGATTTTGGGGTCCGTTTTGCTGATCAATAATTTTCCATGTAACATGCAAATTGGGTGTTTTGAATATACGTTAATTCAACGAGATACCCTTGTTTATTTTACCAGCAGCAATAGTTAACCTTCAACTATTAAGAATGTGTATTGTAAGAAAACTAAAATAGTTTAAGATCTCATCACTTTTCTGTCTGTCCTACTGTCTGTCCGTCCTACTGTCTGTCCGTCCGATTGTCCTACTGTCCGCGTTTGTCACGTCTCACGACACAAACCGAACACGACCTCAGCTTGACCCAGAATGTTTTTGGTCTGGGGTCCCTGGGTCTGGGGTCCGTGGGTCAGGGGTCCCTGGGTCTGGGGTCCCTGGGTCAGGGGTCCCTGGGTCTGGGGTCCCTGGGTCTGGGGTACCTGGGTCTGGGGTCCCTGGGTCAGAGGTACCTGGGTCTGGGGTCCCTGGGTCTGGGGTCCCTGGGTCAAAGGTACCTGGGTCTGGGGTCCCTGCGTCAGGGAACGAGACTTCCTCACTCTAAAAGGTGATATCTTCTAGCCCGGCACCTCCACCAAAAGTGGGATGTTTTGTTTGTTTTGACAATCTGTTGATTGAGTTGCTTCGCTCCCTATATTAATCTGATGCATCCTCAGTAGATCTCATTGGTTGTAAATCATAACGAACTATCGAGTCTTCACGAGACATTCGTGTATTCTCACGCCCAATAGTACTCGCACTAATCTGCACAAAGCTCTGGAGGAAATGTGAAATAACATAATATGCAAATTCTAAAATGCACTAAACACTGACATTTTAATAAAGAAAAAACATTCAAAAACGGAATTATGTAATAAACACTACTATACAGCAAGTTTAAGTATAAAGTCGACGCATCTGTAGCACGCAACGGGAGCTTCCGGTGCGTCGACTTTATGCTTTAAACATGGTGTATAGAACCGGTAGTGTTTGTTACATAAAGCAATGCTGTGTTTTGTATGTTGTTCTGAATAAAAATGTCAATGTTTTGTGCATTTTAGAATTCTCCAGAGCGTTGTACAAAACATGTGAGTAACTTATGAGCGTGAGAATCCATGAATGTCTCTAAACTGGAATCACCTATAAAGTCTTAGCTCTGGTGATTGCGTATTAGGTAAGAAAGTTAAAGGGGATGAACGAGACAAGACCAACAGTTTTCCATCAAACTTGTTAGGAAAACTAAAGGGGAAACTCTAAGCTGATTATCAACAATTTACCACCCCTTCGGGGCATTGAATTAATTTAGCCCTCTCGCATTGAAGACGGGATTATTACACCTCACAAAAACCTGTTGCAGACATTGATTGCTTCGCTCTGTGGGACCCTGCGTGCCACAATCGCAGATGTTCCTCGATCTTCTCTTATCAGTTCTACAAGTTGGATCCTGCAGGTTATAAAACCCATTATTTATCAAGAGTCTTTCTACTCAGTACTCGGGACTGATTTCTACAGAGGGTTCTAGCCATGTTGGACGGCTCCGAAGCCGCTGTTTACGCAATCCTTACTTTTATATCAAATTAATGGACTCAAGCCCACTTCAGAAATTAAAAATACTCTGTTTGTACCAGAATTTTAACCCAGGGCCTCCTGCATTGTAAAGGGATAAACCCAGTGTACCACGGAGCAGCACAAAAATGTTCAGTGTGATTTTGTTTGGTCACCCTGGGGTCAAGAGGGAAGGGTGAGTTCCGTCCCCGGTTCCCCCACCAAGAATTTCAGTTCACAATAACATTTGTTTGTGTGTTTCTTCGACAATCTGTTACGCTTTCTAATTTAGATATACTACAATCACAGTGCTTGTTTAAATCCCTTTGGTATAGGTACAATAGTTCACGACCACTTTTCAAAATCTACACAATTAAATCTGACAGTTTTTTTTTTATATTTTTAACCCGGGTAAAAAACTCCTATTTTTCCTTAAATTCTCATGCTAAGAAGGATTTTTGTAATGGTTCAAAAATCAAATTGAATCTAATAATTAATGTTTTTTATTTTATTTTTTCCTTTTCTTTGTTTTCATTTTTCTTTCTTTTCTCTTCTTTTTTTCCCCACCACATTTTTAATATTTGAACCATTAATTAATTGCATTTAATATCCTTTTTGAATTTATTAAAAAAATTATTATGTTAATAATACATTGTTGTTTTAATATTACTATTTCAAATATTTACTTAGAAATATTTAATATTTATTTACTTATTTTATTTATATACTTATCTGTAGTTCATTGTTGTGTCTGCATCTATGTAGGTCTAATTAGATTTAATTATTGTCCTCATTTGTAAATCAGTTTTTAACTGAATAGGATAGATGTTAAAGAAAGAAAGAAAGAAAAAAAAGAAAGGAAGAAAGAAAGAAAAAACACGAAAAACAATTTCCGGGATGTCCAGGATATTTTGTTTGCCTGTAGTAGATTCAACTCAAACATGTGGAAAAAAATTAAAAAAATCATTTTTTTTAAATCAAATCAAATTTGGGATTTTTTAAACTTTGGTGTCAATTTGGAATCAAAAATTTACATTTTATAATTTTATTACTAAATGATGAAGGAAAAATCTAAAAAGATGCTAAAATTCTTTTAAAAAAATCATAAATTTCAAATTGTTGACGTAGAAAGCAAAGTTTTGGGTCCCAGTGTCGTGCCCTATTAAGGGTTAATTAGATACGGCTTCATTCGATTGAACTCATATAGTGTAGTGTGTTCATTAAGTTTGGTAATTAGCAGAGACTATAGGTGGTAATGATTCTGAAGACAATGAGCTGCTAGACGGCTGAGTGAGGTATAAGGCGGTTCATTGTTGTTAGTTTGGTAGTAGCCACGAGTGGCGATCTGACTTCGCTCACAATCATTAATCAAACAAGATAAATGATTCGGATGATCGATGAGACAAGAAACACACAACAATTAACGGCACGGTTACCTCACGGTTCGCGCGCGTCTTTTCTTCATCGCCACGAGGCTTTGTACGAGGCTTTGTATACAGGTATCTAGGCTTTGAACGAGGCTTTGTATACCGGTATCTAGGCTTTGTACTCGTTGCTGCGTCTTCAGACAAAGTGGCCTTAGTTTAATTAAAACCATTCAGTGCCTTCTTTGAAAGATTGGTTGGCTCCACTGGGCCTGACATTTCGTCGTGATATCAAGAGAGAGGTGTTAGCAGAGAAGCCGCACGAGGTGACCGCTGAACGCAAGGGATCCACTGCCTTTGATTCAATTCCTCCTGTCCCCTGGAGAAACACACTTTTCATTATCTTCTTGTCTTGATTGATGTGTTTGTGATTTGGGATCTGATCCATATCATTAGCAACACAATATTGTTTTATCTAAGAGCACAACAACATAAAAATGAAATTTAAAAACCTTTAGCGAAGCCCACCCTTATACTCACGAGAAACACTCCATCATCAATCATTAGGCGGATGCAGAAAGATTTGATACAGATGCGAAGTCGGCAAAGCCTGTTAAAGAAGAAGAATCTCCGAGCTCAAGAGACGAAGCCTACTATATATGGTGAGGCCTGTAGTATAGTGTGAACTGTGTAGAGAGGGCCGAGGACGGCCGTTACCAGGATGGCTAAATGTGCATTCAAGCAAAGCACAGTAGAAACATGTACTTTTCCCAATAAAAATATAATTTTGTAAAAGCTTGGCTGTAAAACAAACTGCAGACCTAGGCATGAATGAATTATGAATAATTAGTAGTAGTTGTACTCTCGTAGTAAAAGTATTCATAGTATAGTCGTTCTAGCAGGCAGTAATAATTCTCTTGATAGTTGTAGTAAAGTTATACTACTACTTATGTCTTACTAGTAGCATACATGTACTAGTTTAGTTGCTGTATGGCAGCAGTTCTTGAAGCAGTTAGGAAATAATAACTGAAGTAACATGCGTAGTAAAAGTATCAGTGGTTGTGGTTGTATATTTGTCGTAGTAGTAGTTGTTGAGTAGTTGCAGTAATAGTAATTGTTATCGTACTAGCTAAGTGTTTGTCGGCGAAGAATCGCTTTCTATCTCCTATTAAAACTCGTTTCATCAGAAAACAATCATAATTTATCTCTGTTGTATCATAAACCTTCGTAAATGGATGAAGGCAATGGAACTCGTTTCTCTGCGTACGTTACAGTGTCAACATGCAGGCTGGGTATTTATAGACGCGCAAGGGACAAGGTCACGCTGAACTAAGCTTTTGGTTCAAAAAATATGCTTGGAATCGGAAAAGGATTTTAGTGGATGATGCTCCATGATTACGGTGATCAGGGCTTATAAGCTGACCGCGGGTAGCTGTACTTACTCGGAATTACATCATTACCGATGCTAAGTTGCCTAGCATTGCGTTCGTATATTACTGTCGTACTGGTGTAACAATGTGACAAGTTGTCAACGAAATGTGCTTGGGTGTGACAGCGAGGAAATGTTTCGAAATTCTCAGATGATTCAGTGGATTCAGTGGATCGGTGGAAGTAAACTCTCATTTACAATTCATTCCAACGATGAATATGGTAATACATTATATGGAAGGAGTTCTCTCCGTTGTATAATGTAACATTGTAAGGAAAATACAAAGAACCTTTGTTTAAACAGGGGGTGTCTGTCTATATTGCCCATGAATATATTGTGCAGCATAGAGAATCATAAATCTTGCTACTCTGTTTAGTTATTTCTTACTTTATATCATAGTAAATAATGTGGAAAAAACTGATGCGCCAAAATATGATGTGCAAACACGATGCGACAGTGCCCCCATTTTGTTTTCAATATCAAATATAACAATACAAATGGCGTTTGAGAATAAAAGCAAATATATACTGTAGATATTTTGGGAAGAATTCAATTTTAGAAGTAACTTTAAATGAAAACTAAACTTTACAACGAACGTGCAGAGATTCTAATAAGACGGGTTTTAAGCTGCTACAATAACAGCGGTACCGATGCATTACTAGTTCGGATCTTATTGAAATGGTGAAGACTTTTTGCCAACATTTCGGTACTTTTTTTTTTGATGCTAACGACAGCGTTGTATAGGGCTATAACTAATGGCCTAAACTTAAATACCCTATAATTTATCCGAATATAATTATCAAACTTTAATGCAAATGTTCCCGGGTAATCAACACATGACTCGCTCACTTGATCTAACAATGACCTTAGCGTTTCCCTAGTCTAGTGGCTAGGTGGCCCTTGTAGCCGAAATGTGAAAGAAGTGGGTTCAATCCCCTGGTCTGGAAAGATTTTGTAATTTCTGGACTGAATTAAAAAAAAATATTAAACATGTTTTGAAATGCATAGAACGCAGTGTAGTCCACCATCTGTGGCAATAGGGCCTACTAAGGTAAACATAGCCAGTACGAAATATCGTGAAAATATGCAAGGTTTACAATCTTCGAAACGAATTTGGAGGGTACCTTGACGTGCAACATTTGATAGACCTTGCATGGGCACGGCATTTCACGGCCCAGGCGAATAACAAACCAAAAAAAAACTTTTCAAAATCTAAAACCATTGTCGTTAAAAATAATTCTAAAACATTGGAAGCCTATTTTTCAATTTATAATTTCTTGTAGGTTTAAATCGGAATGGAAGGATACTTGCTGATGTTGTTAGCAGTTCTCGTTAAACTGTAAACTGTTAAACTCTAGTGTAGTGTAGGTAGTGTAGGAAGTGTAGTGTAGTGTAGTGTCGTGTAATGTAGTGTAGTGCAGTGTAGTGTAGTGTAATGAAGTAAAGTGTAGTGTGTAGTGTAGTGTAGGGTAGTTTGAGGAAGTAAAAGTTTAGTAAAGATAGTGTAGGGTAGGGTAGTGTAGTGTAGTGTAGATAGTGTAGGTCTCTGTAGTGTAGTTGTAGTGTAGGTAGTGTAGTGTAGAGTAAGGTAGGGTAGGGTAGTGTAGTTTGTGTAAAGAGTAGTGTAGTTGTAGTATGTAATTGTTAGTGTGTAGTGTAGTGAAGTGTAGTGTAGTTTAGTAGAAAAAGTAGTGTAGTGTAGTGTAGTTGTAGGGTAGTAAAGTGTAGTGTAGTGTAGGTAATGTAGGTATAG